>JAPJBO010000397.1:0-200258 GCA_030068145.1 Diplonema papillatum | reverse complement strand
CCCTTTCCTGTACGAAGCCCGTAGAAGCAGTGCGGAGACGAGAGACCGACAGCCAGTCTAACTGCTACGCCCTCAATTGACGGCAGCCTTTTTCGCCTTCTCTTCTTCTTCTTGGCTCCACTAAGGTCCTGGACACGACGTTAAACTGTCTAAACTGGCTAAAAGCGGAACGGGACGGTTGCATGGGAAAATACTCGACGTCGCTGCCTTGACTCGAACAGAAGGGGAATATGGCAGGGATTACAATTACAATCCTTTTAGCGTTATTTGTGGATTAGAAGGTCGGTATTTTAAAGTCTCCGGTTGACCGTAGAGGCTTGGGTATGGCGGGGGTTGAGAAAAGTAAGAGAGTGCAACTCGTTTCGGGTGTTGTGTCACTCCGTTGTGAAAAAAAAGTGTTCTGCTACGGTGTGAAAAGCCAGGAAGTTTCGACGCTAATCTTCGACTCTTGATTATGTTCACCGGGTTGCGTGCTCGTCAGGAAGATCCCGGTGCCTGGCTTTTCTTCTGGGTGGTTTCGTGTTGCTCGGCGGCTGTGTGCTACGAGGCATGCATGAGGGGAGGGAAAAAGGAAAAACTGGGGGAGAAAAAAAGGGGGGAAAATCTTAGTTTAATGTTTAGGCAGGACACTGCCTCTCATGCATGTTTGATGCTAGCATCAAGTCTTCTTCGAAGAGCGTGTAAAATAGAAAAGGGAAAAGGGGATAAGGGAAAAGGGGTCGCGGGGAGTGTGAGACTGGGGGGGGAGTTGGGGTTTTGAGGGTGTGTGGGAAGGGGGAGTACAAACAGCGGAGAGGGAAACGGCCTGGATGTTTGCGTAATACTACCCCTGTCCAACCTCTTAGAGAGTGGAAATAGGAGGCATCGCGTACGTCAAATGGTGGAAACGGAAAATGGGATTCCACTAGATGCGCCTTCGGCGCTCAAGCAAGCTTGCTAGTATGTGTGTGTGTGTGTGTGTGTGTGTGTGTGTGTTGGAATCCCTTCTGTTTCTTCGCTATTCCTGGAGAGTCGATAGAACGCATGTGGCTCCGTTCTTGGCTGTTCCGCTATCTCCCAGCTGTTTATTGCAGCAGAGCAAAAGGAGAGGCATCCGTCGAAGCCACGGGAAAAAGGTGGGGAACAGATGAATGGGGAAGAACATACAGGTAAAAAGAGGGCCGTCAGAGACGGAACGAAGACGTTGGGTGGGTGGGTAAACGTTGTGTTCGGTGCGTTGAGGGACGCTGCCAACTACTAAATAATGATATCCTCCAGACACGTGCGAAGGTGGGATAGAGCGAATCGAAGAGAGAGGTGTGATGATGTGCCAAAGTGTCTCACTCAATCAATAGGGGGGGAGGGTGGGTTGGCGTGTCTCGTTTTGGAACCTGGTGTGCTATCACCACTGTGTCGGAGTATCATTAGTCTTCAAAGTAAGCAAGCTTCCTTTTCCAACAATACGAGGCGTGTTTAAAAAGAAAAAGCCCTCACTTCTTTCTTTTCCCCTTCTTCGGCTTGGGGAGCTCCTCCTCACTCCCTCCTTGGGGACCCCCGACCTCCTCGAGCACCGCCACCGACGCCTCCGACACCGCCTCCATGGCCGCTCGTACCCCTGCCAGCTGCACGGAGAACTCCGCGACTTTCGCCTCTAGAGACGACAGCCGCGCCGCGGCTGTCGTCTCTAGCGACGAAAGTCGCGGTGCGAACGACGCCACGTCTCCGCACAAGGACATCGCCTGTGCGGCGATGGCCAAACCCACCTCGTGGTGGGCTGGGTGAGGGGGGGTTGCAGGGCCGGGGGGCGCGGGGGCTCGGGGGGCACGCGGCGCGTGCCAACGGGGGGCGGCGGGGGCCGGGGTCTCCCAGTGGGGTGCTTCTCTTTCCCACGAAGGGCTGCGCCGGCGGCGCTTCGGCGCTTCGGCGCTTCGGCGGGGCTTCTTTCGCACGGAAGAAGAGTCGCAATCCTGCGACTCCTCTTCCGTGCTAACCCCAGCAGACGCTACTGTATCAATATTTTTTTTTTTTTTTTTTTCGTTTTCTCCCTTCCGCTTCTGCCTGCTCCGTCTCGCTCGCTCGGCGGCCTTCTCCTTCTCCTTCTCCGCCTTCTCTTTCTCGGCCTTCTCCTTGTCAAGGAGGTCGGGCTTCTCCTTTTCCTGCTCTCCTCTCTCCGCGACACACGCCGCGACTTCGGCGGCGGCAGCTGCGGCCACGCGTTGGGCGGCCGCTAACCGCGCCGCGAGCGCGGTGGGTTGGGGTGGAGCGAGCGGCGGCGGAGGCCCGGCGGCGGCGGCGAGCGGCAGCGGCGGCGCCTCTTGCCTCTCGGGACTCTGTTTTGTGTGTTTCAGTGTCTGTACGCGAGAAGATGTAAACCGAAGAACCTAGCAGTACGGCAGCCTTAAGGGAGAGCTTAAAAAGCTGCCTCTGTTGCTGTGTACCTTCCTGGTAAGGGTACCTTCCGTGGCTTCTGGACTTCTCTTTTTGATCTTTTTTGGGAGGGGAGGTTTTTCCTTTCAGAGCGAGCTGCCGCTTCGGCTTCCGCCCGATCCCGGAACTGCGTCTCACGCCGTGCAAGGACTTGCTGAGACTGCTTGGCCAAGCATGCTGACTTGGGATCGGAGAAAGTGGCGGAACGAGACTCGACGCGGAGGACATCCTTTTGTCTTCCCCCTTCGGCATCCCAGTACCCCTTCCCGTGCGACGACTCCCAGAAGTTGACGGTCCAGTTGAAGGAGTTCCTCCACAGGTGGAGGGCCGTCAACATGAAACGGTTCTTGAAGTGACTGCCTCCATCACTAAAGGAGAACAGTCCCCCCGCCCACATGTTCCTCACAACCCCGTACTCAAGAAAAAAGGTGTGGAGGGTTTGGACCGCCTGGAACGAGTCCTCTTTTGTGTCGTCACTCAGGTAGAAGACGCAATGCGAGCGGAACACTCGTTTGTCCGGCAGGTACGCAGGGTCCAGTTTCCTGATGATGAACACCAGCATCGACATGCGTTGCTGTCCATACGCAATCTGCTGCGGACCCTCGTGGATCTGAGAGATGTACTTCGCGGAGTAGTCGAAGAACAGGATTGCCTGATCTACGCGCAGCCGCGTTTCCAGCTCCTTGAGGGAGGCCTTTTGATTGAGATCCGTGTCGTGATGGTCTTTGTACTTTTTCATTTGATCTTTCAAGATCATCCGGTACTCAATCAGAGAGGCGCACCTCTCCTCAACTTCCCACACAGTTACGTCCTGTGGCTTCCCAGTTGTTTTGTTCTTTACCTTTTTTTTTTGGGCAACGAGGACTTTGTATGTCACTGTTTCTCGTAGTTTAACTGAGGGAATTCCGATATTGCAAGCATACCTTCACAGGTTCCCCCTCCCCGTTTACACACAACACGTCCCGTTCTTCTTTTTGCCTCCCGCTTTTCTGAGTAATAACGTTCATTTTAAAGTCGATAACACGACTGTAGCATCCGCAGCAAGGAAGGGTATGTGCATGGCCTCAAAACCCTTAAATGAGGCTATTGTAGCAGCTTTGTCAAGACTGCGTGAAGTGGGGGCCACCTTCACAATTGCTTGGGTGCGCTCTGCGTCGAATATTGCGGATTTACCTTCCCGCATGTCGCCCCAGCTGCTTTCTTCCAGGAATGGAAAGAGGGTAGTTGAACAAGCGTTGCGGAAGTTTTTTACACGCGATGGGGTTCGTTCTCGTTCGGAAGGTTAGGTTCATCCTGCCCGGCCGAGACGATTTCCCCTTCGCTTCTTTACTGCGCGTCCCCTTTCCGTTCACATGCATGCAAGATGGAATTCTCGTAGTTTAACTGAGGGAATTCCGATATTGCAAGCATACCTTCACAGGTTCCCCCTCCCCGTTTACACACAACACGTCCCGTTCTTCTTTTTCCCTCCCTCCCCACCCTGGTTCGTTCTCGTTCGGAAGGTTAGGTTCATCCTGCCCGGCCGAGACGATTTCCCCTTCGCTTCTTTACTGCGCGTCCCCTTTCCGTTCACATGCATGCAAGATGGAATTCCTCATCGGCAGGTGCAAAAGCCCCGTTTCCCTTCCCGATGAGCACTGGGGTTGTATCATTTTCGTGTTCTTCTGGAGAGGTCGGTGGTGAGAGGGAGCGGGGGGTGATGGTTTCTTCTTGCTCTTCTTCTTGCTTGTCTTCTCCTTCATTGTCGTCGTCTCCGAACGCCAGCACCCGACTCACATCTGGCACATTGTCGAGACAGAGGAGGGGAAGTAATGCCCCGTCATCCAGTTGGTGCACGTCCCTGGCCGCGTATGAGTCACAGACGGCGGTGTGCTCTGAGAACTTGTCCCAGCGCGCGAACCCGTCGAGACAGAGTTGGGCTTCGTGGTGCCTGGGGCACCGAATCCGGGGATCCTTCGGTGTCTGGCAGACCCAGTGGGGACGAAGCCGCAAGAAGGTGGTCCTGCTGGCGATTCTCAGGTTACACCAGCCCTTGGCAGCTGCCTCCGCTTCCCACCAGTTGACGAAGTCCCTGTACAGGGTGCCAAATGGAACGGGGCAGAAGTGCTTGAGGACCCAACCCTTCTGGGGATCCTTCTCGTCTGTCGGGGCTTTCTCGCCTGTTTCCGCGTCATGCAGCCGAAGCCTGACTCCGCCCACAATCGGAACGGCATTTACCTCCCAGAACGAGGATATCACGCGCATCACCGACACGCGCTCCACGCCGTCAGACACCAAGGTGCGAAGAAAACACTTCCGACTCTTCCCAAAGTCGTTCACGTGCCTTCTCACCTCCTGCATGACGGTCTTCCGCTCTCGTTTGGAAGGAGGAAAGAGGTCAGCGACCGCGGCCGGAAGGGGGCGGGATCCACACGACTTGCGCACGAAAGAGATGAGCACGGCCCGGTTGCGTCCGTGATTCTCGTGCCACAGGGCGGCCAAGGCCTCGGCCGGGTAGGCACGTCTCTTCTTCGGAGGATGTGGAGAAGGGCAAGGTGCCCGCCTCTTCCGCGAAACAGTGGGGGGCTCCGCCGGGCGCTGCTCAGCGTCGAGCACGAGGCCGCGAGGGCGATACCTTGCTGCCACAGTCGGCGGTGTTGCATTGGTATCCGGGGACGGGAGAAGAGTCGGCGGTGTTGTGTTGGTATCCGGGGACACTGGGGTGAGGAGGAGATGCCGTACTTTTTGATAGCACGGATTGCAGACAACTGGGGCTGTCGACCGCAGCGCAAGCAACGCGATGAAGTCGTTCTTCGCGAAGATCGCGTTGCTGACCTCCTTCACCCCCTCCGCATCCTTCTTCAGGGCCGCCTGAAGAGGGCGCTTCGGGACGCGGGAGGTGTTGCATGCAGAGCATGCATCCGACCTCAGCGCTATTGTCTCCACACAAGCGATGCAAAACATGGGCGGCCGGTCGGACAAGTGCGGACAATCAGCCAAAAAAGCATCGACCACGGCCTGGAAGTGTGGCCGCACGCTTCGCGGGAGAGCGTGCAGCTCGACAGCACCGGCCAGCAGGCGGCACGAGAAGCACCCATACAGCATTCCGTCCCTGTGCACGAGAAGCACCCATACGGCATTCCGTCCCTATGTGGGTTCACCCTTCATCGTTGCAACCTGAGAGGAAGAAGGATGGACTGGTTTTTTTCGACATGTGGGCGCCTGGTACGTTTCACACTGGCCTGCATGTAGGTATGGTTTCCGCAGTTTTTCGGCTCATATTCAATGTACATGCGGAACGTGTGTCAAAATGTATCAATTGTTTCAACTTTTTTTTGGGCCCGGTTTTTGGCGGTTTTGGGGTCTGGTTTTCTAGTCACGATGTCACGTGTGACGGACCGTGACGTCACGCGTGACGGGTGTGATGTCACGCGTGACGGACCGTGACGTCACGCGTGACGGGTGTGACGTCACGCGTGACGGACCGTGACGGACCGTGACGTCACGCGTGACGGGTGTGACGTCACGCGTGACGGGTGTGACGTCACGCGTGACGGGTGTGACGTCACGCGTGACGGACCGTGACGTCACGCGTGACGGGTGTGACGTCACGCGTGACGGACCGTGACGTCACGCGTGACGGACCGTGACGTCATGCGTGACGGACCGTGACGTCAGGCGTGACGGACTGTGACGTCCACCAGCAGCAATCAGTAGCCACCAGTAGGCACTGGCAGCCACCAGCAGCAACCAGCAGTAGCCACCGGCAGCCACCACTAGCCACCAGCAGTCACTGGTAGCCACCAGCAGCCGCGAGTAGCCACGAGTAGCTACCAGTTGGCACCAGGAGCCACCGGCACCAACCGGTCGGCACCAGTAGTAGCCACCGGTAGCCACGCGTAGCCACCAGAAGTCACCGTGGCTATTGGTAGCTACTCGTGGCTACTCGCGGCTGCTGGTGACTACTGGTGGCTACTCGTGGCTACTCGTGGCTGCTAGTGGCTCCTGGTGGCTACTGCCGGTGGCTGCGTGTGGCTACTCGTGACTGCTGGTGACTACTGATGGCTGCTAGTGGCTACCGGTGGCTCCTGGTGGCTACTGCTGGTGGCTGCGTGGTAGCTACTCGTGGCTACTCGCGGCTGCTGGTGACTACAGGTGGCTGCTCGTGGCTGCTAGTGGCTGCTGGTGACTACTGCCGGTGGCTACTGGCGGCTGCCGGTGGCTTCTGGTGGCTCCTGGTGGCTGCTGGTAGCTACTCGTGGCTGCTGGTGACTACTGGTGGCTGCTAGTGGCTACCGGTGGCTCCTGGTGGCTACTGCTGGTGGCTGCGTGTGGCTACTGGTGGCTACCGGTAGCTACTCGTGACTACTGCCGGTGGCTACTCGTGGCTGCCGGTGGCTCCAACAACACCCACGATTGCAGAGGCACTCGTGCTACCTGGTGGGGCACCCCCCCACCCCCAAATTTGGGGGGGGGGGTCCCCCCAAAAAAAACTGAAAATTGTGAAAACTGGATCTTCATGATGTGTCGACTTCCACTTTTAGCTATGTTCGTGGTATCGAGGTGGTATAATTTTGGTACCATTTTGCTATGACGCCTCGTTGTGCCGGTGTGCCGAAAATCGTGCCGGCACAGGTGCCCGGCACGTTTTTTTCGGCACAATCGGCACAATCGGCACAGGGCCCACACTGATATGGGGGTTTTGACCCTGCATGTTAGGGAAGACAAAGTGACAGAACCGTCGGCATCGGGAACTTTCGATGGGATAACATGCAGGGTCAAAACCTTGTGTCTTTTTAAAAAGCTCCCGCGGGGCCGATGGAGCCCTAAAAAATTTTTTGGAAAAAAAAAATTTTGCTCAACTTCCTCAAAAATTACTGGGGGAATCCAGACAAGTCAAGTCACTTGAACAACACAGCCGAACAGGTTGGGTTTAGGGGGGCGGCACAGAGCAATCACTTTTCCTGATGGACGCAAATGCTGAACCCCGTAGCAGATCACAAAGCGTTTTTGTTCGGAATGAGGCGAGGGAAAACACACCGGCGGCCACTGGTGGTGAGGGTGGTGTACCAGCGCCACAGTACATGAGTGCCGAGAATCTGAAAGATCAGGCAACCCGGCGGGTCAGAACCTTGTGTCTTTTTGGAAATGGCCAAATTTTCATTTCCAGAAAAAAAATGGGTTTTTTGAATTTTAAAATTTTGGAACAAACTCTGCGGTAATTTTTGCGGAAGTTGAGCAGAAAAAATTTTTGCCAAATTTTTTTTTTGGGGTCCATCGGCCTCGCGGGAGCGTTTTAAAAAGACACAAGGTTCTGACCCTGCATGTTATCGGACGTGTAATCGTGTATCATGCAGGGTCAAAACCTTGTGTCTTTTTGAAAATGGCCAAAAAAAAAATTCCGGAAAAAAATTGGGTTTTTTGAATTTTAAAAGTTTGGAACAAACTCTGCAGTAATTTTTGAGGAAGTTGAGCAAATTTTTTTTTTTCCAAAAAAATTTTTAGGGCTCCATCGGCCCCGCGGGAGCGTTTTAAAAAGACACAAGGTTTTGACCCTGCATGGTATACCATGCAGGGTCAAAACCTTGTGTCTTTTTGAAAATGGCAAAAAAAAAAATTCTGGAAAAAAATTGGGTTTTTTGAATTTTAAAAGTTTGGAACAAACTCGCGAACCCGGGTTCGCGAGCTTTTCCCCGTTGTCTGTGTGCCTGCACAGCAGCTGTTGCTTCCTCTGGAAGTTCCATTTTAGATGACTTCTTGTTTCTCTCCTTGTCCTGTTGTGATTTTGTTGCAGTTACTTTGCCTTGGGAGCAGACCGTATCCTTGCATCACACTCACAACGCCATCCAATCCAAGCAGAGCAACTTGCAGGAGTGACAACTCTGGCTTTGCTCTTCTCTTCAAGTGAGCAGATCCACAGTAGTGAAGTTTTTCTCTCTCCTCCTTCTGTACACCTTCCATCCAACGACCCTTCCCTCTTTGAACATGTTGCTGGATGTTGCCTGCCATAATGTATATTCTTCCTTTTTCCTGTTGAGTTTGAGAGTTCATGAACACACATCTTGTCTTTCACTGGTGGTCTTGCACTGGTGATTGTCAGGCCTGTGGTACTCAAAACCTGAAGGGAAAGGATGAACATTGTAGAGGGAACAAAAAAAGTTGAAATGAATGGAAAGGATTGAACTGTAGAACAGGAAATGAAAAAGAATGAACTGAACAAGTGACTGACTTCAGAAACTGTCTCCTGAAAGGCTGCCGCGTTTTTTTTACCAAATAGAGAATTTTGGCATGCCCCAGTGCAAAAAACTCGGGAATTTTCCGAGATTTTTTTTCAAAAATTTCAGAAAATTTATCAGAAATTTTTTTGAAAAATTTTCTTAGAAATTTTCTTGAATTTTTTCCTGAAAAATTTTAGAACCAAAACTCCGGCAGCCAACTACACCTTGTCCGGCACCCAACTACACCTTGTCCAGGAGCCCTAACTACACCTTGTCCGGCAGCCAACTACACCTTGTCCGGCAGCCAACTACACCTTGTCCGGCAGCCTTAACTTCCGGCACCCAACTACACCTTGTCCGGCACCCAACTACACCTTGTCTGGGGAGCCCCAACTGCATCTTGTCGGACAAGGTGTAGTTGGCTGCCGGACAAGGTGTAGTTGGACGCTCCCGGACAAGGTGTAGTTGACGCTCCCGGACAAGGTGTAGTTGGCTGCCAAACAAGGTGTAGCATGCAGGGTCAAAACCTTGTGTCTTTTTGAAAATGGCAAAAAAAAAATTCCGGAAAAAAATTGGGTTTTTTGAATTTTAAAAGTTTGGAACAAACTCTGCAGTAATTTTTGAGGAAGTTGAGCAAATTTTTCTTTTTTCAAAAAAATTTTTAGGGCTCCATCGGCCCCGCGGGAGCGTTTTAAAAAGACACAAGGTTTTGACCCTGCATGGCAGTTGGACCAATCCAAAATAGCCAGGGGCCAACTACACCTTGTCCGGCAGCCAACTCCACTTTGTCTGACAAGGTGTAGTTGGCTGCCGGACAAGGTGTAGTTGGGGCTGCCGGACAAGGTGTAGTTGGACGCTCCCGGACAAGGTGTAGTTGGGGCTGCCGGACAAGGTGTAGTTGGACCAATCCAAAATAGCCAGGGGCCAACTACACCTTGTCCGGCAGCCAACTACACTTTGTCTGACAAGGTGTAGTTGGCTGCCAGACAAGGTGTAGTTGGACGCTCCCGGACAAGGTGTAGTTGGACCAATCCAAAATAGCCAGGGGCCAACTACACCTTGTCCGGCAGCCAACTACACTTTGTCTGACAAGGTGGAATTCGTCTACGCGCCGTTGTGCAGGAAACGTGAGCGGAATAACACGAGGAATAAACCGGAGCCAATGCCGGGAACACGAGAGGAAACGAAGAATTGTGAGAACTAAACTAACGAGGGAAGGCATCGCGGTGCTTGCATGTTTTGCAGCAAGCCGCCAGGGGGAAGGGTGGGCGGGCAAAAAGAAGATGTCCAACCCACCGCCACCACCACCCAAACCTGGGCTCATGGTGAGTTAGGGATCCAACTCTGCTTGCAGAATTCCCTTAGTAAACTTAGAGAATTCGTCTACGCGCCGTTGTGCAGGAAACGTGAGCGGAATAACACGAGGAATAAACCAGAGCCAATGCCGGGAACACGAGAGGAAACGAAGAATTGTGAGAACTAAACTAACGAGGGGGGCATCGCGGTGCTTGCATGTTTTGCAGCAAGCCGCCAGCCACCACCCCTTTGCCAGTAAAAAACTGCCCCACCGCGTGTGCAACCTTCTGAATCAACTCAGGGGTTGCCAGCGACGAGGGTTCAACACGTGATGGGAGGTCCGCCGGATTATCTCCGGATTTGACCCACTGGATTGTCCACGTACACCCCATCCTTTTCAGGATGTTTAACACGCGCATCACTGCGCCGTTGAGCACCTGATTCTGGACGCACATCCGCTTCCTAGTCACACCCATCACTGTCGTGTTGTCGACAAGAATCTCCAGGTGTGTATTCTGGTACTTTGGTGGTAGCCGTGCCAGGGTTTCACCCAGCGCTGTTGCCTCCAGAATGTTGATGTGCCTTCCAGACTCTTCCAGGTTCCACTTATCTCCCATGATCGTCAATTCTGTGGTTGACCTGTCCACTACCACACCTCCCCAACCAGACAATGACGCATCCACAAATATTGTTGCTGTCGGATTGCCTAAGACAGGCCTGATGATCCGCGTTTTGCCAATCGCTGCGCTCCACTTCGCCAACTCCCTACACACCGACGGTGGCAGGTCTTCACTTTGGCTCATCTTCACTTTGTCTCCGGATGCAAAGTGAAGATTTTAAGTCGAAAAATCTTCACTTTACAGATCTTCACTTTAGATACGAGAAACCAAGATCTTCACTTTGTATCCAAACTGGATCTTCACTTTGTATCCTGACTGGATCTTCACTTTACTGATCTTCACTTTGGATCATCTTCACTTTGTCTCCAAACAGGATCTTCACTTTAGAAATCTTCACTTTACATCCCGGATACAAAGTGAAGATCCTGTTTGGAGACAAAGTGAAGATTTTAAGTCGAAAAATCTTCACTTTGTCTCCCGGGTACAAAGTGAAGATCCTGTTTGGATACAAAGTGAAGATCCTGTTTGGAGACAAAGTGAAGATCCAGTTTGGATACAAAGTGAAGATTTTAAGTCGAAAAATCTTCACTTTGTATCCAAACTGGATCTTCACTTTGGAGATCTTCACTTTGTACCCAGGATACAAAGTGAAGATCCAGTTTGGAGACAAAGTGAAGATTTTAAGTCGAAAAATCTTCACTTTGTCTCCCGGGTACAAAGTGAAGATCCTGTTTGGATACAAAGTGAAGATCCAGTTTGGAGACAAAGTGAAGATTTTAAGTCGAAAAATCTTCACTTTGTCTCCCGGATACAAAGTGAAGATCCTGTTTGGATACAAAGTGAAGATCCAGTTTGGAGACAAAGTGAAGATTTTAAGTCGAAAAATCTTCACTTTGTCTCCCGGGTTCAAAGTGAAGATCCTGTTTGGATACAAAGTGAAGATCCTGTTGTTCACTTTGTCTCCTGGCTGACTGTGGTGTTTACAGTGCATTTTGATGGTGTGAGTGGGTGAGATGGGGGTGTGAGATGGGTGTGGTTGATGTTTGGTGTTGTGTGGTTTGGGGTGGGTGTTTGAGTTGGTGGGTGGGCTGAGTGGGTTGGGGGGGGTGGGTTAAGTGTTGCCAACACAGGTCTGCGCACAAACTGAGCACAGAAGACTTTTGCTCAGGAATTCGTCTGTGCGCCGTTGTGCAGGAAACGTGAGCGGAATAACACGAGGGTAAGCTATTTGTCTTTTTTTCCGTTCTCGTTCTTATTCATTCCCTGTGAGTGTAGTTCATACACTCCTGTGCTGCTTGGCACATTTCTTATTGGCTGAAAACGAAAGTGCTCTCCATTCCCGTTCGTGTTGTTGCAGAAGGAGGTTGCAGGGGGAGGGAGGGAGAGGGGGCAGGGTAAAACGCCATCCAGGGTCACAAGGCCTGGACAGTCTTCTGACTGAGCTGTTGAGTGACCTGCTAGAGACATTTTGACCAGATACAAAGTGAAGATTTTTTCGACTAAAAATCTTCACTTTGGATTCTAACAGGATCTTCACTTTGTACCCCGGATCCAAAGTGAAGATCCAACTTGGATACAAAGTGAAGATTTTTCGACTTAAAATCTTCACTTTGTATCCAAACAGGGTCTTCACTTTGTATCCAAACAGGATCTTCACTTTAGAGATCTTCACTTTGTATCCAAACAGGATCTTCACTTTGTATCCGGGGCAGGATCTTCACTTTGTATCCTGGAGACAAAGTGAAGATGAGCCAAAGTGAAGACCAGCCACCGACGGTGGTACTGACACCGTCTCCTCACCCATCCGTGTTCCTTGGTTGAGACTATTAGTTACACGCCGTAAGAATTTTAATGCAAACCAGTATTCTCCTGGTGACACCCCGGCGACTGCACTTGCATGCAACAGCCTGCCTCCCAGTGTCTCCAAATCGGAAGCATCCACTTGCAACAGATTCGTTCTCTTTATTTTCAATACTAATCTCTCTGCCGGGGTTACTGCCCGGGCCACGTGGTCGAAGACTACACCCAAAAACTCATACCGGGTTGCCGCATCCACGCTGTCGGCTTCCTTCCACGTGAGACAGCATTCCCTTGCAACTGCGTCCAGACGGGTTGTTTCCTTCATCACGGCAGACCGACATCCCGTGTATCGAATGTTATCGATCCACACGTGGGTTGTGACGTTTCTTGCCATGAATGTGTCCTGCACGTAGGCTGGATCCCCCGCCGCAGCTGCTGCAAGAGTATGCATGATCTCCGGGGAGCAGGAATGCCCCATGGGCAGTCGCGTCAGCTCGAACCACTCT
Source organism: Diplonema papillatum (assembly GCA_030068145.1). NCBI lineage: Eukaryota > Euglenozoa > Diplonemea > Diplonemida > Diplonemidae > Diplonema > Diplonema papillatum. Next base: position 187,433 of record JAPJBO010000397.1, on the reverse strand, counting down.
CCAGCATCTGTCACAAACCTGAACAAATGCCGTGACTCCGCGGGAATTTCTATCGCATAGAACCCCGTCCGGAAATCCCGTGCACTTCCGCACTCATTCAACACTGCCGGCAGGTAGCTCGACACATGTCCTAAGGGTACTTCAGCCTTGTATCCCGCTTGCTCTGCTAGCTCGTTCGCTTGTTTTGTCCACAGGATAAAGCGCTGTCTCAACCCTGTTGGCTTTTCCTCTATCACTGTAAAGGGTACATTTTGCAGCGGGCCAGGGCCCTTGGCCGGACATGCTACACCACAACTCACGAGTTCGTTTGCGTGTTTTAGCTGGAACCTGCTTTCTTTCTGGAGGGTCGCTTCCCCTTCTTGTGGGATAGACGGAAAAAACGTCGTTTTCCAGACTTTATCAAACCGTACTCTCTTTGAAAAACGCAACCTTGCGCGCAACTTTTCAACTTTCATAGGTTTCACCGAGGCCACATGCAATGGAGCCTTCCGCTCGTCTTCTGTCTTTGGTATCCTCGAGCTGTGGGCTCGTCTTGTTATTGAGTGCACGATTTTCACTTTATTCAAAGGAATTGTGTCACTTCTTGTGTTCGCAACGCCCGGGCTAGACTTACCGGATCGCCTCCGTACCTGATCGTGACTTGTGGCAGTCCCACCATCGTTGCATGTTTTGCCAAACGGGCGAGTAACTCTTCGGGAATCCTGCCCCCATTTCGCCTTCGCCCAGTCGAACGACCTTGCTTTCCCACCAGCCGTGGAATGAGCATAAGTGAGGGAGGCCAGCATTGGTGCGTGATCTGACCCGCCAGTGTCAAGAGTCCTCCACCCTGATTCAAGTTGAGCAGGAACAAGGAAGATATCAGGTGACGTTTTTGAACAGGGCCGAGTATGAACATCGGGATCGTTGAGACAGACGAGGTCAGAGCACAAGATCCATTCTGCGAATTTGCGGCTCTTCACGTCTCGTTCGTCAGCACCGTTCTCCCACATCGGGTGATGAAAGTTGAAGTCCCCCGCTATAATAGCATTGGCGGTCGGAAGTAGTGCTGCGTTGAACTGGTCAGTCCGAGTCTCCCCCGCGTTGCGATGCACTATAGGCGGTCGGTAGATGTTGATTAGAAGTAGAGGGGTGTTGTTCGATAGGGTGACTTCGATATCGAGCCTCTCGGTTGGGTCGGTTGGGCTTGAAAGTGCAACGTCCGTCTTTCGTGAGTAGACGATGCCGTCGCGGATCAACGTCAGCAGACCACCAGAGGCTATGGCGGAAGGCGTGTGTGAGTTTCTCGGTACTGATCTCTCTCGCCATTCGGTACGGTACCCAGGCACAATAATCGGGTCGGAGGGCCGCACGAACACTTCTTGAAGCAATGCGACATCCACGTTGTATTTCGCGAGAATGAACAAGATGTAACGCATTCGAACCTTCCAGCTGTGGCAGTTGAACGAGAGGACACGCAGCGTTCCGTCACGATGAGGGCCCGGGTTAGGATGGATGTCCCCGCAGGTGGTCAGGAGGCGTCCGTGGGGTGAAGAGCGTCGAGGGCGTGCAGCGAGTCTGGTTAAGGCACACAGCGAGGAGGGTGCAGAACTGCTTGGGGTTGGTTGTGGAGGCTGGCCGCTGAGATCTGGTTTCGGACGTGGGCTTGAATGTGGTACAGGACCAGAGGAAGAGGCCATCTTTGCTGGAGCATTGGTCGATGAGACGGTGGGAACGGTTGAGTCGGCAGTACGGATGTCTTGAACGGGGAAGGCGCCATTCATGTTGGTGCAATCAGATTTAAGGGACAATGAACGTCACTTCTTCTTCGTCTGCTTCTTCGCCACCGAAGATTTCGATTCGGCTTCCGGGGGCGTTGCTTCGCGGCGGATTTAAAGAACGAAACCGAACACGAAAACAAACAACGCGCGAGGATGGCGACGGGGAGGCACAAGGAACCACCTCACCTGTTCTCAAGAACTAACCCGAGGCAGGTATCCACCGTACCGATAACCGATAACCGATTTTCCCCCTGCTGACACCGAACGGCGAGTGTCGGCAGAGGGTCGATTGGTGGGGACGAACACGCCACATGACGGAAAAACATTCGTTGGCATCGCGTTCGGGCCCGTAACAGAGGCCAATGCCGGGCTCACAGTGCTCCACTCGGTGGTTACCCTTCAGTGGGTAGACAAAGTGAAGCTTCTTGGGCTAACCATCGACCAAGGATTCACCTTCCTCCCTCACCTCCAACGGGTTGTCGATGGATTCTCGCTGAGGATGAACCTTCTTCGACACCTGGCCGGCAAGGATTACGGCTTCAACGGCACGGTTCTCCCTCCTATGTGCTACCCACGTACACGTACGCTCTCGGAATCTACGGGCCATTCATCCTCCCCGCTAATGGGCCCCTCACAACACTTGAACGCATGCATCGTCGTGCCCTTACCCTCATCCTGGGCTGTCGCAAAGGCGTCGCTGAATTCGCCGGGCAACAGGAGACTGGTATCCTCCCGATCCGCGCGCTCGCAAAGTGCAGGATCGCGGCCCTCCGGGAGAAGGTTGAATTCAACAAGGTTCTGTGGGCGCACGAGCTTTCCCTGGACACGCTCCTGAAGTCGACGTCCGACAACATCCGCAAGAAAGCGGGCACGGACGGTTGCCGTCGGGAGCTCCGCGACTTCCATTTGTTCGCCCCCTGGGTTCCCAGGCCCGACGTCGAGATCTACACGTCGCTGAAAGTCCGCAAGCACGCCAGCAATGCGGAGAAAAAACAAGCGGTGCTGAAACGCCTGGCGGAACTACCCCACCCGGACTGCGTCGCCTGGCCAGACGGCTCCGTTGTACACGGTGACCCCCCTCTGCCCTCGATCTGCGACGCCAACGCCAGCGCTGCCCTACGCCCGTGGCTGAGGAGCACGGCGGACCGTACGACCTGGGGGGCTGCCGGCGTGTTTATTGATCTTGGGCCGTCGGTCACCATCAAGCCGGACCACGGCCTGCCCGTCAAGCCCACCGGCGACCGACGCACGTTCGATGCCTCTTTGCCCGCCGGCAAACACCCGCACAGCTACCGCGCCGAGGAGTTCGCGCTCTACAGCTGCCTGAAGTTCCTCCTGCGCCTCCTCCCGCCAACCCCGACGCCGCTCAACATCCTCGTCCTCAGTGACTCTCAGTCACTCCTGATGACGCTGAGCCACGGCCCCCATTGCCAGACGCAGCCGTACCCAATCGCGATCTGGCTGCACCTGGCCGAGTTGGAGTCGCTGGGCTACACCGTGACGCTGCAGTTCGTCTTCGGCCACTGCGGCCTCGAAGGCAACGAGAGGGCGGACAAGACCGCAAAACGTGGTGCACTCGCGTTCATGCGGGCGGCCACCGACGCCGCGGCCAAGAATCTACCCCCTCCGCTCTCGGCACGCCTCTGCGCCACGGCCGCTAACAGCCGCTATCGTTCCGTCCTCTGGCTGGAGAGCAGTGAAGCTGGAGCACGAGACGCCTTGGACAGGGCCACCCTCCTCAGGAACCCGTCGTCGTTCGCCAGGTTGGTCTCTGGCCGCCGCATCCCCCGCCCCAAGCACTTGGCACCACGGGCGGAAAGAGAGGTGCGGCAGCTCCGCACTGGCCACCACCACCTGGTGATGACCATGTACGCCACCGAATGGCGCGACCTCTCGAGGGCGGATCGCAGACAGGCGTTTCTCCCGTGCCCTATTTGCGGCACCCGGTCGTTGGCCCCGCTGCTCCACCTCTTCGTCGGGTGTGACGCCCCTGCAGCTGTGCAATCCCGGCTGACGATGGACGCCGATCTCGACGCGAAGAGCCGCCTCCGCTCGAAGCCTCCGCCCGCCGATGCCATGGAGCGCCTCTGGGCAATCCTCTTCGTCTTCCCGGAACTCGCCCTGGCCTACCTGCAGAGGTGCGGCACTCTGCCGAGCTACGCCATCCTCGCCGGTCAGGCGTCCGGCGAGCCCGTGGGTGGCGGCGCCAATCGCTCGATCACGCCTGACGCCGCCTCCTCGCGCTCCGCCGACTCGGAAGACGCGATCTCGCGCTGAGGGCGCTCGCCACCTGCTTGCGCGCTGCTGGCTGAACGGCGAGCTCGGGGCTGTTGCCCATTTGAACATGCAATGTAAATAGCCTCTATTCGAGCCAACCCGGCTTCTCCTGCAACAATTCTGAAACTGTATTGTTTTTGGGACTAGATAATGGCGCTGAGCAAGCTTTATTTTTCCCTGGCGAAATGCATAGCCGGGGCAGAGTCAGCGGGCGCCGGCTTACGGACCGTGCCCAGTTACGGGCCAGTACACAGCCATAGTCAGTCCCCAACGTCCCGCCGGTGCCTCGATACCCGGCCGTCAAGGCCCTACGGGGAGAGGCACCGCAATCAAACAAGCAACCGTGTGCTCCGCCACACCACACCATCCTTTCATTCCACCATGCTTCCCACATTCCAACACTCTCCCCCCCTCCGAGTTCCAGTGGCAGAGAAAGAAAGAAAGAAGCCAGAGGTCTCCCGGGTCTTCCACCTGGCCTCACTCAACCGCCACCTGGCTGGTTTGTGTGAAAGGCTCAGATACTGGACACCCACGCACTGTTAACCCCCCTGTACCATAGCCCATCCCCATCTCTCTTGCATGTGTCTTGTGTCTCTCTGGCATGCCTTCTGGCCCGAAGAGGCCCGTAAAGCCTGCCCGAAAACTGGAACGCGGCTCTCCGGAGCTGCCAAAAGAATGTGGTGCCTCTTGCAAAAAAAAAAAAAAAAAAAAAAAAAAAACCGCGGGTATTGGTGACCCAAAAAAGTGGGACAACCCTCAAACGTCAGTATTGGTGACCCAAAAATGTGGGACAACCCTCAAACGTCAGTATTGGTGACCCAAAAAAGTGGGACAACCCTCAAACGTCAGTATTGGTGATCCAAAAATGTGGGACAACCCTCAAACGTCAGTATTGGTCATCGAAAAAAGTGGGACAACCCTCAAACGTCAGTATTGGTGACCCAAAAAAGTGGGACAACCCTCAAACGTCAGTATTGGTCATCCAAAAAAGTGGGACAACCCTCAAACGTCAGTATTGGTGATCCAAAAAAGTGGGACAACCCTCAAACGTCAGTATTGGTGACCCAAAAAAGTGGGACAACCCTCAAACGTCAGTATTGGTGATCGAAAAAAGTGGGACAACCCTCAAACGTCAGTATTGGTGATCCAAAAAAGTGGGACAACCCTCAAACGTCAGTTTTGGTGATCGAAAAAAGTGGGACAACCCTCAAACGTCAGTATTGGTGATCCAAAAAAGTGGGACAACCCTCAAACGTCAGTATTGGTGATCGAAAAAAGTGGGACAACCCTCAAACGTCAGTATTGGTGATCCAAAAAAGTGGGACAACCCTCAAACGTCAGTATTGGTGATCCAAAAAAGTGGGACAACCCTCAAACGTCAGTATTGGTGACCCAAAAAAGTGGGACAACCCTCAAACGTCAGTATTGGTGATCCAAAAAAGTGGGACAACCCTCAAACGTCAGTATTGGTGATCCAAAAAAGTGGGACAACCCTCAAACGTCAGTATTGGTGATCCAAAAAAGTGGGACAACCCTCAAACGTCAGTATTGGTGATCCAAAAAAGTGGGACAACCCTCAAACGTCAGTATTGGTGACCCAAAAAAGTGGGACAACCCTCAAACGTCAGTATTGGTGATCCAAAAAAGTGGGACAACCCTCAAACGTCAGTATTGGTGATCCAAAAAAGTGGGACAACCCTCAAACGTCAGTATTGGTCATCGAAAAAAGTGGGACAACCCTCAAACGTCAGTATTGGTGATCCAAAAAAGTGGGACAACCCTCAAACGTCAGTATTGGTGATCCAAAAAAGTGGGACAACCCTCAAACGTCAGTATTGGTGATCCAAAAAAGTGGGACAACCCTCAAACGTCAGTATTGGTGATCCAAAAAAGTGGGACAACCCTCAAACGTCAGTATTGGTGATCCAAAAAAGTGGGACAACCCTCAAACGTCAGTATTGGTCATCGAAAAAAGTGGGACAACCCTCAAACGTCAGTATTGGTGACCCAAAAAAGTGGGACAACCCTCAAACGTCAGTATTGGTGATCGAAAAAAGTGGGACAACCCTCAAACGTCAGTATTGGTGATCCAAAAAAGTGGGACAACCCTCAAACGTCAGTATTGGTGATCCAAAAAAGTGGGACAACCCTCAAACGTCAGTATTGGTGATCCAAAAAAGTGGGACAACCCTCAAACGTCAGTATTGGTGATCCAAAAAAGTGGGACAACCCTCAAACGTCAGTATTGGTGATCCAAAAAAGTGGGACAACCCTCAAACGTCAGTATTGGTGATCCAAAAAAGTGGGACAACCCTCAAACGTCAGTATTGGTGATCCAAAAAAGTGGGACAACCCTCAAACGTCAGTATTGGTGATCGAAAAAAGTGGGACAACCCTCAAACGTCAGTATTGGTGATCCAAAAAAGTGGGACAACCCTCAAACGTCAGTATTGGTGATCCAAAAAAGTGGGACAACCCTCAAACGTCAGTATTGGTGATCCAAAAAAGTGGGACAACCCTCAAACGTCAGTATTGGTGATCCAAAAAAGTGGGACAACCCTCAAACGTCAGTATTGGTGATCCAAAAAAGTGGGACAACCCTCAAACGTCAGTATTGGTGATCCAAAAAAGTGGGACAACCCTCAAACGTCAGTATTGGTGATCCAAAAAAGTGGGACAACCCTCAAACGTCAGTATTGGTGATCCAAAAAAGTGGGACAACCCTCAAACGTCAGTATTGGTGATCCAAAAAAGTGGGACAACCCTCAAACGTCAGTATTGGTGATCCAAAAAAGTGGGACAACCCTCAAACGTCAGTATTGGTCATCGAAAAAAGTGGGACAACCCTCAAACGTCAGTATTGGTGATCCAAAAAAGTGGGACAACCCTCAAACGTCAGTATTGGTGACCCAAAAAAGTGGGACAACCCTCAAACGTCAGTATTGGTCATCGAAAAAAGTGGGACAACCCTCAAACGTCAGTATTGGTGATCCAAAAAAGTGGGACAACCCTCAAACGTCAGTATTGGTCATCGAAAAAAGTGGGACAACCCTCAAACGTCAGTATTGGTGACCCAAAAAAGTGGGACAACCCTCAAACGTCAGTATTGGTCATCCAAAAAAGTGGGACAACCCTCAAACGTCAGTATTGGTGATCCAAAAAAGTGGGACAACCCTCAAACGTCAGTATTGGTGATCCAAAAAAGTGGGACAACCCTCAAACGTCAGTATTGGTGACCCAAAAAAGTGGGACAACCCTCAAACGTCAGTATTGGTGATCCAAAAAAGTGGGACAACCCTCAAACGTCAGTATTGGTGATCCAAAAAAGTGGGACAACCCTCAAACGTCAGTATTGGTGACCCAAAAAAGTGGGACAACCCTCAAACGTCAGTATTGGTCATCGAAAAAAGTGGGACAACCCTCAAACGTCAGTATTGGTGACCCAAAAAAGTGGGACAACCCTCAAACGTCAGTATTGGTGATCGAAAAAAGTGGGACAACCCTCAAACGTCAGTATTGGTGATCCAAAAAAGTGGGACAACCCTCAAACGTCAGTATTGGTGATCGAAAAAAGTGGGACAACCCTCAAACGTCAGTATTGGTGATCCAAAAAAGTGGGACAACCCTCAAACGTCAGTATTGGTGATCCAAAAAAGTGGGACAACCCTCAAACGTCAGTATTGGTGATCCAAAAAAGTGGGACAACCCTCAAACGTCAGTATTGGTGATCCAAAAAAGTGGGACAACCCTCAAACGTCAGTATTGGTGATCCAAAAAAGTGGGACAACCCTCAAACGTCAGTATTGGTCATCGAAAAAAGTGGGACAACCCTCAAACGTCAGTATTGGTGATCCAAAAAAGTGGGACAACCCTCAAACGTCAGTATTGGTGATCCAAAAAAGTGGGACAACCCTCAAACGTCAGTATTGGTGATCGAAAAAAGTGGGACAACCCTCAAACGTCAGTATTGGTGATCCAAAAAAGTGGGACAACCCTCAAACGTCAGTATTGGTCATCGAAAAAAGTGGGACAACCCTCAAACGTCAGTATTGGTGACCCAAAAAAGTGGGACAACCCTCAAACGTCAGTATTGGTGATCGAAAAAAGTGGGACAACCCTCAAACGTCAGTATTGGTGATCCAAAAAAGTGGGACAACCCTCAAACGTCAGTATTGGTGATCCAAAAAAGTGGGACAACCCTCAAACGTCAGTATTGGTGATCCAAAAAAGTGGGACAACCCTCAAACGTCAGTATTGGTGATCCAAAAAAGTGGGACAACCCTCAAACGTCAGTATTGGTGATCCAAAAAAGTGGGACAACCCTCAAACGTCAGTATTGGTGATCGAAAAAAGTGGGACAACCCTCAAACGTCAGTATTGGTGATCCAAAAAAGTGGGACAACCCTCAAACGTCAGTATTGGTGATCGAAAAAAGTGGGACAACCCTCAAACGTCAGTATTGGTGATCCAAAAAAGTGGGACAACCCTCAAACGTCAGTATTGGTCATCGAAAAAAGTGGGACAACCCTCAAACGTCAGTATTGGTGATCCAAAAAAGTGGGACAACCCTCAAACGTCAGTATTGGTGATCCAAAAAAGTGGGACAACCCTCAAACGTCAGTATTGGTGATCCAAAAAAGTGGGACAACCCTCAAACGTCAGTATTGGTGATCCAAAAAAGTGGGACAACCCTCAAACGTCAGTATTGGTGATCCAAAAAAGTGGGACAACCCTCAAACGTCAGTATTGGTGATCCAAAAAAGTGGGACAACCCTCAAACGTCAGTATTGGTGATCCAAAAAAGTGGGACAACCCTCAAACGTCAGTATTGGTGATCCAAAAAAGTGGGACAACCCTCAAACGTCAGTATTGGTGATCCAAAAATGTGGGACAACCCTCAAACGTCAGTATTGGTGATCCAAAAAAGTGGGACAACCCTCAAACGTCAGTATTGGTGATCGAAAAAAGTGGGACAACCCTCAAACGTCAGTATTGGTGATCCAAAAAAGTGGGACAACCCTCAAACGTCAGTATTGGTGATCCAAAAAAGTGGGACAACCCTCAAACGTCAGTATTGGTGATCGAAAAAAGTGGGACAACCCTCAAACGTCAGTATTGGTGATCCAAAAATGTGGGACAACCCTCAAACGTCAGTATTGGTGATCCAAAAAAGTGGGACAACCCTCAAACGTCAGTATTGGTGACCCAAAAAAGTGGGACAACCCTCAAACGTCAGTATTGGTGATCCAAAAAAGTGGGACAACCCTCAAACGTCAGTATTGGTGATCCAAAAAAGTGGGACAACCCTCAAACGTCAGTATTGGTGACCCAAAAAAGTGGGACAACCCTCAAACGTCAGTATTGGTCATCGAAAAAAGTGGGACAACCCTCAAACGTCAGTATTGGTGACCCAAAAAAGTGGGACAACCCTCAAACGTCAGTATTGGTCATCGAAAAAAGTGGGACAACCCTCAAACGTCAGTATTGGTGACCCAAAAAAGTGGGAAACCCTCAAACGTCAGTTTTGGTGATCCAAAAAGGTGGGACAACCCCAGTTTTTGTTGTCTGAAAAGTGGTCTAGCTGTAGATTTCTAAGTGAGAAACACCAACAGGATTGTTGAAATGGGGTTGAAAAGTTTATTGGAAAACCCGTACCGTTTGGGCGGGGGGCGTAGCCCCCCGCACCCCCCTGTTTTTCATGTTTTTTGGCGGGTTATCTGAAAAATTTCTGAAAAACTCGCGGAGAACACCAATCCGGAGTGATTCCAGAATTCTGGAAAACCGGACCCTCCTGGGGGGAAAAGGTGGGTCCCCCACCCCCCCCCCTATAAATGGTGGGCTGGTGGCCCGCTCAGGAAAAAATCTGTGCTCCCTTAGGGGTGCTGTTATTTCTCCTGGCTTGGACTCCAGGTTGTGAGGCAGCCAATGAAAGAGATGGTCTGAAAAGAAAGCGTCCAGGCTCAGGCCCGGCCCCCTTACAGCTTCCACTGGCTGAAGGTATTGATTTGTCTGAGGACGATGAAGAAGAGGATGAAGATGATGAAGAAGACGAAGAAGACAGCAAGCCAGTCCATGTTGCAAAGCACAGGCAGCGTGTGAAGCAGCGTAAGGTGGGCGCTGTCGCCTTGAAGAAGAAGGAAAGGGCTGAAGGATACAGTGGTATCTACCGCAAGCGTGTGCAGGCAAAACCTGAATTTCGTTTGATTGGCCTCATCCAGCAGGGAGACGAAGCAATGGCCAAGAAGCTCCAGGAGTACGGTGTCATACCTTCAACTATTACATGCAAGTGCAATAAAACTCTGGAAGACCTGGTGTGGAAAGGTGCACACTCAACCCGGCGACTCACCTGGCCTGTCTTCTTCTGCAGGGACTGCCGTTTGACCTTCTCCACTGCTGGAATCCTGAGCACTACGATTGGGAATTCTAAGGGGGGATCTCTCAAGATCAGCCTTGCTGATTTCTTCTGTTTGGTGCTTGGTTTTGTGTTTGGCACTCGACAGCATGTAGTTCTTGCACTTTGTCAGCTATCATGCAGGGTCAAAACCTTGTGTCTTTTTGAAAATGGCAAAAAAAAAAATTCCGGAAAAAAATTGGGTTTTTTGAATTTTAAAAGTTTGGAACAAACTCTGCAGTAATTTTTGAGGAAGTTGAGCAATTTTTTTTTTTCCCAAAAACATTTTTAGGGCTCCATCGGCCCCGCGGGAGCGTTTTAAAAAGACACAAGGTTTTGACCCTGCATGCTATCACGACAGACAGTCACAAAGTGGGAGGCTGGCTTTAAAAGCATTGTTGGGAATGAAGTAAAACAAATGGAAATGGTGAACCTTCCTTTGGGTGGTCCTGGAGCCATAATTGAGATTGATGAATTCTCAATCGGTGGAAGAATTGTGAAAGACAGAAGAGGCAAACCTGTTGGGTACGAGTACCTGCGCTTTGTTGGCATTGTTGTAAGAGGCTCACCTTTCTTCTTAATACCATGCAGGGTCAAAACCTTGTGTCTTTTTAAAAAGCTCCCGCGGGGCCCGATGGAGCCCTAAATTTTTTTTTGGAAAATTTTTTTTTGCTCAACTTCCTCAAAAATTACTGCAGAGTTTGTTCCAAACTTTTAAAATTCAAAAAACCCAATTTTTTTCCGGAATTTTTTTTTTTGCCATTTTCAAAAAGACACAAGGTTTTGACCCTGCATGATACGTGAGCTTCCCAGGAAAGTACAGAGACTTGTTGAGCCCAAAGAAACTGTACCAAGTCCTTCAGGTCACAAAGATTTTACCAACCGCAAAGACCACCCAGTTGCACCACCACCTCCTCCAATTTCTAAGGAGGAGTTCAAAGCTCTGCTTGATGAAGGGGTCTTGGAAATAGGGACCCCAGAGGACCCCCTCTACATTTCCACAGACGGAGCTGCCACCTACCGTTTCATCCTTGACCCAACATCAAGCTCATTCTACTGGGGGGAAGAAGATAAGCATTGTGTAAACTATGCTTGGGTCAACCACAGGAAAGAAGAGTGGTGCAAGCTGGTTAACATTGAGGCCACTCCCCCTGTTCAGGAATGCCTTGCAGAGACGTGCATTTCAGACAAGCTTGCTAAGCTGTCTGAGCCAGCAAAGCCAGGATCTCCGATTGCTGCAGAAGGAAACTTCTCCCCTCTATACCGAAACAAGCAGTGGGTGGCAGGAACACAGAAAGCAGACGGGTTGTGGAAACACTTAAAAGCCACACTCAAGACAAAAAACTGCAAGCAGCGTACAAAGCCATCAGAGATTCTCACAACTCAGTGGAAACTGCAAAACACAGGTCTTGATCTTGTCCACCTCTTTCTGTGTGCCTTGGGGAAGAAAGTGTCTGACATGGAGCTGGTGGTTGAGGCTGAACATGCTCCTAATCTGGCACAGGATTTGTCTGAATCTGACAACAACAACAGCAACCTGTTACAGCTTCTGGCACAGCCTGGTGTGCATGAACAAATATTGTCTCAGCCAGGTGTGCGTGACTTGTTGTGGAGGGCGTTGACACAGGCAGAACAGCAGCCACCAGCACCACAAGATGATGGCAGGTGTGGACCCAGCGACCAGGGTCGCTGGGTCCAGTTTTTCCCAGGTCGCTGGGTCCAGTTTTTTTACCTTGAAAACTGGACCCAGCGACCACTGCTGGGTCCAGTTTTCAAGGTAAAAAAACTGGACCCAGCGACCAGGTCGCTGGGTCCAGTTTTGGTGGATCCATACAACTGTTTTTCCATGCTAATCAACCGTGGGTTTCTGTGCCCCCGTACAGAGGGCAGATTTCGAGCAGCATTTCATACTTCGCAGTCGGTCTGACTCAGACCGACTCGGACCGGTGTTTTCGTACTTCTTTCCGAGTCAGAAAAAAGTCAGACGGCCGTCTGACTCGGACCCCCGCCCCGCTCGCCGTCCAGGCCGGCTTTGTCGCGGCAACTTGGGGTGCGTCGAACAGGCCGGACTCGCAGCCGGCGCCCGCCACCGCAAGAGGCCGACGAGGCCCACCACGCAGCTGCCGGCCAGGCCGCTGCCAGGCGGACCTCCCCTCCGCGAGCGGCAGGCCGTCACTGGATCCGGAAGTAGCAGCGGCGTTTCAGCCACAGGGTCGACTCGAGCGTGAACCTCACCCTGGAACCCTTTCACAAAGTTTCAGGACTCCAAGTCCGACTCTACCGTCCCGCTCTTAATTTATGAATTTCTAATTTATGAATACGGCCAAAATTAAATAATTATTCATAAATTAGAAATTCACTAAACAGGCCCCACAAATTAAAATCATGGCTTCCGTCCCTGAGCTCTTCAGGGCTGTTGACGAAAGGGCGCTTGACGACAGCGTTGTCAAACTTGGGAGTAAGCCGGCTACCGAACGAACGGTCCTTTCGGCGGATGAAATTCGGAAGCTGACCTGGAGAAAACGGTGGGGTAGCACCATGGGGAAAATTACCCTACAAGCGCCACGTCAAGTACCAGTGCCTTGCTTAAGATATTGACCGCCTGAACCGTGAATCCATCGTGTACTCATGGGCCGCCTCTGGTGTGCACCGAGCACTCGGTCTTCAGCAACCCGTGGACTCAAAAGGAGCCCCCATCACTGTCGTGTTTGACAAGTACAAAGCCCTCTACGACGAGGAGAAAAACTGGGACAAGGATCTTGTCGAGACTGTTGAGGAGGAAGGCAATTCTGACATCACCTTGCCAATCTCAAGCCAAGAGATGGCCCCAGCGGCAGTGCCCGCGACACGTTCAACGCAGCCTGCTGCAAAGCCTCCGGGCAAACGCGGACCAGGGCGCCCTCCGTCGAAGGCGAAACCCCCTCCGAAGAATCAACCAATACTGAACTCTTTCTTCGCGAAGAAACGAACCCTCGAAGCGTGTGCTGAAGGCGAGCCTGAAGCGCAGAGGGTTAAGGACGAGTGAACTGGCAAGCCTTTCCCCCCTTTTCCCGCTAACGTTATCTCGGCCGTACTCTTCACCAACGTTTTTGCCCTGCAGCTAGCGAGTCTTTCGCCATTTTTCTTTTACGTTTTCGGCCTGACAACGTACCGTTCTGTCTGTACCGTACCGTCTGTACCGTACCGTGTACTGTCCCGTCTGCAGTACCTCAGTTTCAAAATGTCGGGACGAAATTAATTAATTTCAGCCCAAAATCTTCGGGCCGATGAAAAAATAGTTAGGGTAGGCGGTTTTTTTTTTTTTGGCCCATGTCCGCGCGCGCGTAAATTTTTGGGAACCCCCGGAAAAAAAAAAACTTTTGCCGAAAAAAAACTTTTGGGATCTGTGCATTGGAACCGGTCGTGAGAGCGACTGCAGGCGTAGTCACGAGCGTGTCCGGCTCGCGAAAAGTCGAAAACCTGTTCATCACACCGATACTTCACGGCGATGCAAATCGCGTAGACTTTGTTTACCTCAGTGTGTATTGACTTTGAAGCTGACTATGCCCGGTGCTGGGTCGGTGCGCTGGGCAGGCAATATCGTGCTACTTTGACGTTGGTGTCAATCTAAACAGCAAGATTTGCGTAGCTCCTGCTGGACGCAGTCGAAGCACGCGGGATACAAGCACAGCCTCAGCCTCGAAAGTGTGCGCGGTTTTACCGGCAAGGCATGTCGGGAGGTTTTGCCACTGTGGTGCGATTATCACACAGAACCAGTCCGGGGCAGTGCACGCGTCTATGCCTTCCGACGCCTCAAGCAGCTACTAGTATCTGAGACTCGACTGAGGAGGCATGAAAAGGACGCGGGGCAAGCGATGCGTTCACGGTGCTTGCGACTTAGTGCACTTGACCGGCGGCAATGCCTTGTGCCGCGGTATATTTGCGAAGAAAACGGCACTCGTCGCCTGACAGTCTAGACCGCACATCCCTGAGCATAACTGCCTTCGTTGCACACGGCGTCTAACCAATTGCCGTGTGCTAGAAGCACCTGCCCTCCGTGCGGATGTCGAGACATCAATGGTCTCTTTCGATGTGGGTGAGGTACATCTTGTGAGTCCGGCGCCGTTTGCTACGCATCAGAAGGTGGCCACTGGCTAAAGCTTGCTGACAGGAGGGTCGGCAGAGTACCGACAAACTCCGTTTACACCAAGCAGGGCATCTTTGTGTACTCGGGTAATATTGACAAAGCCACTACACCCGAAGTGACGGTGTCGACGTCCGCCTTTGGGGGTTTCAACAGCAGACCGCCGCAGAAGCCGCGAGAGCAACCATCCTTGCACAAGGTGGAGGAAAGCAGAAGTTGAAGTTCACCATACTATCTGCGGGTAGCTGGCGCTTATTCTCGCCGATGGAAATGCCACCGACCAGCCGTCAGTAGGCTCTCGCACGGTGGTTCGGTAGGACCGTGACATCGCAATGGGGCATGTCAGAAGAGAGATAAGAGATTGACGGACACCCGCGCAATCGACAGTCCTCTGGGTCACTGCTTTATTGTTCGCAGCGTACCCAGCGAACCGCGATCTCGAGTTCAAACCCGAGTGTTTTTTCTCCTGTGGCATCGTCTATCATCTGCAGCCTCCGACTATGGAAGGTTTTGTCGAAACGCACCCCGCGCGGCGTTCAGGACTGTTGAACTCTAGACTGCCACCGCAACCCCTCGGACACATCAAGTTCATCTTCACACTCACCTTTGAGCTCATCGTCCAGAAATTCTACCAACAACGGGCACAAAAGTGCCAACAGCGGACTGGCCAGTAGTATAGCCGGCACATATGGTGTGACATCCAGTAGCAGAAAGTCTTGTGGCAAAAGTTTTTTTTTTCTGAAAAGTTTTTTTTTTGCGCGCGCGCGCGTAAATTTCTGTGGGCCGACGGACATGGGCCAAAAAAAAAAAACCGCCTACCCTTATTCATAAATTAAAACCCCCGCTAATTAAGAGCGCGCGAATAAAGAGCCTATAAATTAAGAGCGGGACGGTAGTTCGGAATCGGACAAGCCCGAATCGGAAGTGGACTCGTCGGGACCTCCTCCCACGAAGTCTGATGATGAGTGACGGAGGGCCGGGCGGACCGCCGTCCGACCGGCTAGACAGGGATGGAAGGCATTGGACCGGACCCCGGGGTGGGCAAGTGCGCCGCAACCGGACCAGTTCCTGGTCCGGTTGCGAAATGGAAGCAGCCGGCCGAACAGGAACCCAGCCCGACGCCCTGGGATGCTCGGGGGCGCCCCACAACCAAGGTAGGCCGGCATCGCGCTCCACCTGGGCCAGGCTGGGTTCGTGCCAACAGAGGCCAGCTTTCCGTCGGAGGACGCCGGAGAGGTTTGGACGAACTTCCTCCGGTCCAGGCCCTCGGCATCCAGTCCGAAGAGGAAACGCCGACTCCTAATCAATCTTAGAGGCTTCACTGAAACGAGAATAGTGCAGAACTCCAGTGAAACAGCACTATTCCAAGACAGTAGTATTCAACGGAACAAGGAGAAAAAAAACTAGGGAAAAAAAACAGTAGTTGTATTTAGCCGCGGTAGTTGTATTCCAAGAAAGTTGTATTTAGCCCCCCCCTGTAGCTTCGCCCGAACTTTGCTTTGACTCAGCTTCGCCCAAACTTGACTTCACCAGAACTTAGCATCACCCGAACTTTGCTTTGCTTTGCCTGAACTTTGCTTTCACCAGAACTTAGCCTCCCCAAAACTTAGCTTCACCCGAACTTTGCTCTGACTTGGCTTCGCCCGAACTTGGCTTCACAGAACTGCTTCGCCGAACTGTGACGAGCTACGAACAGCCGCCTGACAAACCAGACTCACACCGCAGTCCTGTCTGCAGACACTCAGGTTCCGCGCTGTTGATGGTCCGCCTTATGTGTCCGTGGCTTAAAGGACCGAAACACAGCGCAGACGGGACCAGTGCGGTGTTGAGCACATACCCATTCCAAGCACGTTCTTGCAATCCCCCCCCTCACGGACGTTGTCCCTGGAATTCCAACGGATGCCCTCCCTGCGTGCTTAAAAAAAAAGAGCCGACTCCCTGCGCAGCATCATGAGTCGACCGCCCTTTCCGCTGGAGACTGCTGGGCGATGCTGCACGAGGCTTGGGCACGCCTCGAGTCGAGGGCAAGTGGCAGAAGTGATGGACCGAGAGTCCTGTGGGTTCCACCCGTTTTCCATTTCAGCATCCCTTGTGAATACGAACCAAAAATCACCTGATCACGTTCAAAAGGTTGGAGACTACTTCCAGTCAGGGAAAAGGGAAAGTAAGACACCGGGGATTACACCGGGGCCTTGACCGCATGGCTTTCGCCCACCCCAAGGGGAGCATGCTCAACTACATGAGAGCCGGGTGTAGTTTGATGCCGGTTGAATATCTTCCTCTGCATACTCTCCCAGTGCTGTATTTCGCATTGCTGGAAGGTAGCATGCTGCAGTTTTTAAAGATGAACCTGATCATGCAGAGCGTGCTCTTTTTGCTGGTTGTGTGCATCCCTGCACATCTCACCCAAAAGATGATTTATGTAGACATTGGCTGGCCTGTAGGACTGTGCGTTGCCGCGGTGAATTTGTTCTGCTTTGGGGATGGCTGGTGGGTGAGGCGTGACATCATGTCTCTTCTGCTTTTGCTACATGGCGGTAGAATGGCTGTTGGCGGTATTTTTATGTTCGGGAGAGCTTCTAAATGGACCTTCCTATTTGAAAAAGACCTGCCACGGTATCAATACGCCAAATGGAGATGGCTCAACACGTGGGGGATGCCCGAATCCGGGTGGATGCTCAAAATGCACCACGACCTGCTGCAGCAAGGTTGCGCCAATATATTTGGCCTCCCTGCCGCGTTCCTCCTAACATGTTTCAACAAAGACGAATATTTTGGCATTATTGAAGTCTTTGGTATACTCGTTTGGTGCATTGCGTACGTCATTGAAAGCGCAGCGGATCTCCAGAAGCTCAAGTTCATTTCAGTGTGCAAGAGGCAAGGGAAAGGTATGCGGAATGCAGTGCTGGGGTATTCTCCATTCGACGGATCAGCATATTGGCTGTGGACAAGGTGCAGGCACCCGAATTACTTTGGGGAGTGGTGTTGTTGGGGCAGTTACGCCATCATTGGTGCGCAGTGCTTTGTCAGCAACGAGACCCTTCCATCTGCGTTGAAGGTGCTACTGGGTATTGTCTCTGTTTACAACTTGCGTATGCTATACGATTGCCTCGTCTACTGGACCGGCTCAGAACCAGCCGAGTTCTTCTCGGTGCAAAAACGCCCGGACTTCTCGAAGTATCAAGAGACAACACGAGTCTTCTTTCCGTTCGAGGTTCCCTTTGTCGATCATCATAAAAAAGCGTTCTGGCCTGTCGAAGCTATGACGCAGTGAAAAAACTACGCCAATTCGGAGCTGCTGAAGAAGTCACGCCATCGTTGGCTTGTTGCGTGAGCCTCTTCCTGCGCGTTGAAGGTGAACGTTGTCTCTTTTACCAACCTGCGACTTGCCGCTGCTGAACCAGCCGAGTTCTCGGCCAAAACCGGACTTCTCGAAGTGGCACTTCCCGTTCGACTCTCTTTTTTATATTCGCAAGCAAGCCTGCTGCCCGGTTGAGTAAACATCAGCAATGTTGGAACGCCATGGCACAGTTATTGGCTCAACACGATTCGTAATCTCCTCCTATGGAACTGATATTCAGACTTTCCTAAGCTCACTCCTCGCTCTCGCTAGCCCGAACTCCACCGACTTGCTCATTGCGTCCCGAGACGCCACCGTTTGCATTGTGTGGAAACACATGACTTTTACTGCCTGTCACCTGACTTTTCTGCATCCTTGAGAGCTACTTTTCTTACACGCATAGCTACTTTTCTTGCACGCATAACTACTTTTCTTACACGCATAACTACTTTTCTTACACGCATAACTACTTTTCTTGCACGCATAACTACTTTTCTTGCACGCATAGCAGTTTTGGTTTCCAGGTGCATTTGTGGGCAATACAGGTGCATTCGTGGGCAATCCGGTGTCTTCGTGGGCAATTCAGGTGCACTCCTGTGGAAGTCACAGTGCCAAAGAACAGCAAGGGACAAGGTTGACGCGCATGATCTGACACTACTGAGCGAACGGAAGAATGATTCGAATGGCAGGACCAGCTCATTCGTTGCAGGATGCGGAGCAGGAGTCGGAGACCGCCAGTGCCATGGAAACTTGGGAAGCTGACGTGCAGCGTACATTGTGTGAGCCGACTGTGCTGTTGTACACGACAGGAACTTGGCCAGTAGCTGGTGTGTGGCACGCCATCTTTCTTGGCCTTCGGCGTCCCCCACACCCTGTGTGTAGCTCTCTCGGACGCAGAAAAGTCAGGTGATGCGGCAGTAAAGCAATCTTCTTACCTCGAGACGTCGTTTTCTTGCACTCGGTTTTCCAGATTGCCACTCGAGCCCTGCGGGCTCTCGTGGCAATCTGGAAAACCTCGTGCAAGAAACCGACTTTTCTCTCGGTGAATAAATAGCTATTTCTGCAGGCTGATATCACCCCACTTCGGCATAACAAAGAGGAGAGTTGATTGCTAAACTCATGTAGAGCGTACTTCGCTCGCTCCTCTATTCGCTGCAACTGCAAGGTCTAACACCTCGTAAATTGCTCCATGCCTATTGTATGATGATCTGTAGCCTTATGTGCTAGTCTTTGAGAAACTAAACTTAAATCGGTGTAATCCAACCACTAGAGACAAACCTGCGGACGTATGCAGTCAAGATTATCCATACAGCTGGCCTCGAAAGGCATTTCCGGCGGTGGCCTGTTCCAAAAAACGGGAACCTGTTCGAAATACTGTAAACATGGTAGTGAAACGCGCGCTCGCTATTTCTTTATTTTCGTGAGGCCTGCTTCTTATCTCGATGTGCTCCAACGCGACCTCGGCATGTCGAACACTGAGGAGATCCGGGAGCTGATGGCAGACAGGGTAGCATGGGACGCGAAGGTCCAGCGGGTGGTGGAGGCCACCAGGCAGAGAACCGTGCGGCCGCCGCGGAAGACGCGGAAAGGCATGAAGGCACGTGGGACCGGATCCGGACGACCCCGGAAGCGCGTGATCTCGCAGGCTGCGCGACGCATGCGCAAGGTTAATGCGCTGAAGTACATCGACCAACTCATTTGTGCGACACCGACCTGCCACGTTCAAGCTTGCTCCGACCACTGCACCATCTGCCGACACTCGCTAGCCGTCGACGCTCATGACGGCAGCCCCATCCTGAAATGCAAATACTGCCGACGCGTCACTGCTGCTGTGTGCGCTCGGATTGGTGCCGCTCAAGCGGCCACCTTATGTCACTCGTTCGTTTGTAAAGATTGCTCCGTTCTTCTCCCTGACTTGTTCCCGGATTAGGGTGACTACTACTACTACGTGAGGCCTGCAGGCGCGAGCGTGGGCGTGATTCACGCGCGTACAGTGTTTTTCCTGTGGCTAAAAAATATGTTTTCGCCTAAAAAAGTTGTTTCCACGAAAATGGGGTTGGCTAAAAACTTTTTTTCACCACAGGGATTTTCATTGACGATAAAACTGGCTAACCCAGGCAGTGTTAACCCTCGGTCAACCTTGTGGATAAGGTTCCTCAATCAGGAGTCATGAAGTGGCAGTGGTAAAGCTCGTCTATGTTCACTCGATCACGAACCAAGTTAGAGATTATCGGGGATGTTCAGAGCAGCAAAAGGCGTCGCGTTGGCGTCTAAGCTTCTTGCCCAGACCACCGTGTATTTTTGTTTTCTTGCAAAGGAATCTCTTTCACTCCGAACTCGGGAAAAACCGTCACCAGCATGGTTCTCTCGACTGGATGCTTGTACTTCCTCTGCTTGTGGCTTAGTTGTGACATCCATCTACACACAGGTCTACAGCAAGCTCACAAAACAAACCCAGTTCTACACCAAGCCCGGAAGCCTACAACCTGCTGACCCAACACCCAGCGCTCGCGCTAAGAAAAAAGCCGGTCATTTATGACTAAAAAAATCCATCGCTGAAAATTGACCGGCCGGTCATTTATGACCGGTCATTTTTGGGTCAAAAATGACCGGCTGACCAGTCATATTTGGGCCCTCTCACGAGGGCGCGGCACAGCGGCGGGTGAAGTTATCCAGAAACGGCAGCAGCTACCACAGAGGAACGACTGGAGCAAAGCCTTTTGTTCGGGGAAGGATCCTGCACGCAGTCAGAAGCAACCCAGCTACAGCAGACACAGTCGAAGGATAACCGAATAGCTATCGACGGCATTTTGCACGAACCTTGGTCCGTTCAAACCAGATGGGTCATGCCTGGAATTCTTACCTTACGCCATTCTGACGAAGCTGGGGGCTCATCGACCGGTTGCGACTCGGCCGTATCCAGGCTGTAGGTCCACTCCAATGTGTTGGCGGCTGCCTGCCCTGGAAGACGAACACTAGTAAAAAAGCCACCCGCCTGAAAAAAACTGCCCAGAGCAGGTTTTGAAAAATGACTGGGCCACATGCAAAAAGATCGGTAGAGAGAAAGTTTTTTGACTTCTTTTTGTGGACCGTGAAATTTTTTAGCCAGCCAATTTCGTTGTGTTGGCTAAGCGGAAAACCGCTGCGCGCGTCACAAAAAAAGCCCGTTTTGGTACGCGCGTGGTACGGGCGTGAAGAGCGTGGCGATCAGAGCTCTGATTACCTCCAGCGCACCGGACACCCTGGCGGTGCTCTTCAACCCTCGTTCGGTTTGCAACTCATCAGACCAACGCACATGCAACGGACATGAAGCGCGCAGACAACCTCCTACACTGCCTGTGGAAAGGTGTGCACCATGTGGCCAATGTGGCCTTCACCAGAAAAGCGGGATAGCTCGCTAGAGAGCTAAATTGGAATTTACCTATCCTCTAGACTCGGATTAAGTTTCTGCAACATGGGAAGGGACAAACCTGGGGAAGAAGTGGGGTCAAACTCGGGAAGCCTTTGGGTGGATCACACCAAACCAGCCGCCTTCATTCAAGCAGCTTGTGGACGATGCTACTACAAACAACCCCTGCTACTCACTCGAATTTTGCAAAGGTGGGGTGGTGCGGGAGCGACAGGGAAAACGGCAAGTAGCGGAGACGGCGGCACCACAGGGGTGGCACCCTTCGCCGACCCTTCCCCTTGAGCCACCAGCCCAGAGGGGAAGTGGAGGGTCAGCGGTAGGGGGAGTGTAGAGCGAAGCGTAGTTGTTTCTCTCCCTCCGTTAAGCGCCGACACTTTGCACCGTCGGGCCGAGCGTCCGTCGCGGTGGCAGAAGCATGCTGCACGATGCTTCGGGCAATTGGGACGCAGAGAATCGAGCAGCCGCCGCCGCGGTTGCTGCTGCAGGTGCACGAAGAAGCGAATCACTGCTGTCGACGGCGCGTGCGTACTCCGGCGCGAAAGATAAGTCGGTGCTTCTTCGAAGGGCCGCTGATGAGAGCAAAGGCGAGATTGAAGGCTTAGCAGACAACGTCACAGCACTCCAAGGTGCAATCCAAGGTCACGCCTCGGCGATCAACCTGTACAAGCACCAACTTCGGCAAAAGGAGGATGAAGCTCGAACCCTCGAACAAGAGCTGAAAACATCCCGCACTGACATCGACCACTTGCAGGCAAAGGTACGCTCCAATACTTCCGAACGTGTCCCTCTTAAAATGGGCAATTGCCCCAGTAGAGGCAGGGGTTCTCCTTTCTCAAATGCAAGCCCTGCATTCAGGTTTTACCATCTCGTCATGGGAAGTGTCAGCCTCTGTGGTTGTCGCTCTTCCCGGGTGCAACTCACTCATCAAGGACTTGCGGACGAGGGTTGCATGTGGTCAAGACCCTTTTAGTGGTTACGAACAACTTCTCTGCGGGGCAGGCCTTACGTTCAGCATGCTGAACGTACTGATTTCAGCACGTTAATTTTTTTAGTTTCTTTTTGTACACATGCTGAATCAGGACGTGTACACGTGGTGAAATCAGTACGTTATCAGCACGTACTACCTTTTTCCCTTCGACACACCGGTACACACACAGAGACTAAAAAGAACCGTAGTTCATACTGTTAATGCACCATTCTTCCTGCGTCTTGCTGCTCGCCACAAAATAAATGGCCGGAAGGCCACTAATTATGGATTTTGTGACTAAGATGCCACCCAAAGGCCGCCCGAGCAGGTCCATGCAGGTCTTTTCGAAGAACTGGGCGAATACAAAAATGCATCAAATGGGTCGGAAGCAACTTCTGATTGCACTGTGTCCTTGCGACAGGTGGTGGAGGAGGGAGCAAGCTGGCTTGGGTGTTTGCAATCAGAACACTGGGGAGATTATAAAGACTTCTCCCGTACACTAAATAGAGGGGCACACATGATATGACCATTAATTAGTGCGTAAGAGACAAGATACCGCAGTACGTCGGCAGATCCTGCTGTAGCTTACCACTGAAGGGGTTGAGGCCGGAGAGAAGGCAAAGACATGCAGCACTGGCAAGTGAGCCCCCTATGCTCTGTTTCTTTTTGCCCGTGGCCTACGTACTGATTTTCAGTAGGTATTCAGCTCCAAGACAATGAGCTGCGTAAGCCCTGCTGCGGGGCACGGTCCTCGAGTAAAAGCTCTTATTGACCAGGGGATTAGCTTCTATATCTACATTTGGACTGTCAGTCCAAATTTGGAAAGGCCGCCGAGAAAAAAAAAAAAAAAGGCACTACACCACCACCACGCTCCGGCAGTGGCCAATGTGCAATCTGAAGGCCTCTCTGGGCCCAGCCTTCGTGAAGATACGTCGCGTCGCGCTGTATTGAGCCTATTTCCTGTGCTGCAGGTCTTTTCGAAGAATTCGGCGACACAATGTATCGAATGGGATGTGAGGCAACTTCTGTTCGCACTGCCCTTGCGACAGGTGTGGTAGAGAACTAGCTCCATGATGGACAAACCCATTACTTCGGGCCTGGAAATTTGGTGTACCATACCGTATTTTTTCCGGCTCGCTACGCAAGCCGAAAAATTGATTATTTGTATTTGAAGAACACTGGGTGAAGATGATCACTACACTACATTAGAGGGCCACACATGATACGACCATAAATCAGAGTGCGTAGTGTGTCTCCATTCTTCTACTGTACTCAGAGACAAGATGCTGCGGGTTCCAGTCGCAAATCCTGGCTCTTGCTTACCGCCGCGACACCGGGGGTGGAGGCCCGAGAGGAGGCAGAGATGTGCAAAACTAGGGAAGCTGTCGTTCTCTACAGGAATCACGGCTGTTGGCCCAAGGTGCTCCCACTCGCGGTTTTGGTCCAGGAACTTCACCTCAAAACTGTCCTTTGGGATCGTTGCGTTCATCACCATCGACTTCTCGTTGGCGAAGCGCTCCCCTCCGTACCTGATCGCTCTCTCCGTCTCTTCCGCGGTTAGATCCCCGACCTTCATCTTTCCCCCAGTGACCTCTAGGAAGATCTTGTTCACCAGTTTCAAGATCACTGGAGAGACATTGTCCGTGGACTTTGTCGCGTCACCGGAAAACGCTCTGTCACCTTTCCGCGCAGTCCCCACCAGTCTCCTTACTTCTCTTTGGATGTAACTGGTGTCTGCGTTGAAAACGGTGCTGAGCCAGGGAATCTCTTGCGCGATGATCTTCAAAGCCTCTGAATGTACGGCACTGGAAGCCCGAAAGCCCTGCTTTTCGCTTCCCTGGGCAAATAGATGGCCGCATACGCGATGACGGACCTTGGATCTGCTTCATGGTACATCATCGCACCTCTTATGGCGTTTCCGGAGATTTCCTTTTCGAGCTTTTCCACAGCCTCCAGGGCTTCCAAGGGAGCCCTTTGAGATGCTTCATTCACAAACGCGATTTCGTTCTTCGCGGTGAATTGCTCTGCTCTTCCCCCAATGGCTGCAAACTGCCGGACCGCTGACCTTGTGCCACCTTCTGCCCTTGTGTCGTTTGCGGTTGCCTTGTGCGATGTCTCAAAGGAAATGGTGAGCTCACGCTCACTTGACTTCTTGTAAGCCTTTCCCCACCCAAGGGTCAAGAGCTTCCTGAGTCCCCTTTCGAAAATCTCCAGGAACCACTCAGGAATCTCTTCTGGCTCTTCTTCTGCCAGTTTTCTTGAGTTGCTGGCGGCTATGGCCATTTTCTCCGGCACCCTTGTTTTTCTTGCTGGCAGGCGGGAGGAATCCTGCATGCATGCTCGAAATTCTTTGGAGAGCTGGGATTCTGAGCTCTTCGCGTCTTCTGCGAAGACCTCTTGAAGTGTTGGTTTTGGGTCTTCACCCATGAGCAGCCGTTCCCACACCTCCCCGCAAATCTCCCTTTGCGCCACTCTGTCGGCGGCGTTTTTTCTAGGTGCTAAGTTGAAACCCAGGATCAGGGCTAAAGAATCCGCGACCATGTTTGGGACAAACTTTCTGTTCCAGGCCTTTGTTAGGTTCACGGCGTCTTCTTTCTTCCTTCCGACGTGTTTCGCAATCCCTAGATTTATGTCTACGACAACCCTCAGGAGTTCCTCCGTTCTGTGGAAAATCGCCGCTCCAGGCTTTCTTCCTTGCTCTTTTCTCCAATCTGCCCCCATGTAGGGAGCAAGGCCGTTTGGAAAGAAGTTGTGTGCCTCACGGCCACTGTAAGTCCTCCTTTCCGTCTTGGAGAATGCCAGTGGTGCGTTGCCCTCAAACTGAGCGCAACGCCGAAAAGGGGGTGCTCCGTCACTTCCCGCTTTTGATTCTTCTTTGCGTGAATGGGATACTCAGTTTTTTTTTTCGTTTCTTCTACTTACCGTGAGTATTTGGTGTGTGTCTGTTGTGTGTGTGTGTGTGTGTTTTTCTGTTGTTTTGCTTCTTTTTTTCTTCAGTCCTGGGGAGTGAAACAATTGTAGAGTAAGGCCGGGTGTTTTCCATCGTTCATGGAAGGCTATCTCGCGGTTCTACCTCTCTCGACCTATCGGCTTGCAGCAGTTTCTTGGAGTGACTCATTCGATTTCGTTTGATACGTCGCCTGTTCGGCTTGTGTGGTGCTGCTCCCATCCGACGCTTGCTTCACTTCAAGTGGCTCTTCTATCTACCTACGACACATCGGCGTCACTTCTAGTTTCACCATCGCCAAACGGTGCTCTAAAGAATCTTTGGAGTTCAGGCATCCTCACCAGCAGGGTGTCCGTGCTTAATTTCCATTGGCAGCTCTTCCGGACTGGAACACCATGATGTCCTGCGTTTTCACTTTCTGTTTGCATACACCGCATACTTCTAACGATCACAGGGGGGGGTTGCCTTGCATGGTAGTCCGGTTCCGTCTGACTACCGTTTGACGCAGACCAAGGTGGGGTCGTCTATCGGTGCGTGAACGTTGAACGGCAGCCAGAGGCAACTGTCAGCGACGTTCGTCTCCCGTGTCTGCTGACTTCTAAAGGCGCGCAGGTTTTTGTGTGCAACGTAACTCAAACTTGCTTCGGCCTGCCACACGTTCAAACAGGTGTTTGTGTGCAACGTAACTCAACTTTGCTTCGGACTGTCAAATGCCCAAACTGAAAAGTGTGAGAAACACGACGGAATGGGAACGCACGCGGCGTGCGACGATAGCAGGAAGAGAGGAAAAACGTTTACGGGAGAGACCCGAAGAGAAGGTCTGTCCGGTGACGAGAGCTTCGTAAGCAACGAAGCCCAAGACGGCAAGGCGCCGATGCCGACACACGCACGGAGTGGAGCTGGCCAGAGGGGAACCTGTTAACGATTCGGAACCCCTCGTCAACCACCCGACGACTACAGCAAGGCGAGGTGACGTCTCCGTCCAACGCGGCAAGCCACATCTACACGGCGGTGATTCGTGCTTGACATACGGTCAGCTCACGAAGTGCCTCTGCACACTGCAAGCAGCAGGTCACATCAGCACTGCGTGGTTGTACACACCGCCCGTCGTTGCTACCGATTTGCTGTGGGATAGAGCTTGGGAGAGGGTAGCTCGTTCTCGGCAACAACTTCAGCGCCCGAATCCAAGCAAGCTCGTCTGAGGAAGCAAAAGTCGTAACAAGGTTGCGCAATCTCTTTTGGTGATGTAAGCCGGGAAGAGACGGCGGGAACAATTCCGGACATAGGGTCTTGCACCTCTCTAGAAGGGTATGGGCATCAGTAGGGGGCACTGCAAGCCTGAAACCCGCGGCAGACGTTCGCCAATGTGTAGAAGCAAACTACGAACAGGCAGACAAACACATTGGGTAGCCTAGCTCCGTGTTCGTGTCATATGTATTGCGCAGCTGCGTGTTTGTGAGAGAGTGTGTGTAGAGATGAACTGCTTAAAGTGGGAAACGTCTGCAAAAAGCCGTTGACGGTCCAAATTTGGAAAATGGGCCGGAGACCAAGCGAATGCCCTGATTATTGACAACCAAATAAAATATGCAGCTTAAGGCGGCAGAAGACCTCCTCAAACAAGCGGATCGCGACAGGCGAAAGACGAGCGCTGTGGCATCTGAGGCCGAAGAAGACGGTCGTTCGAAGGAAGCACGGATAAAGGATTTGACACTGCGTATTGAGTCCATGGACTATGATCTCTGTGTCGCGAATCAGAAGGTATGCATGTTTTTTTTTTTTTAGCCACATGCACCAGTGCATAATACAGAGACGTGATTTTGGCCAAAAACGGGTGTTTTGCGCATCTGGACGTTTTTTGGCCTGAAGGCTTTGTACACCCTGACAATTTTTGCCCCTTTAATTTGCGGAATTCTATTTTATGGCCATGCAATTTGTGGACGAATTATTTGATTTTTTTGGAGGGCCCAGAATTAATATTTCTTGTCAGGCTCTTGGACAGGCACTCGACCTTTTTGAGGACAGGGAACTATGCTCCGACCACCTACCGCAGAGACAGATGCAAATTATGCCTGCGCCGCAGGCGCGGAAATTTTTGAACTGTCACACAAAAGCAAATGCTTGTTTCCGATAGAGGAGGATGTTCTTGTTAAAAAGTACGTGCGCTCGGCTAAGGCCGGCGCGTGGCGAGACTGGAGGCAGCAGGTAAAGTTCGGGGCGAAGCTAAGTTCGGGCAATGCTAAGTTCTGGTGAAGCTAAGTTCGAGTGATGCTAAGTTCGGGCGTTGCTAAGTTCTGGTGCTAAGCGCTCAGGCTGCGCTGGTACTAAAAAAAGTTCGGGCACGAAGCGAAGTGGTAAAGTCCGGGTGAAGTCAAGGTCGGTGCTCGTGCCCGGGGGGACACGCCTCGGACCCACCGAGTACGGGAAAGGTTTGGCGCTGGTACCCGGGGGGGACACCCCTCGGACCCACCGAGCACGGGTAAAGTTTGGCGCTCGTACCCGGCCGCCCCCTGGGGCAGCCTTTTCCCGCCCGTCCCCCCCCGCCGGCCCTCTCCCGGGGCGACGGGGTGACCCAAATACCGCGAGATACTGAGAAACTCCGCAAAAAACGCAAATTTCGGGCACATTAGACCCCGGAACGCAGCAAACCTCGAAAACTATCCCCGACCGGAAAAATGTCACGGGCGGGGTTCGAACCCGGGCCGACCGGCCTGAAGGCCGGCGCCCGCTCACTCTGCCACCCCTGTGCATTTTCCCAGAAGGGGAAAAAGCTTGCTCTGAACTATTATCCAGTCCAAAAACAATACGGTTTCATAATTGCTGCAAGAAAAGCCGGGTTGGCTCGAATAGAGGCTGTTCACATTGCATGTTCATAGGACCTCCAGTCTCGAAGTACCTCTGACTAGTCTCAGTTTGCGATGGACTGTGGGCAGAGCTTACATACGCCTTCAAACCTGATTGGACAATAGTTAGGTGAATTTCCCTTATATCCCACCACTTCAAATTTTGTTCCTTATATCCCAATGGGACAACAAATTTTGTTCCCTTATATCCCAATGGGATTACCTTGGGCAAGGCAATCCCATTGGGATATAAGGGAACAAAATTTGTTGGTTGGGATATAAGGGAACACAATTTGTTGTCTCATTGGGATATAAGGGAACAAAATTTGTGGTCATGACGATTTTTAGGGGACCCCTTCAAAAAAAAATCCCGGGGGTCAAAGTGACTATTCGGGGACGTATGGTGCTCAGTGATTTATATATGGGTCTGGGGCTCGGGGCCACCCCGAGCGCGAAAAAAATTGAATTAATTTTGGGTTGGGGTTGGGGTAGGGCCGGGTCACTACCAACCGGGATCAGCGGGAGGGGAGGGACGAAGTCATGGCAAAAGCCATGGCGAAGCCATGGGGGCAGGAAGGGAAAAGAGGAGGCAGGAGGGCCAGGGGTGGGAGGGCCAAAGGGGTGGCGGGAGGCGAGACGTTGACTACCAAGTCTAATTAAGTTTGGGATCGGAAATTGAACGTTGACTACCAATTCTAATTAGATTTGGGATCGGAAATTGGACGTTGACTACCAATTCTAATTAAATTTGGATCCAAAATTGAACGTTGACTACTAATTCTAATTAAATTTGGGACCGGAAATTGGACGTTGACTACCAATTCTAATTAAATTTGGATCCAAAATTGAACGTTGACTACTAATTCTAATTAAATTTGGGACCGGAAATTGGACGTTGACTACCAATTCTAATTAAATTTGGATCCAAAATTGAACGTTGACTACTAATTCTAATTAAATTTGGGACCGGAAATTGGACGTTGACTACCAATTCTAATTAAATTTGGATCCAAAATTGAACGTTGACTACTAATTCTAATTAAATTTGGGACCGGAAATTGGACGTTGACTACCAATTCTAATTAAATTTGGATCCAAAATTGAACGTTGACTACTAATTCTAATTAAATTTGGGACCGGAAATTGGACGTTGACTACCAATTCTAATTAAATTTGGATCCAAAATTGAACATTGACTACCAATACTAATTAGATTTGGGATCGGAAATTGGACGTTGACTACCAATTATAATTAAATTTGGATTCAAAATTGAACGTTGACTACTAATTCTAATTAAATTTGGGACCGGAAATTGGACGTTGACTACCAATTCTAATTAAATTTGGGATCGGAAATTGGATGTTGACTACCTATTCTAATTAGATTTGGATCCGACAATAGACGTTCACTACCACTTCTAATTAAATTTGGGATCCGACATTAGACGTTGACTACCAATTCTAATTAAGTTTGGCTTCAAAAATGAACGTTGACTACTAATTCTAATTAAATTCAGAATCGGAAATTGGACGTTGACTACCAATTCTAATTAAGTTTGGCTTCAAAAATGAACGTTGACTACTAATTCTAATTAAATTCAGAATCGGAAATTGGACGTTCACTACCACTTCTAATTAAATTTGGATACGACATCAGACGTTGACTACCGATTGTAATTAAATTTGGAATCCGAAACTGGACGTTGACTACCAATTGTAATTAAATTTGGGATCCGAAACTGGACGTTGCCTATCAATTCTAATTAAATTTTGGATTTGGCATCAGACGTTGACTACCAAGTCTATTTGATTTTGGATCCGAACCTAGACGTTGACTACCAATTTTAATTAAATTTGGAGCCAAACCTGAACGTTGACTACCAATTCTATTTAAATTTGGAATCGGAAATTGGACGTTGACTACCAATTCTAATTAGATTTGGGATTTGGCATCAGACGTTGACTACCAATTCTAATTAAATTTGGATCCGACATTAAGCAATTCTAATTGAATTTGGATTCGAAATTGGACATTGACTACCAATTCTAATTAAGTTCAGGATCGGAAATTGGACGTTGAGTTCCGATTCTATTTAGATTTGGGGTTCGGCATCAGACGTTGACTACCGGTTCTAACTGAATTTGGATTCAATACTAGGAGTTGACCGGTGCGGAAATTCTTCGCTGTACCGTACCGTGCGCTGGTGGGCGCTGCTCCCCAGACCCCCCTCTCTTACAAATTAGCTTAGCCATTTCGTCTGATTCTTGTTCCAACACTGAGGTTGGGTGGGTTGGGCTGGGCTGACCTGGTAGTGCTTGCCTCTTGACTACCAATTCTAATTAGTTTTGGATCCCCCGCAGGACCCCGAGGGCGAAAAGGACTTTTCTACAGAGGAGGAAACGCTATATAAACCCCTGATGGTGCTGTTAAAACAAAAAAAATCCAAATCTGAGGCTGCGTTTACCTCCAAAATGAGGTTTCAATTTCTCAAATCTCACTGCCACTTCGGCCCTTGTGGTCATGCGGCCAGAAGAAGAGGAAGCAATCGTCGTAACAAGATTGGCAGCAGGACCAGCACCAGCAAATTCAATCTGCCCTACTTCGCATCCGGTTGCGCTGCAGCTTCTTGCATGTTGCGTGTTTTACGTTACGGATAAATTGGCCGATTTTTTGTGTTATCAATGCATTGTTGGTACTAAAAATTAGTAGTTGGCAGCGTACTAAAAGCAACTCACCAAATCAGGTGAAAAGCCGCTACGCTCTCTAAGTACGGAGTCAAGTCTCG
Organism: Diplonema papillatum; assembly: GCA_030068145.1. Classification (NCBI taxonomy): domain Eukaryota; phylum Euglenozoa; class Diplonemea; order Diplonemida; family Diplonemidae; genus Diplonema; species Diplonema papillatum. The sequence goes on along the minus strand of JAPJBO010000397.1, from coordinate 156,596 downwards.
TCTGTATACGCGATGCGGTTTACCGAAGCCATCGAGCGCCACGGCCAGGGATGGATACGTTTACTCGCTGATCGATGCTACGGCAGTTCCGCAAACCCACTATGCAGCCTGAGTTCAGCCCCGCGCATCTACGCTCACAAGGCAACCCATGATCACTTCGGTGTGAGGGATCAGTCCTGACCGAGCCTATTGCCTGCCGGGCGCCTGCTCCGTTGCGGTGTTTGCTTTTCTGACCAATGCGTTCCACGTCTGAAGGGTCCTTGCGTTAAGTTCGCGCCTTCTGTGGGTATACAGACTTGATCACGACTTTTGGAAACGAAGCTTACTCTTGAGATCCGGTGTGGAGGGCCATTGTTACCTGACAAAACCCACTCATGCAGCCTGAGTTCAGCCCCGCGCATCTACGCTCACAAGGCAACCCGTGATCACTTCGGTGTGAGGGATCAGTCCTGACCGAGCCTATTGCCTGCCGGGCGCCTGCTCCGTTGCGGTGTTTTGAAAACTTGGTAACTTTGTGCTCAGCGGTCCTACGAATCATGTTCCACGTCCTGTGATTCGTACTTTCAAACTTAATCCATGAATCATGTTCTACCTCCTGTGATTCGTGTAGACTGTTAACAACCTTGTACCTTCGTACAGCAGGACAGGTTCTGCTTCTGTTCATTGGGTAACTAATTTTGTTCCCGGTTTTCCCATTGAAAGAAACCAAGGACCTAGAAGACCCACCCTTCCTGTTGATCTTGCAGCACCAACCGCCAGGGCTTGGTCTGGTCAGGCAGTCCAGGCTGGTCGGACTCTGGGTCAGCCGGACTAGACTGGTCAGGCTCCAGCCTCCAGCCTGCCAGGCTTGTCGGACTGTCTGGTCTGTCCAGGCTGTCCAGGCTGTCTGGTTTGTCGAGGCTGGTTGGACTGTCTGGTCAGTCCAGGCTGGTCGGACTGACTGGTCTGGTCAGGCTGTCCAGGCTGTCTGGAGGCTGGTCGGACTGTCTGGTCAGTCCAGGCTGTCTGGTCAGGCTGTCCAGGCTGTCTGGTCAGTCCGGGCTGGTCGGACGGACCTGTCTGGTCAGGCTGTCCAGGCTGTCCAGGCTGTCTGGTCTGTCCAGGCTGGTCGGACTGACTGGTCTGGCCAGGTTCTGTGGTCAACAAATTTTGTTCCCTTATATCCCAATGGGACAACAAATTTTGTTCCCTTATATCCCAACCAACAAATTTTGTTCCCTTATATCCCAATGGGATTGCCTTGCCCAAGGCAATCCCATTGGGATATAAGGGAACAAAATTTCAAGTGTTGGGATATAAGGGAATTAGTTATTAGAAAGCGGGGTGGATTCGGGCACAGCGGGAGGCACAGCTCTTGGGGTCATGGGTCGTTTCGGTTTCGGGTGGTGCGAGCGTGTGTCTATCCAAGATGGTGGAAGAGAGCAGTACTCATGGCATTCAAGCGACGACAACTTTCCTAGCCTGTGGAGCTACCACGAACTTCACAGCATAGTCTGTAAAGGTCGGAGAGGCTGAATCAGGCTTGATCCGAGCCAGTTCGACGAGCACACGCGGGAGCTCTTCAACGTGCGTACTCTGCCGACCCTCCGCAACCGCCCTCGACCCTCCGCAACCTTCCGCCGGCCCTCCCTCCCATGCACACCCGGAGCCCCACCCATAGTTCATGTGTGTACTGGAGTACACCTTGACACAAGATCCGGACACGAATTTATATATATATATATATATATATATATATATATATATATATATATATATATATATATATATATATATATATATATATATATATATATATATATTTTTTGCGCATTTGAGGTGCGCAAAAGACCCCCTGTATTATCCTATGACATGCACAGCAGGGTATTAGTTTGAAGGCTTCCGGGATTTGCAGATTTAGACCGTTACTATGGGGTGGTTTTGGGCGGTGTTTCGGTGCCTTTTTCGCCGATGTACGGCGTCTTGGGGCAGAGCCGACACATCTCCACAACTTCGTTCGGCAAAAGAGGGGTCTTCATGGGTCCTTTATGGGTCAATTATGGTCACCCCGTCAGTTTGGCGACACATTTTGCGGGCGTTTTTTCAACGTACACCAGCCTGGATCAAGCTTTTCGGGGTTTTCCGAATGTTTCTGGGTTCCCTGTGGGGGGGTGCCATATGGGGACGCGCTCCAAAAACAGTCAAAATCGTAAACAGACAGTCTCATCAGGCAGCTGAAGGGGGGTGACCTGGGGACCTATTTTCCTATGATTCCTATGATAATAGGTCCACGGTTTTGGTGTGCACCGCCGTGCTTACAACAACATTTTTAGCGTTATTTTTAGCAACATCGCGCCGAAGGCGCGACGGAAAATTTGGGCAAAAAGTGTGTGGGCAACTCTTAGCTCGTGTGGGATACTCAACTGTCAAACAGGACCTTGGCCCGGTAATGAAGCACAGTGGCTGCCGACCCGAAGCTGAACCCAATTGAACGGCAGCGGCTGGGTCTCAGCAGCGGAGGCTCAGCAGCCATCCAGCACCTTCAGCACACCCCCCGCCTATATTTACTTTGAACACCGTTTTTTGAACATTTTTTTTTTTTCCCGGCCAAGTCCGGTTTGCAGATTTAGACCGTCGGTCTAAATCTGCAACGGAAACTAATCCCCTGATGCACAGTGCATAATACAGAGACGTGATTTTGGCCAAAAACGGGTGTTTTGCGCATCTGGACGTTTTTTGGCCTGAAGGCTTTGTACACCCTGACATTTTTGGCCCTTTAATTTGCGGAATTCTATTTTATGGCCATGCAATTTGTGGACGAATTATTTGATTTTTTGGAGGGCCCAGAATTAATATTTCTTGTCAGGCTCTTGAACAGGCACTCGACCGTTTTGGGGACAGGGAACTTGCTATGCCCCACCGCAGAGACAGATGCAAATTATGCCTGCGCCGCAGGCGCGGAAATTTTTGAACTGTCACACGAAAGCAAATGCTTGTTTCCGATAGAGGAGGATGTTCTTGTTAGAAAGTACCTCTGACTGGTCCCAGTTTGCGTCTGTGGGCAGAGCTTACATACGCCTTCAAACCTGATTGGACAATAGTTATTAGAAAGCGGGGTGTATTCGGGCACAGCGGGAGGCACAGCTCTTGGGGTCATGGGTCGTTTCGGTTTCGGGTGGTGCGAGCGTGAGGCGTGTCTAATTTGGTGACGTCTAATTTGGTGACGCATGGCCGAATTTAGTGACGGAGGGCCGAATTTAGTGATGACACGCCGAATTTAGTGATAAAACGCCGAATTTAGTGATGCAGAGCCGAATTTAGTGACGCAGCGCCGAATTTAGTGACGCAGCACCGAATTTGGTGATTTCAGGACCTGATTTCGGGTCGAATTTAGTGATGCAGAGTCGAATTTAGTGATGCAGAGTCGAATTTGGTGACGCAGAGTCGAATTTGGTGACGAAAGGTGTCGAATTTGGTGACGCAGAGTCGAATTTGGTGACGCAAAATCGAATTTGGTGACGGAGGGTGTCGAATTTGGTGACACAGGGCCGGATTTACAGATCGTGGGGGAATGATTGGTTCAAGACTCTGGGGTTTTTGGTACAACTTGTGGGGGTATGTTGCGCATACCCAGCCGCAAACCCGCATACCCAGACCCGCAAACCCGCATACCCAGACCCGCAAACCCGCATACCCAGACCCGCAAACCCGCATACCCAGACCCGCAAACCCAGACCCGCAAACCCGCAAACCCGCAAACCCGCAAACCCAAACCCGCAAACCCGCATACCCCAGACCCGCACACCCGAACTGGCACCCCGCAATACCCAGATCCGAAAACGCCGCATACCCGCAAACTCGTACGTCGTAATCTGAAAAATGTTCCCAAAAAAATTGGTCAACAATTTTGTCAGACCTGAAAAATAATCTGCAACAAATGCGACCTTGCATCAGTAAATTCGAAACCCGATCCTTCAAGGTGTTGCCTGGGTTTGCGTTCACGTTCTGGCGCTGCCAGGGGCTGACGCTGGAGAACGTCGTAATCGACCTCAGCAAGCGTCCAGCTTCCCTCGGTCAGCAGGTTGCTCTTGTGAACCACCTGAAAACACACAGCACAAGCTCACCCATGGATGACAGTACCCCCTGGATGATATTACACTGCCACCTGTGCACTCGCACACGACCACGCTAGAGGAACTGATCCAGGTACGGGGGTGAACGGAGTTCAGTCAAGTGCTGGCAAGCCTCTTGGGTGACAGAATGCTGTACCCAGTTTCGACACAGATGCTGCTGGTTGCAGCAAGGAACTGCCGGTGCGGAGAGGATGTTTTCGCCCCTGAAACTTGTAGCCGCCTCCGAGCCACTCTGCACAAAGATACGTTGAAGGACATCATGTGCAGACGGGAGCTTCCATCGAGGACCTCGAAAACGACGAAAGAACACGAGCAAATCGTTTCTGCTCATTCAAAAAACTACAAGGAAGCCTTGGTGCGCACGGGCGCAGTGCCCCCCTGAATACTGTTCCTGCCTGTTGTTACTGCTATTCGAAGCTTTTTTGCACTTACCACCTCCGTAGCTTGATGACGTGCACACTGCCACCGCAGGCCTATATCTCACGACTCCTCTCCGTTCCCTAGTTTGCGTGTGTGGGGCGACAGTTCCAGGCACTCAGACACCCACCGGCACCACAGAGCCCAAAAACCGGGGTTTTCGCTGAAACCGGCTTTTTTGCTCGGTCAGACAAAGAGCTAAAGTCCCCTGCTTCAGAGTGACGCTGCAGTCTAAAAAGAAACATTTCCCCCGTTGTTCTTTAAGGTGTATGGCTCGCTGGGTGACCTCTGCTAGCCTGTGATGTCGTAGCTGTGTACTAGAATCACTCACCGACAGCTTTGCGCCGCCGAAACGGAGCTCGCGGAGCTTCGCCGACGGCTGATAACGTCTGAGCATGCCGCTGAAGCGGCTCGTGGCAAAGCGGACTCAACGCAGCAGCAGATGGATCGTTTGCAGGTCGAGTATCACGAGCGGTCGCACAGGTACAATACGCTCGAGAGGCAATTCACCGAGGACCATCACGCGAAGGTGGAGCTCGAAGCAATGCTTCGGCACTCCGAAAAGCACGGGGAAGAACTGCAAGACAGGCTTTCCCTCGCGGAGAGCCAGCTGTCCGAGCTCCGACGTGAGGCCAGTGAACTCGGCAGCCTTCGCGTGCAGCTGTCAGACTGCCAACGGCAGCTCGCAACAGCATTGGAGGCTAAGAACGGGCAATCTATGGAACTGCTGAAATCCGAAGAAGCCCTCGCCGGAGCCCTGAGCGAGGCCAACCTCGTACAACGACTGCGCGAGGATCTGCAGCTGATGCAGTCAAAAGAGGCCGCGTTGCTCAACAAATTGACTGCGGCCGAGGCTACCACAATCACGCTTGAGACAGAGTACAAGGATCAAGTGCAGAGATCCGCTGAATTTGAAGCGCATCTTTCAGAGAGCAACAAGCTGTGCAGGCAGCTAGATGGCGAGCTGGCAACGGCAAGGAGACACCTGGAGCGTGCCGAGGTGGAAAGAACGGCTTACGCAAGAGTTCCAGATGCGCAAGGAATGGCGCGGGTGAACATTGAACTCGCGGACAAGAAAAGAGAGTGTGAGGAGCTGGCCGCAGGGGTTGAGAAGCTGCACGCAAAGGCGGAGCTTGAGAGGGCGATGCGACTTGAAGTGGAAGCGCGGTTGCAAAGTGTCCTCGCGACGACCGCTCATCCGCTGCCGGTGCCTCTGTCAATGCCGGTCCCAATGCCCGTTCCCGTTACTGAAGTGGTCACAGGAAGGCCTGACGGACCGCTACTCCGGCAGCTCGCCGAAGAACGCAACTCTCTTGTCGAAAACCTCTCCCAGCTCGCCGCTACGCTCCACACCGTTTGGGAAGCACTGGCCCCGAGGGTGTGCTGTTACCACATCCCCCCAAAACCAAATGAGCATGTTTTTGTGAGGTTTGGTTCGCTCCCCTTGACCAGAAGAAACTTCAGAAGCCCTCTTTGGGTTGGATGCATCTGCTCAAAAGCACTACGCATTTCTTTGTGCAACTGGCAGCCTGACCATGGGTCTCTGAACGAATCGTGTATCCCTGTCTCTGTTTGCGTCCGCTGGCTCGGCTGGCACGCGATGTTGTTCGGTCATAGTACATTGTTACGGCGGTATTGCGAAGATATTTCGAAAAAAAACATAAACCCGAACAGGTTTTCCCGTACATCGCGCCCGGTACCCCACCGGGAGACGGGCAGCTAACTGAGTTGGCAGCTATCGGGTCAAGGCTTCTGCGGGTGTGCTTTAGTCGTTTGAAACTCTCTAAAGTCAGTCTTGAATTCTCCTTCCGTGATGCGTATCATTCCGACTTCTTCGTAACAGAAGACCACTAGCATGCGTCCTTCGTCGGGCAATGTCGCGAGGCCGTTTTTGAGGCCGTCTTAGAACGGACCATCACGATATGAAACACCAGTTCTCATCTCAGTTAGATGTCACCAGCTAAACATTATTGTCAGAGTTCTTTGTGCTAAATGCCTTCGGACATGTCGCCTAGCTCCTAGCCGAGACGCAAGCTCGTATCACGTGCAATACAAGTCCCCACATGAAGCCGTTCATCATGAATGCTACAATCCACAGGGCGCGCAATCAGCTAGTAGCAGACTGAAAGATCTCGTTCTCCACTACGCCAGTGTTCTCGGCACTAATGGCAGGCGCAATGCGGAGGCCGCTTTCTTGGCGGAGTCAACCGAAGATGTTGACGACTTTGACGTGTCCGTGCAGCTAGTGTCAGTAATACTCGAAAAGCTCGTCGCCGACGTGTCCACTGCGAAGCGAGTGATCGAAGACCAGCAGCAACCTCTGTCTCTCGCCCACCACCACTCCCTAGGCGAGCCAATATCTGGTATCCCGCCCCCTGTCCACCGCGTGCACGCCGTATCCTCAATCAGTCGAACACAGCGGTTCCATCACAGTTCATCTTCGCCGCTATCCTTTCGCCAGCCCAACTTCGCGACCCTACCTCCTCCAACACGCGTCGCATACGAGCCTCTCTCCTCCCAGCTGGACAGGCATTCACTTCCCAGAGACTCCTTCCGGCCGTAGATGAACCATTCATCTTCCCCGAAAAGGCGTTCGGGTTGTTGCAATAGCGTGCCTGTCGAGGTCATTGCGTCGACCTCCAGCTCCGACGAACACAGTGCTCAGAAGCGCGATATTAGAATGCATGAACGACATGGATTCTCATGCACCAGCTCAAGAGGAACTGCTGAACGGCAATTCTCTCTGGGATGACTTAACGGTTCTGCCCTTCCCTTTTCCGAACCGTCCCGGTACAATTTTGCTTTCCACTGGTGAGCCCTCCACTTCCCCATCCGCGAGTGCACAGTGTTCATGTCCTCGTCCAGCAAGGCCTGGATGGAAATGCTTCAATGCTGTTGATTCTGTAACCATGGGAGACACCGCGCTTCATACCTTGCCGGCCTTCCTTTCGAATTGTGTACCCTTTGCCTTTCTAGTCTCGTTTCCTCGTCCTTTGATTATAGATAGACTCTAGATTTCAGTTCTGGCGTTCGTTGGCTCCGCCTTCGAGAACAACGCCTGTTTGTGGAACAAAAACCTTCGTTTCAGTCTCGGTTTGTCTCCCGTTTACATCCCCTTCCGATGCCTTGCCAACAAGGTTCGATTCAGTTGTTATGTCTTGACGAAAGCCAGCCGAAACGTGTCTTAGTGCACCTTGTTATTCTCTCCTGTCGTATCTTCCCTTCTTTCACGCGTCCGCCCTCAGCAGCCAGATCGCGCACAGAAGAAACCGTCACACACCACATACACACAACACACAATGAGGGCAACTTGTTTTCTGCCAATCAATGAAGTTCGAACCTCGCTATTCATTGTATCCAGAAAGCGTTTCGCTTTATCGTGACAGCAGGACGGCGGCCTATTCTGAGAATACGCATCGCTTAGCGTTTGGCACGGCAGCCACGACTCCGAACCCAACGTTGTAAACGTCTTAACACAGGAGGGGTCTCCGTGATTGATTACACTCGAGAAAAGAACAGCCGCGCCACAATGAAATGAAGCCGACGAGACAGAATGAAGCCATCATCGCGTGATCAACCGGTTCCACCGAGTGAACGAAAAGCCGCAATCAAAAGCAAAAACAAAAAGCGCACGAGAAGGCAGAAGACGGCGACATGACATCGCAGTATTCATGGCACGCCATCGCCCCCTGGATGTACCAATATGTGGTGGCCAATCAACTGGATGCAATGACGAGCTCGCTGGATTGGGAGTGCGCAGCTGGCTCTGCGGTCCGGAAGCAACACCTGCTGACGACGACTAACCACGTCGCTGGTCATTCCTCTGAAGGGTCGACGGCGAGCGCCGTTTTGGTTCTCGAGCTCGACCTGCCGGTGAAGGGCGAGCCGGTGCAGGAGTTTGCCGAGGACAACTACGCGGCGCCCCGGTACGCGAACCGCGTCCTCTTCAAGACGCCCATCGTGCGCGCCCGCTGGCTGCGCAAGGCGGGGAGCCCCGGGGTGGCGGCCGTGAAGTGCACCGACGGCATCGCGTTGGCAGACGTTCGGCAGCAGTCGGCGCTTTCCGCCATCTTTCCGCTGGCGTCCAAGCGGCCCAAGGTGCGCGGGAGAAAACCCGGGGTTAACGTGTCCAAGAGCGCAACGTACTTGCAAGTTTTAAGAAAAATGGTGCCAGTCGTACACATTGTTACGAACCTGGCTTGCTGGCAAGCAAGTACAGTGTACACGAAAAAAGCCATGCAGGCCCCCCTAGTACGTATTAGCTTTAAAAGAGCCCATTCGACGAAGGTCACCCGGCGACTCTAAAATCCTAAAGATTTTAAAGCGAACCTTAACTCTAAAAAAGACAGGCGCTTCGTTTTGTTTGTGCGTGCCGATTGATCGGTTTCCCACTTGTATTTACCCTGTGTGTATTCAGGTAAGGAATTCTGATCAACCACCAAAACACGCTGCCTACGTCTTTTTAGCCTGCACAATACATTGAAGGGCAACCCACAAGATTGTTAGTACTAAGATGAACGTCTGCACACGTGCACGTGCACATGCAAGCAGGGGTTGGGTTCCGTGTTTGGCACACATGCACTACCTTCTAGAACACATGCACTACCTTCTAGAACACATGCACTACCTTCTAGAACACATGCACTACCTTCTAGAACACATGCACCTTCTAGAACACATGCACTACCTTCTAGAACACATGCACTACCTTCTATTTCTCCTCAATACTACCAGTCAATCTTGTCACGGTCTCGGCTAGGCGCTGTAGATAATCAGTGCCCACTGAGTGGACCTCTTTTTTCTTGCCCACTCATCCCCGATGTAGGCATCTCTGTTTGCTTACGAAAAAGAGACTCCCTCGATCAGCGGGAGCAGCAGTGTATAAAAAGAGGCAAAAATATGTTTCGCTCGCACGTATCTCTTCCACTGGCTGAGTGGGCAAACGCATAACAGCTTTCAAGCCTTTTCCCCGCATGCGGTCGGGGTGCTCTATCGAAAGCAGTACTTCGTCACCCACCTCGGCCAAGGGGGTGACACCACGCAGGCATCAACATTCTCTAGTTCTGGTCACGAGACTGCAAAAAGACCCGTTCAGATTGATAGCAGCCGAGTACTGTGCAATCCTGTAACACTGCCTTCAAACCCCTGCATCGCGCCGGCAACATACAGGTTGCTGGCCAGAAGAGTGCAGCTTTGGCGTGCCAGCCCAAGGGTACCATCGTCGCCTTCACAGATTATGCTAACGGGGACCACGGCGTGGAGGGAAAGCACGTATGCGCAGTTACTTTTCCTTCTTCAGCCACGCCTTCGACGACGAGACGGAGCTCAGCTGCTTACCTTCTTCGAAACTCACGCTGGACCAGCCATCGGCACGATCACGCATGGCGGCCTTGAGAGCACGGCGCGCCCGAGCCATGAGTGCCGCGGGCAGGCGTGGCTCTTGCAAGCTCCTGTGTAGAACACACGTCCGACACCAGAAGTTGCAGAGGCACGTCCGGCCGCCCGTGAGCGTGGATGTCCGTATGCAGCCGACGTGGCTGGATAGTCCAAATCGGACTGCAAGAGTTGCAATCCATCAATCAGAAGAAATAAGCTTACCCGGACTGCAAGCGTATCGGATGCGCGCTACAGCCCCAGAAAAACGAGGCGAACTTTCATTCTGAACAATGTGCCGCTAATCCTCGGACACGTTGATGTCATGCCGCGCGTGCCTTCATTGCGAAGGTTACTGCCGCGGCCTTCTGGGTGGCAGCTGTGTCAGGTCAAGTAGCGAGATCTGAGGCCCTGTGATGGTTGAGTGCACACCGAAGCAGGGCTGCATCCTCGTGTTGTAGCCGTGTTGTGTATAAGGCTTCGTGGGGGCCTGTTCAACCACCTCATCACTATAGGGCACAAACCTTTCTCGACAGTGATTGGACAGTCGGGATTGCCGGGGCCTGCAGCGTGCAGACTCGGGTTCTGCGCTGATGAGCGGCGCTTGAGCGCATACAATTTTAAACGATTTCTTGCATCCTTGTGCGATCCACACCCTTTCGCAGAACCTGGTAAGAACCCGGCACTAGTCCTGCTATACTTGAAACTTGTTTCCGGGGGCGCTTCGGAGCGAGGGAGACGAAACAGAGAACAAACCCCGACAGAACCTGCTGACATGGGATGCACAGTTCGCGTCTCTGGACACGGTGGACCACCCCAAGCAGGTGCTGCTGTCAGTGGAGAAGAAGATTGAGGACATAGCGTTCTCGGAGCTCGATCCGACGACTCTGTTCTCAGCGTCGGACGACGGCTACATGCGCGTGAGCGACCTCCGCAGCGCGCCCGGCTCTTCCGGCCGGGAAATGATCGCGCCGCAGTCGATGCCGCTGCGGAGCGTCTCTGCTTGCCCCGTCGACAGGAACGTGGTGTTCTGCGGCGGCAAGGAGGCGATGCTCGTCTTCGACCTCCGTGTGACCGGGCGAGGCCCCGTGGCGGTCCTCGACCACGGCGGGAAGGAGGTCTCCAGAGTCGCTGCCCATCCACACGACCCAGCCCTCGTTGCCTCGTGTTCATCCGATGGCCGGCTGTGGGTCTGGGATCTGTCGCTCTCCCCTTGCCACCCCACACCGCAGGTATCCGAGGCCAGCACCCCGCCAGAGCTCCTGTTCGTCCACTCCGGCCACCAGCCGATGGCGCTCACGGATCTCACTTGGTGCCCATCCCCTGGACACCCGCACGTTATCGCGTCATCCGATGCGAGCGGGGCTCTGCATGTTTTCTCGCCACGGGTCCTCCACGTAAACGACGAGGAGGAAGCGGAACGCGCAGCCCACGGCATCGTGACACCGAAGGGCGTCTTCAAGTGACACGTCTTCATCGAGCATGCGCACCCATTTGCTCGTCAGGTACTGCACGACAGTTCAGTGTCCAACCGAGGGTCCTCGTTGCCTTGTTCATCCTTCAAGGCAGTCGGTCGGGCCGACACCAGAATCTAAGAAGTCTGAAGACGAAGAAATCCCGACTCAGGGCAGTCCGGAACCTGATGGCGGTCACGTAACAAAGTTCGCTTGAGTGCCTGTCGGTACCCACAACGGCTGCGACATGCATTGCACACTGCCGGGTTGGCGCCCTGCACGAGCAAGTATGCCACAACCGTATCTGCAAAGTGAGATGAGAAGCACCGGTGCACGCTGTCAACGGGCAGTATCAGTGTCCACCCGCGTGTGTCCCCACTTCTCGAACTTTGTCACTTTTGAAGGACCGATACCCGCCCAACACGAGGCACGCGCCCAAGAACGTGCACGGCCACCGTAGCACCCGGAATCTTTTTTCGCTTCTGGTAGACTATAACCTATGCCAGTTTCACATGTAGGTAAGGCAACAGACTGAACAAGCCGACAACGCTTCTCAGGGTGGACAATAGTTCTTTCCACCCGGAATGGTGCGCACACGAAAATAAGCTCCGCGCACTTCAAAGGTCAGTCACGATGTTGCATGTCCATGGGTTTGTCGGGCATCACCATGCCCAAACCCGGTAACCACCTGTGCGCGGGCGATCTTGGCGAAACGCCCGCTTCCCAAAAGCTGCTACCTTCCGCCAGAAACGTCACGCGCGTGTCAGCGTATTTCTTTTCACGTGCGTTCGTCCGAGCTTACAGTTCTGCGGGCATGCAGACGGAGTCCCCACTCACAGACAGAGCAGAACTTGCTTGCCCGCTAGACTAGGCTTGACTTGACGGGCAGGGGACTCACTGCAGTTGTAGCAGGGATTGTTTTTAGAAGGCCGGGTCGGCCGTGATGGTGACCACTTCAAGTATTTTTGAGAGTGCGTCTGCACCACTGAGCCCGGTGGGAAAACGAAGTAGGTGGCGTGTTTTTTTGGTGGTCGATCAGAGTTGGTGCTCCCAACCAAAGCACCGCGCACGTGACGCCGAACAAGAAATCAGCGGGTGCGCATCAGACGGGCAGGGGCATCTGCACCCTCCGCGCGCTCAATCCGCGCACAATCCGCGCCATCACAACCTCGATGCGGTCGAAATGGGGGGAACGAACAATGGGGGTAGTAATTGCTGCCCGGCCTTTCCCGTCTCGTCACCGCCACGTTGTTTTCGGTTCCTCCTCTCGGGGTCGGCCCGACCTTCACTGGCACTACGTTTTCCCTGCAGACCCCTGGCGCGCTCGATGAACTGTATGATGTTCTGGGAGGGGAAGAAGACCCAGTACTGCCGCGAAACCGGGTGTCCGCACGATGTGCTGTATCTCCTTCACACGGAAGCCGTAACGTAGTGCTGCTCCCGGTAGCATGGCACTGGTGGTATTTCAGGTCACTTGTTGTGGCTCTCCGGTAGCTTTGGCACTGCGTCTTTAGCTCTCCGGTAGGTTGCATTTCTAGGCCACTTGTAGTTTTCCGGTAGCATGGCCAATGATATAGGGGGAAGATACGAAGAAAGATGCGGCTCCTCGCAGGTTGAGGGTGCGACACTCTGTGACAGGCCAGCACGAGTCGGAGGCGACTGCGCGACAACTCCGTGCCTGCCGCAAGCAGGATATATGTACTGGGACTGACTTTCCCGTAGCCCCCGGAACCTTGTGCCCTTGGGCAGCCTGGACAAACATCGCCCTTTCCCATAGCGAAACAAGTGCCAGCTGCACGTCCCCACGTTATTCCGAAAGTTTGAGCTGCCGGGAGCCTGCCATCGACCCCCGCGAAACGTGACACGAACGCAGAAGCAGCTTCTTCCGCAGACTGCGACTGTCAGATCTCCCGAAAAGCCAAAGCCTTCCTGCATTCGTTGTGCGTTCACAGAATGGGAAGTCGCCTCAAACCCCGCTTAAACAGGAAGGAACACTAATAACCGAACCGTAATCAGAAGAAGAACCATCGAAACAACCGCACGAACGAAGGCTCAAGAAACGATGTCATTCGTCACCAAAGAGAACCCGGACCTGAACCAGTACTGGTACAGCGATAAGACCATCGATCACTTCGTGAAGGAGATCACGGCGCAGTGCAAGGTCGGTGCCGCCTTCTTGTCCACGCCGTCGCTCTACTTTTCCCTCCCGGCGGACAGCGACGCCAGAAAGAAGAGTAAGGTGTTCGAATTCGACCGCCAGTGGGAAAGCGACCCGGGATTTGTCTTCTACGACTACACCAAGCCGGAGCACGTGAACATCGCGCTCTTCGGCCAGTTCGACGTTGTCGTCATCGACCCCCCCTTCATCACCGAAGAGTGCTGGGAGTTGTACGCAAAGACAACCAAGCTCCTGTTGTGCCCGGGCGGTAAGGTCATCTGCACTACCATCGCAGAGAACGAAGGCTTGATGCAACGGCTCATGGGATGTTCGCCGGTCCCGTTCCAGCCGTCTATCCCGAATCTTGTCTACCAATACAACACATACACTTCGTACACGCCGACAGGTACCGTTTTCTGTATCCCCTCTGTTGGACCGCGTGATTCGAAAGAACTCTTTAAAGAGTCAATGCCAGCGAGAAGAGCAAAATCTTAAGCATCGCCCCCTTCGGGGACGCAGAACAAGACGCACAACACTGCAGTGAAAAAGGAAGCCATAGGGCCAGCCCCCACAAGATCTCATATCCTATCTACGGAGTCCTGCGCTCCCTTTTCCCGCTTTTTCATTTCAATTCTGTTGAGCACTCAATCATACATGAGAGGCAACACTTTCATTTCAATTCTGATGAGCACTCAATCATACATGAGAGGCAGTGTTCTGTCCAACCTTCCACGTTTCCAAGATCGGTTGAAAAGATCTTTCCGTTCAAAGAAGACACTTCTCACAGCGCACCTCGAGTCGATCAACGACGAAATTGCGTCGGACCCCCAAGGGGCGGCGAAGGAGATGCAGCGGGCCATGCTCGAGTCACGGGAGCAGTTCATCTCGATGGCACAAAACCGCTACGGCCGCGACAACGAAGCAGCGATCCCGGTCTCGCTTGCGGGCAAGTATCAGTGGAACAATGTCCCGAAAGGTATTACCCTCTGCTCCCATTTTTTTGCATGAGCGCCAGCTTAAAAGGAAATGCTCGACGATGCTGCCCGACAAAGAACAGAAGGGATCCCAAGTGCCGTAACTACCGAACCACGTGTTCAACGGACGTGAGGCCATGCGGGTCTACCCCTACACGACAATTCACACAAACACCAACAGGTCAAAGTCCTGAGTGAGAAAACAACACACGGTGGTGTAACAAACCAGATTGTGTTTGTGTTGTATTTGCCCTACCTCCATATCTCCTCCCTTCCATTCGGAGTCGAAGCAGCTACGTCGTAGTATTTCTTTTCAAAGTGAAGGAAGAATGAAGCGCATTGGAACATACATTGTGCTCACACTGGCAGAGGACTGAAAACCACCATCCGAGAGTCCCTCAAAACTTTGGATTGAATCTGCGCTTCACGGGAGACGGAGATAAAAGAAGGCACGCGGCAAAAAAGACAGGCGCTTCGTTTTGTTTGTGCGTGCCGGTTTCTTTTTTATTTTATTTTTTTATTTTTTTTTGTGCGTGCCGGTTGATCGTTTTCCCACTTGTATTTACCCTGTGTGTATTCAGGTAAGGAATTCTGATCAACCACCAAAACACGCTGCCTACGTCTTTTTAGCCTGCACAATACATTGAAGGGCAACCCACAAGATTGTTAGTACTAAAAGAAAAAGCTGTGTGACTCAGGAAAGCTCGATGCCCCATTCACGCGTGCAAGCGGTTCTTAACCAGAAAAAAAACAACTAGGCATGACGGAGTACCCCGAGACTGGCGTGCCCGCGCCCGAGGGACCAGTGGACTACGGATCTGAGTACGACGAGGTGATGCTCCGTAGAACTCGGATTGGAGACGCGAGCAAGTTAGTCGACAAAGCGTGCAAGCCGCTGGACAAGATCGCGAAGGCAACCGCCGCGCAGCGCACGGCGGAGACGGCGGGACACGCCGAACGGGCGGCCAAGCACCAGCACGAAGCCGACGCCGGGCGCGCTCAGCTCGCCGAGCTGCTGAAGGAGCTGGCGGACCTGTTGTCCCACTTCCCGGAACGGTATGCGGCGGGCCCCGTCTTTCTTACTGAAAGCATAGACACAAAGATAGCTCAAAGCATCTGCAGAATAACACGAAAAGCCTCCAGGCAAAAAAACCCGGATTCACATTTCTTTTGTATTAACAATACATTGTTGGCAGTGTTTTCCCGTGTGGCTAAAAAGTATTTTTCGCCATGGGATTCTTCATTGGAAAAGAAAACTTGGTCATCCAGGCAGTGCCAATTGCAGCATGTCTGGCCGGTCAACCTTGCAGACATGATTCAATCAAGAGTCATGGATGGGGCGAGACAAGCCACAGAGGATGTCACAGGCAGTGCCAATTGCAGCATGTCTGGCCGGTCAACCTTGCAGACGAGATTCAATCAAGTGTCATGGATGGGGCGAGACAAGCCACAGAGGATGCCACAGGCAGTGCCAATTGCAGCATGTCTGGCCGGTCAACCTTGCAGACGAGATTCAATCAAGAGTCATGGATGGGGCGAGACAAGCCACAGAGGATGTCACAGGCAGTGCCAATTGCAGCATGTCTGGCCGGTCAACCTTGCAGACGAGATTCAATCAAGAGTCATGGATGGGCGAGACAAGCCACAGAGGATGTCACAGGCAGCGCCAACCTTGCACGTCTGGCCGGCCAACCTTGCAGACAAGTTTCAATCAAGAGTCATGGACTGGGCGAAACAAGCATTCACTGTGCATAGACACGACCCTGGCTTCTGTGTTCACACTCATCCACGAAGATACAGAACTTTCCGACTTCCAAGTTCAGAGAGTCATCAGCTTGTTTGCTTCAGGCTGTACCCAGATGCTGTGTTAAGTTGCAGTCTGAGGGGTGTATCGAGGATGTCCAGAGCAGTAAAAAGCGTCGCGTTGACTTCTAAGCTTCTTGAACGGACCGCGTATTCTTGTTTTCCATCTCTGCCAAAGCTGCTTGTCTCAACTTGTAGTTCCTCCTCTTGTGGCTTCGTCGAAACATACTATCCAATCCATCTACACACAATTCTACAGCAAGCTCACAAACTCATACTCCAAGCCCGAAAGCCCACAACCTGCCAACCCTCCTAACACCATGCAAAAAGATCGGTCGAGAGAATTCTTTTTGACCCCTCTTTTTGTGAATCGTGAAACTTTTCACGCCAGCCAGTTTCATTTTGTGGCTAAGCGGAAACTCCCTGATCTTCACTGAAAACAACGGGGGGGAAAAAAGCCGCTGCGAAATTAATCGGCCGGCAAGCCGGCAGATAGCGCGCACCTACCACGGGCAGGGATCCTGTATGGTTAAAAAATTTTTTTTCACCAAAAAAAAAAAAAAATTCTGAAAACAAGCCGGTGAAAAAAGATTTTTTAACCATGGGGATTTCTGGTGAAAACTTTTTGGCAAGGGACCCAGGCTACAGGCTCAGATGCTGGAGTCGTAGTTGCTGTTTTGTGTGTACACAGCCTGGTCCAGAAATATCTATGGGGCATGAGGGGCGTTGGGATTAGCGTGTTGGGGGGCGCCTGTCGTGAGCAGCTTCGCCCTGCCTCGATTCGTTGAAAGGCGTTGAGGCCATCATGCCGTAGTGCCCACTGGGACTGACAAGTGAGGAAGTCTCCACTTTGTTGTAGAGCCAGATTGTGTTTTCCATCACACCCAGTAATCAGTCACTGGAGGATCGTTTGCTATCCTGAAGCTCACAGGCCTGAAAGGATTTTGAAACTAAAAGAGATGTCGCTCGCCGCATTTGGTTTTAGTGGTGCTGCCACTGTGGTCGACACTGTGCTAACGTATGACGCTACTGTGTGGGACACTGCTTGCTTCAGCAATCCATGCTTCCGACGCGCAGCGTGGGAAAAAAATTTTTCTGGCCATATCAAAGATTTTTTATCCGGGATTTTTCAGAATTTCGGGGATTAGAATACCCCCTGCATACGACATCCAAAAAAAAAAAAAACTAAAGAGAAAATGCCAAGCGAGGGAGAGACGCTCCTGTTCGGTGAAACTGACATCTTAGACGCCCTTGAGAACGTGTGGTCGTTGTGCGGCGATTCCGACGTGGTTGGGGAAGCGGTGAAGGCTCTGGGTGCCGTGACAACCGTCAAGCGCCTCCGGCACGCGGGCAGCTACTACAAAGGGAACACGGTGAAGCTTTTGGAGCTGACGGAAGAAACAGACGGCAAAGTGGCTGCCTGGTGTGCAGCTGAGAAGGGATTCTCGATTCACCCTGCGGTCTGGGTGGTGAAACCGCCGGAAGGCATCGAACTTGAAGTTTTCCTGAGGAAGGCCGCGCGCGGGGACAAAACGATGCGCCCCCCCTTGGACATTCTTGAAGCGGCGGACAGGCTCACTATGGGCGTAAAGGTAATGAGAGCGTCGGCGTCCGGGTACAGGGTTTTTGTCGACCCAAAGAACGAGGGAGAGATAGAGCGATTCGCGGCCTACCTAGATGCAGCTGGGATCGCCGTCAAGCGGGACGGCATCTTTGTGAAAACTAAGGAGCAGGCGATGCGGGACAAAGAACGATACTGGGAAATGGTGAGGGAGGGTTTCGGAGTGACTGGGCTCGATCGGATGCTGGGGGAGTACGAAATGGGGATGATCCTAAAGCAGGTAGGAATCGAGAGAGACTATGTGTTGAGGCCAGTGTACGGGCTGGGGAAGGGGGTGACGGCGCATAGTCTGGAGGGGCTAGACGAGGATGAGCAGGCCGACCTGCAGCGCTACGAGTGCAAACTGCTGAATCGGAGGATCCGCTTTGGGAAGCTGAAGGACATAGTCGGAGACAGGGACGCGACCAGACCCACGTACGCGAGCGTGGCGACTAAGAAGGACGAGGGTACAGCGACGAGCGAGACGGGGTTTGCGAGAGCCGTTGAGCAGGAGACGGAGGAAGAGGGGGAGGCGAAAGTGATGGTACAGGAGGAGGGGGTGCTGGGGAGAGTGGCGCCCGCCGGGGTGGAAGAACGAAAAGCGGGGTCTGGGAGGGGAAAGGGGCACGGAGGGAAGGGAAAAGGCGCGAGGGAAGGGAGAGGGAGCGCAGGAGCAAACCCGCTGATGTCTGACGTGGAGATGCGAACCGAGTCAACCCCGATAAAGAGGCCGCGCGAACAGGCGTCGGGTGCCACGCCGCCTCCGAAGTCGCAGGCAGGGGAAGGCAGCTTTTAGTGAGCGCCTTAGACCCGCCTCGACCGATAGCAAGCAACAGCTCTACCAAGCATGCACCAATCAACTCGAGCCGCGAATTTCTCCTACCCTTCCTCCCACAACCAAGCGTCATGATCCCCACCTCGCCTGAGAGGCGTCTTACCCTGGTGTCCTGCAATGCCTCCTCGAAGATGTGCCTGGAGCGGTTTTTCCGTCTCCTCCCCTCCGCTGATGTTCTGACGGTGAATGAGATTGGCCGTGAACCCACAATCTTCAGAGAGTATGCCTCGCGTGCCGGATGGCGCACGGTTGTCATTGGAACCTGTCCGTATGCACATGAAAAGCCCATTGCCAGAACCGCAATCCTCATACCCAACCAAACGCCGCTGACGGCCGACTGGTGCGTGTCCGGATTTGGCGCTTGCAGTGCTGACCTACACTTGGCAGACGCGACGCTAAGGGTGGTCAGCGTATACGTCCCGTGCAACAAGCGTGATCGTATGACCTTCCGTCTCGGCGAGTGGGTAGCAGGCCGCGCAAGGCAGTGTGCTTCTGACTACGTTGTTGTCGGGGACTTCAATCCCAGAACGACCCCGATGGTCGAGGCGAGGATGCGTACAGAGCCTGCCCGAGAACTTGTGCGGATGAGAACTACCTTTTCAAGATCTAATGCAACCTCGTCGCTGGACCGGGCTTTCGTACCTCTGAACTCTCGCTGGAGCCTATCGGCAGTCAAGTTTACTGGAAGTAGCGATCACGCCGCCATAGTTTTGGTACACGACAGAACCCTCAATGGGGCCCCCAGGATGGTATACCCGTGCAGGGGACAACAGCTTCGCCAGACGACCTTCGCTCAACTGATGGAGGACATTAATCGTGCGAGTGATCAAGCGCCTCCGCGACCGAAGAACACAAAGGTTGCGCGTCTCCAGACCGCCCTCCACGAACGATTCATCCGACGACACTTGGCAAGGCCCGACCAACGAGCACCCGTGAATGCCGAAATCCGGTCGATCCGTCGCAAACTCGACTTGCTGACCGCGACTAGGGGGTCCGCGCACCTCGCGCGGCATCGGGCGCCCTACCAGCCCCCCGTAATCGATCATCCGGACACTTTCACCCAATACTTGCAAGCGAAGTACCAATCGGAGCCCAACGTTGTGCAAATGACACGCCCGCTATATCCGTATCGTGGTGTGACACTCCGACCCGAAGAAGTAAAAGCTGCGACCAGCTGCATGCGACCAACAGCAAGAACGGCCGACTATTCGCCCAAATTTCTGAAAGCAATGGAAAAAGAAGCAATGGAAGCGACGACGGCCGAATTGAACCTGTGGTTGCAGGAGGGCCTCCCTCTACGGCAGCGCGTTTCGTGGATTTTCCTCTTTTGGAAAGGCAAGCCACTCCAACGGTCCAACCCCCGCGGGTACAGACCGATAGCTATAATGCCGTTGTTTTCGAAGCTGCTCCACACCGCTTTATACCTGAAGCTGAAGCCCCTCGTTCGAGGACACATCCTCAGATGCAACTTTCAGTACGGATGCGGCCGGGCGAGCGGGGCGGCCCAGGTGATCCTCTTCGCGAAGGAATGGCTGGAAAGCGACCCGTCAGACGAAGACGACGAGAACGTGCTCCTGCTGGTGGATGTGTTGTCAGCGTATGACTCCGTACCGCATGAGAAGCTGGTGAAATGCGTGGAACGGCTGCTAGGACGGCAGTGGGCGGAGACGATTGCACGCGTGATAGAGGGCCAACTTGTAACAATAGCGCACTACGAGGGGTTCACGACCCCGGTCCGACTAGAGAGGGGCCTACTCCAGGGATCCTCTCTGAGCGTGTTACTTTTCCTGCTGTACACGTGCGAACCGCCTGCTGGTGAAGCCGTTCGGGCGTATGTGGACGATGTGGTGGCAAGGACAACTAGGTCGAGACTAAGCCAGACCTTCGGAGCCCTGCAGAGTTGGGCACGAGCCCGGGAATTGGACCTGGCGGACGAGAAGGTGGTGGTTGTGGCGAAGTCAAAGTTCGAGTGGGGCGAGAACCCGTCGAGGGGGACGACCGAGGCGGCTGTGGTGCTTGGCGCCTGTGTGCATGCGAAAAGGGTGGAGGGACAATGCGCCAACGACACGGAGAAAGGAGAGCGTTTCGCTAGGCTCATCGACTTTGTCAATTCCCACCACTTCCGGTCGACACGCCGGAAGTGCGCCCTGGTAAGAAGCCATGTGCTGCCCACCCTTGCTGTCCATTGTCACTCTTCGTGCTTCGACGCAAAGTCGCCTAAACTGGTTGCGAATATGCAGAAGCTCATCCCGAAGCACCGACACAGCAAAGGGCTGAGCGGATTTGCTACTTGTAGAGAGGGCTTTGGGTCCATGACCGTCGAGAGTTTGATGCATCTACAGCGAACGCGGGCCCACCTTGCATACTATTGTGACGTGTTGCATGATCGACTCCCGATGCAGGGCTTTCTGCGCCGGCCACCGAGGAGGGGCACGCCGGGGGAGGATGTGATACGCCTTGTGGAAATGGCCGTGCGGAAAGAGTGGGACGGAACAGCGACCCTCGTGGTGGCCTCTGATGGCGGCTTTTTGGAGGAGGAGGCGCGCGGGTCCGCAGGTGTATCGGTCGGGCAGACCGTGGTAGGGTGTGCGGTGGTTGGGACCGTCACATCCAGCACGGAAGCCGAGCTCTGCGCGGTGTTGGTGCTCGCGACGGCGCTGCGCAGGTGTGGCGTCCCCCCAAGTGCTGTAGAATGGCGGTGTGACAGCCAGGCGGCCATCAAGCGAGCCCAGCGGAGCGTAGAGGACGACCCGGTGGCCAGGATTGTGAGCCCTTACGGACAGTGCATGCAGTGGCACCGGGGACATGCTGGAGACCAGTACGTCGATCGGGCAGACGGGGCGGCATCGGAGGCCTTGCTGACCGGGGGCCCTCTCTTAGACGTGGAACGCATATACGTGGAGGGCGGGATACCGACGGTCTGCGTGCACGAGAGGGAGGCTTTCCTGCAGCTTGACGCTCCGACCCGGTTCGTAAAGAGGGCCGTACAGCACATGGAGTCGAGAGGAGTGCTGAGGAAGATCCGGGAGATAGCATCCCACACCGCGACCAAAGGGTCGACTCTCCAGGCGTTAGAGCGAGTACCTGGGGCGGTGGACCTATTCCAGGCAATCGTACGCCGTGCGGTCATGCCGAACAGGACTCGAGTGCAATGCAGGCTGTGCCAGCGCGCGGCGACCGCCCAACACGTCCTGATGGAAAACGACACAATCCACAACGCAGCTTCTAGTGTTCTGGAGGCCTACCCGCAAGGACTGCCCAGCTTCAAAGGTTTGATGGAGGATTTCGCTCTACGAAGGCCGCCGGCGTTGAAGTTCGTTGCTGAGCGTGTAAAATCGACTTATGACGATCCGCTAACCAACCGCTGGACCGCTGCCATCATGAATTACCTGCGTTGAGAGGGAGGGACAGGCGGAGGGAGGGGTTTTTCCTTTCCTTTCGTTTCCAGTTGGTTTCGGCATATAAAAAGAAGAAGGGACCGGTTAGGACGCTAAGAGTGAGGGAGGACGCAGATCAATAAAATGAAAATGACAAAGAGAGCGAAATAGGAAATAAAGAGCCGAAGGGCGATCATCACCGTGGACCCAAGCAAACGCTGGACGGGGGAGACCCTGCCCGAAGGAATCAACCACCCCCGGGTGGGCTAGTCTGACACAAGTTGTCAACAGGGCTCTCGCGGGGGGGTGATTTAGCCCTAAAATCACCCCAAAAAAAAAACCCAAAAAAAATGGGGGGGTGATTTTTTAAAAAATCACCCCCCCCCCCCGAAAAAAAAAAATGGTCCGGGGTAGGGCTGGGGGGTGTACTACACCGTGTAGCGTACACGTGTTGATCCAGGGCTCCGCATTCATGAAGTGGATGCAACAGGACATCACGTATCTCTCAGCTCAAGCTCTGCTCCAGCTTCTCCATTGCATTGGCGAAGTCTTGAAAGAGGACATCACAATGCACTTGAGCAACGCTGCGTTTTGGGCTGTTTGTGCAGACGGAAGCGACGACATCTCCAGGGAGCACAAAATTGCTGTCACCGTTCGGATGGTGACCGAGCAGGGAGAGGTCACAGAGCGGTTTTGGTCCATGACCAACCTGTACGATCGGACCGGACGCGGGCACGCTGAGGCTGTGATCAAGGAACTGCAAATCGACGGAGAAAACAAGAATCTGAAAACCACGTTTGTGGGGTGCTCGCTTGACGGCACAACAAGCATGTCGTCGGACAATCTAGGAGCGCAGCAGCGCCTCCGCGCTAGGACGAATTGTTCTTCGTTGTTCAGCTGGTGCTGCGCGCATCTGCTTTCACTCGCGAGTGTCGACAGCTCGACTGCGATCCCAGTGATGAAGCAGTTCTTCCAGGTGCTGCGCCAACTGTGGGTCTTCTTCTCGGCCTCTCAAAAGCGTCTTTGTGAGATCGACCGTGCGTTTGAGGAACTCGCCGACCGCTGCGAAGGACCCCAAAGGTCTATTGTCGAACCGTCTGAAACTCGCTGGTTGGCTTTCACTGCGTGCACAGATGCCGTGCGTACCATTTATCCGGCTATTGTTCGGGCACTGGCGAAGCTTGCATCTGAGCTGAGTACAGCGCGCTTCCTACACGTCCACCTGATGTCTGTGCAGTTTGTTGCCTCCCTCTGTCTCGGAAGCGATGTTCTGAGCGACCTCAGCGCGCTGAGTCTTGCGTTCCAAACGCGGGACTACAACATCATGGATTGTGTCAAAGGGATCGACTTGACAATCAGCTCCATCCGGAGCAGAAGCAACGCTCCTCACCGCAGTCTCCACTATAGCGGATTTTTGCAGCTGTATGCATCGGCAACGGGGGACGCTTACATCGGGAGAGCGACCTTTGACAAGTTCCACGAAGAGGTCGGAAAGCCGTACCTGGCATACGTGGTTGCTGAACTCGAACGCAGGTTTGCATCCCGCACGTTCGTCAACTCGTTCAGCATTTTCGACGTGCGGAACCACCCGAGCGATAAGAGATTGCAGCTGACCTACGGGGATGTTGAAGTCTGTGCTCTGTGCGACCACTACGGACGCGAATCGGTCCTGTCGTATGCAGAGAAGCCCGTCCTGGAGGAGAGGCTTGTCCCTCGCAGAAGAAACCACGAGTCTACTTCGCGGTATGTAGAGGTGGTGTACAATGATGACCCCTCGACGACCACGAAAGTCACCAAGCGTGATGTGCCGTTTCTCGTGCTGACACGTGACGATGTGCTGCGGGAGTGGACAGGGCTTCGACAGGCCGTCAGTGACATGAGTTTCGCTGCACGTCAGGACGCAGGTTCCAAGACTCTGTTCAACCTTGCAAACACCGTTACCGGGAAGTTGCGGTACCCAACCCTACGAAAACTAATGCTCATTGGCCTCTGTTTACCCTTGGTGTCTGTTGAGTGCGAGCGGGTGTTCAGCCGTCTTAAACTGATCAAGACGAGCCTGCGCAACAGCTTAAGCGACAAGAGCCTATCAGCAATCCTCATGATGTGCACTTGTGGGCAGGAGACATTGACCGCAGACCAGTCCACACGCGTCCTTCAGAAGTTCAAGTCGTTGCAAAACCGCCAGGTGGACTTCTGCGACTTGGCTGCATTCAAGGGGGCATTGTGTGATACAAACTAGGGGGGCTTTCAAGGTGTCCTTTCAAGCGCACCACGCCCCAATGGCCTTCTCTTTCCGGTATTCTTCTTTTTTTGCTTCTTCATACGGGTCTCTGCAGCGTTGGTAGAGATTGTGGGGGACCCGAAATCACCCCCTTTTTGGGCCTCTAGGGGTGGAGCGCGAGAGCCCTGGTTGTCAACAGGAAAAAAAAAAAAAAAAAAAAAAAAACTATAGTTATAGCCAGCGGTCAGGTGTCGTGGGTGGGCAGCGGTAGTGGGTGGTCATGTGGTGGGAGGTTGGTGGTGCGGTGGGCAGTGGTGGTGGTGGGTATGTAGTTGGGCAGTGAGTGGGTGGATGATGCTACAGTACGGTTACTGCACCTTTGGATCATCGTTCTAGCAATGTACACCCTCAATTTTGGAACCTGCTGCACTGGCCCATTAACTTGGCAAAGATTTCCGCGCCTGCGGCGCTGGCATTTTTGGCTTGTGTATTGTTTCATGTCTTGTTTTTTGCCAAGAAGACCGCAGTTGTCCGCCCTGCTCTCTGTGGTGGGCAGTAGTGACAACCACAAAGAGGAGCACCCTGTCGGGTACATGAAAGTGCACTTGACTCACATCAACTTTGCCGCAGTCCCTGTGACTACAAAGCGGCTATTCTTGCTGTTTGGATACCTGCAGCGCTGACCCATTAGCTTGAAAAAATTTCCGCGCCTGCGGCGCTGGTATTTAGCTTACGTATTGTTACATGTCGTGTTGCCAAGAAGACCGCAGCTGTCAGCCTTGCTGTCGCAGATAACCGCCAGGCGACACTTGCCTTCTTCGCATGGCTTTTTTGCTTCCCGAAGGACAGTCTCTGTGGTGGACAGTAGTGACAACTACAAAGTTGCCACAGTCTCTGTGGACAACAAAGCGGCTTGCAATTCTTGCTGTGTGGCGCTACCTTCGATGAGCAAAACCCACTTGCACGTGCCGCATTTCGTCCGAACACCGCACACCCTCAACACAGTGTCAGTCTGAGCTCCACACACACCAAGTGCCACGAGGACCCTGAAAAGTGCTCTGTACAACATTTGGTAGGATTTTACGTGGGGCTCAGAGCTCAAGCTACTTCCCTGACCACAGGCAGTGCTCCCGCTAACAAAAAAGTGCGAGGAATTCCTCAAAAAAAGAGGCTCGAAAAAAGAGGGTGAGGAATTCCTCATGAGGAATTCCTCACCTTTTCCCCATTGGTGGTATCGTGTAGCCAAAGCACTGCATCACAGTCTACTCATGGGCTGGCGGGCAGAAGTCTGGGGCTGCCACGGGGGCTGGAGCCGAGAAAGAGAGTCGAGGATCAGAAGCAGCCCTGGATTTCTTGACAGATTCTCTCCGAGTCGACACAAGTGCTTCCACGTGATCTCTGGTCAGCGTCTACTCGTGCCAATGATTCACCAGCACGCAGTGTCGAGTGGTGGTTGAATTTGAAATGGGCTGTTGCCTCCAGGAATGTGCAGTGTTTATTGTGACAAACAGACTGAGAGTGCAACTTTCTCCACCTGTACCGTACCGTTCGCCGGGGGCAAAGCCCCCCGGACCCCCCCTGGAGAAAAGCTTTCTCAGTCTCAGAGCGGCAAAAGAAAGTTGGTCGGGAATCCAAGGCAAAAACGAGGCGAATAACCTGCACAACACGGGGGTGAATTTTTTTGGGGGCACCAAAAAAAAAACAAGCCCAAAACAGGTTTTTGAATTCCTCACCAAAAGTGAGGTTAGCGGGAGCACTGGCCACAGGTGGCAAAAAAAAAAAAACACGCTACATGCAGAGCCAAGCAGCAGATCAGCAGCGATTTTAAGCAACTTGATACTTTTGAATAACAATCAAAAAGCTAATAAACGGTAAAAAGAACGCTATCGCAGGCAACTGCCTGCGACTATCGCCGGAAACACAAAAACCGCACCTCTAAAAACAGCACTCTTTTTTAGCAACAAAACCGAGACAGGTTAACCTTTTTCTCAGCGAAATGTGAGTCCGCGTGCCAGGAAAGAGCCGGACCGCTTGTACGAAAAAGCTTGACCGTGCTTGTACGAAAAAGCTTAGTTCGGTTGTAGTGTATCACGTGCACCCACAAACAGGGAGGAGGGAAGCCCAGGCGGGCTCATAGCAGAGGCAATCTCTTTTGTCGACGTCGACACGACGGACATAACCGCAGACTGGGCCCAAAAGCTGGCAACCGACGTGCAAATGCTCTTCAAGGTCAGTATTCCCCTTTCATTTATACCGCTTTCGGGGTTGCTTGAAGTGAACACTCTCGCATGACAAAATGTGGCGAGTGCAGCACATGTCCACCATGATTAGGTTCTCGTATACCTGTCTCGCGAGGATGCTGCTGTGGGTAGGTGTGACAACTCTATCATAGGGGATCCGAGGCTCATTACGCCCCAACGCTCTCATTCCTTATCGGATGGCTGTTGCCGACGCGTCTTGTGAACAGGCTCTCGCCTGCCCGCTACCTCCTTCGTTTTTGACTGTTTCTTAGTTGGAATCAACCCGTCGAATACGATCCCGACTCGTCCGCTTCTTATAACATAGGTAACGTTCCCTTATTCCACCCTAAAACAAATTTTGTGCATTATATGCCAGATTGGGGTACAAGGGCACAAATTTGTTTTGAATGGGGTACAAGGGCATTCCAACTAACCACCAACAGTCGCCGCTGTTCAACCACCAGAAGGCGCTTCTTGCACGGCTGAAGGAGTTGAAGAAAGCTCACAACACCAACGCGTGAAGAAAGACCCAGTGGCTCTGCGGGAGTGACGAGGTGCTATTGCCAACCCGTAGGCGGCAGGTATCGAAACCTAAACAGTCCTATGCGACGCCACTGCCCGGGCTACCTGGACCTTCGAGCGCAGCGAGATTTTCAACCTTGTCGTAGAAGCTCTGTTCCTGTCCCGTGTCTGCTTCGTTGCGTGCACGAAACTACACTACTATGGCACTGCGGCTTCAATACGGCGCGCACGCCCATCCGTAGAGGCCAGCGTTGGCTGTCTTCCAGCTCGCGGGCTGAACGCGAGCAATCCAACGTGCAGCCGAGCCATCCGCCTGCCAAGTTGAGCTAGTGCAAGGGTTCCAAACACGGCATCGCAGTCGTTCAATACAACCCTCTGCAACCGCCCGGTGTTGCTGCGGCTGTGTTCAATCACGGTGATGCTATCGCGCCTTCTTGCCGTCGTTTTTGCCAGCGGCGTCTCCGTCTGCCATGTTCATAGACCAGTATCACGTCAGTGGGCCTTTTCAAGCATGTGACTACACTCGTGCTGCGGTCAATCTTTTGCTATCGCCCGCCTTCGCCGACTGCCGTCCTTCATGTGTCGTCTGCTAACGGCGTGCGCTCATAGATCAAGTTCTGCAGCGTGGCTTTGCTGGTAGGTGTGCACCGCCGTGTTAGCTACGATTCTACCGGCAGAGTTATCAGTGTCGTCTGCCCCAAGACGACGTGGTCCCTTCATACACCAGCATTCGGGTTCTGCAGCATGGCTTTCCAACGTCAGGCGCAACGTCAAGTGGCTACGCTCGCATCGCATCGCGGGCCAACCTCTTGCTAACGCCGGCCTTCTCTGCTACTAAGGCAGTCCTGTTCATAGACTAGTATCAAGTTTTGCAGCGTGGCTTCCGTTGATCCGTTGGCAGGTGTGCACCGCCGTGTTAGCTATGGTTCTACCGGCAGGGTTAGTGTCGTCTGCCACAAGACGTGGTTCTTCTTCAACACCAGCATTCGGATTCTGCAGCTGCTGGCTCCCACGCGGCGCACTCGTTAGATGTCAGCCGCCGACCGTCCCCGTTTTAGGGGTGTGTCGCGCAGCGAGCTCTCCGCCGCCTTATGGCTCAATAGATGTCAACCAACCTTTCGCTTCTATCTCCCCATCCGTTGTCCACGGGATCGGGTCCCCACATGTCAGAGGCGCAGTTTTTTAAGGCCGGCCCGCTCCTTTTTTCTCTCCGTTTTCTTTTTTGCTTGCACCTCGGGACCGGTCGTTAGGCGGGCTGCGTCCTACTCAGCTAAACTGGACCATTTCCGATCGACGCCTAGCCATACGCCGCGATAAAACCGCGAATTACAGCACCAGGCAATTCTATGCAGCTCCGGAGAGATAGGATGCGCCTGATAGACCGTACTGTAACGTGGTGCACCGTGATTGGGGCACGGCAGGCACTGCGATGTAGTTCAGACCATAGGGATGCAGCTCTCTTCGCCTCACAGTATGGCGCCATGGCCAGTGATTACAAGGGGCACGGCAGGCATTGCTATGTAGTTCAGACCATAGGGGTGCAGCTCTCTTCGTCTCACAGTATGGCGCCATGGCCAGTGATTACAAGGGGCACGGCAGGCATTGCGATGTAGTTCAGGCGATAGATGCGGACCGGCTTAGCAGCTGTCTTCGTTTCACAGTATGGCGCCAAGGCCAGTGATTACAAGGGGCACGGCAGGCACTACGATGTAGTTCAGACCATAGGGGTGCAGCTCTCTTCGTCTCACAGTATGGCGCCATGGCCAGTGATTACAAGGGGCACGGCAGGCATTGCGATGTAGTTCAGGCGATAGATGCGGACCGGCTTTGCAGCTGTCTTCGTTTCACAGTATGGCGCCAAGGCCAGTGATTCCAAATATGTCCCAACTTTTTGGATCACAAATACCGACGTTTGAGGGTTGCCCCACTTTTTGGATCACAAATACTGACGTTTGAGGGTTGTCCAACTTTTTTGGATCACAAATACTGACGTTTGAGGGTTGTCCCACTTTTTTGGATCACTAAAACTAAGGAGCACGGCGGGCATTGCGATGTCGTTCAGGCGATAGGGGCGGACCGGCTTTCCAACAGCTGTCTTCGTCTCACAGTAGGCGCCACGGCCAGTGATTCCAAGGGGCACGGCAGGCATTGCGATGTAGTTCAGGTGATAGATGCAGACCGGCTTAGCAGCTGTCTTCGTTTCACAGTATGGCGCCAAGGCCAGTGGTCACAAAGGCGGAATACCATTCCGAGCTCGGTATCGCAGTACCTCCTCCGCTCCGACTTTGGACTGGTACGCGGATCGACAAACGATACCGAAACTTAGGCCTTCAGTCTCTATCAAGCAAGCTTACTAGTCCACGCGCTGCATCTTGTTTCCATTCCAGTCCCTTCAACTTCGTGCCAAAGTACCTTAGGTGCCGCACTTTGAGAAAGGACAAACGCGACCTGCAACAAAATGCTAGGTTTCCACGCACTGCATTTTGTTTCCATTCCAGTCTCTCCAACTTCGCGCCAACGTACCTCAAGAGCCCACTTTGAGAAAGGACAAAAGCGACCGCAACAAAATGCTAGGTGTCCACGCGCTGCATCTTGTTTCCATTCTAGTCTTCAACTTCGTGCCAAAGTACCTCAGGTGCCCACTTTGAGAAAAGACATACCGTCTTCGGAAAAATAATGGATAGGAAAATATTTGGATAGGAAAAATATTTGGATAGGAAATATTTTGGATAAAACGGCCTTCCGCGGAACATTTGGATATTTTTCCGGAAATTTTGTTTTGAATTTATGTCTCCTCTGAGTGCCCGCACAGCAGTAGCTGCTTTACCCGGACGGGATTTTCTGTTCGGCTCTCTTGATGTACACCCCGGACTCCCACTCCGGATTGCGGGGTAGTAGTTTTGCGGTCATTTGTGCGGTCGGCCTCACTCCTCGATGCGGGAGTGGGACCTCCTCAATGCGGGAGTGGCCACTCCCGCACTTTTTCACTCCCGCATTGACTTAGTATATGGCTGCTGAAGTCCGGGGTGCAAGAAATGGTCAAATAAGAAGGCTACGCATCAGTGCCATGCAGCACAAAACGAACCAGGGATATCAATCAGATATACCGCACGAGCAACACCGCAGAACGCACCGCAGAAAAGCGCGGGAGTACAGCTCGTGGGAGGAAAGAGACCTTGAAATAGGTGAGCTTGTTGCCGTCTAGGACTCACGGGAGAGATGCAGAAGTGGAACAGCATGCCAGGCAAAAAGAAGGTTTCGCGTGCAACGACCACTCGCGCTCGTACGCTGTACGGGAAAAACTAACTCCATTGCGCACGCTCTAGGCGGAAGTCGGAGTGAACCGATCGACGTTGACGAACAAAAGGCCAAGAGAGGCCGTCTATTGTCATTAAGAAAAAAGGATACCGTGATCCTTTTAGAACTGATCGAGCGAAAAATGAACGAACGGGGCCGCTGTCACTTACTCGCTCGTGAGCGTGCTTGCGCGCGCGACCGTCACCCGAACTACTGGGTTGCCAGTCATGTAATCTCAGAACTTAGCACAGAATGGGCTCGGAAGTGGTGTCGGAAGCACAACTACGTACAGACGACGAAGACAAGCAGAGTACTGGATGAAACCCAGACGGAACAAAAGAAAGAAGAGATGCGGCCAGCTGTTCATCCTGCTTTAATGGAGTAACGATGTCCGACAAAGCTGCGTCTTGAACTGCGACCATGCTGCGGCGCATTTCATGCCATGCGACACTCGCCCCGAAAGGTACTCGTGATGTGCACATTGACTATGGGCGACAAGCAAAGCGTTGCTGTTGTGACTGGTGGGGCTGCGGACGGGACACCCATCCCCGTAGTACCAAGTGATCTTTGCGGGGAAAACGAGCCGGATCATTCCCCAGGTCGCAGACACGAAGGGGTTCCACTTGACCTCGACCCCGAATAAATGGGCCAACACCGCGACAACAAAGCAGTACATCGACTGGTGGGCGAAGATGGTGAGGGCGCAAGAAACGGTTCCATCAGCAAGCGCTTTTCCTTCTGCGAATCGAACCATCAGCGTCCCCGTTGCTTCCTAGTACCGGCCGCGAACCGAGACCCAGACCCGCTGGGTCGGAGCGTCCAAAGCGCTCTCAGCCTAGGATTCCGTGGCTCATGAGGCGCGGGGGGAAACCAGAATTAGGGGGCGGGGGAATACGTTCTGGACTTAACAACCGGAAAATCGCCTTGAACTTTGATCGGACCGAAAAAATATTTGGATAGGAAATATTTTGGATAAAATGGCCGTCCCAGAAAATTTTGGATATTTTTCCTATCCAATTTTTTTCCGAAGACGGTAAGCGACTGCAATCAAATGCTAGGTGTCCACGCGCTGCATCTTGTTTCCATTCCAGTCTCTTCAACTTCGCGCCAAAGTACCTCAGGAGCCCACTTTGAGAAAGGACAAAAGCGACCGCAATCAAATGCTAGGTGTCCACGCGCTGCATCTTGTTTCCATTCTAGTCTTCAACTTCGTGCCAAAGTACCTCAGGTGCCCACTTTGAGAAAGGACATAAGCGACCGCAATCAAATGCTAGGTGTCCACGCGCTGCATCTTGTTTCCATTCCAGTCTCTTCAACTTCGCGCCAAAGTACCTCAGGAGCCCACTTTGAGAAAGGACAAAAAAGCGACCGCAACAAAAATGCCGATCAAGAAAAAGAAGTCGACGAAGACTTCGACGAAGACTTCGTTGAAGACGTCGAAGCTCGCGGCTGCGGGGCACGCCCATGCGTCGGACACGACGGACAGCCCGAGGGAAAAGACCTCTGGCGACGACATGATGAAGGCGTTCGTCGAGTTTAAAAAGCCCGGAACATACGGCGCTCTGCAGGTGCTCAGCGACCTGGCCGTGAGCTGCTCTGAGGAGGACGTCTCGGTCATCAGGGAGCAGAGCACGCGGGAGGGAAGGCTCGACTTCGAGTTGTTCAAAAGGGTCCTCGACGACTTCATCGAGAAGAAGTACCAGGAGGACGAGGGCAAAAAGCCCGACACAACCCGGTCGGCCATAGGCGCGAAGGGCGCGCTGGACCCTGTGGCCATGCGGCGGCTGAACACACCGATCCCCAAGGGGAAGGAGAACGTTCGAGTCGTCGTCAGGGTGCGCCCTTTCATGCCGTACGAGTTCAAGAAGGCCCAGGAGCTCGGCCACACGATGTCGCCCGTCGTGTACATGACGGAGAAAGAGTGCCAGCTGCTCAACACGGAGACCGGCGAGGCGAACCATTCCTTCAAATTCGACCACTGCTTCTGGTCGATCCCGCCGTCGCAAAGCGAGCACGGGTTCGACGAGGCGACCCAGGAAGACGTGTTCAACTACTGCGGAGTCCCGGCCGTGGGACACGCCTTCACAGGGTTCAACACCTGCATTTTCGCGTACGGACAGACGGGATCGGGCAAGACGCACAGCATGCTTGGCAACCCCGGGCAACCTGGAGTCGCCCCCATGCTCATTCAGCTGCTTTTCGACCGGATCCAGGAGCTGAAGACGTCCGGCGAGCGGACGAAGTTCCAGGTCAAAGTCTGCTTCCTGGAGATTTACAACGAGAAGGTCATGGACCTGCTCATGACGGCGCCCGACCACAGCGACGGAGAGGACTCGGACGAGCCGAAGAAGCGGCGGAAGTCGTCGGTGTCCAGCGTCAAGAGGAGGAAGAGCCAGGCGAGCATGAGCCACGAAAGCGGCGACACGAAGTATAGAGAGTGCAAGGTCCGGTTTTCGCCCGACAAGGGCACGTACGTCGAGGGCATCACGAGGTTGAACGTCTCCACCGCTGCCGAGACGATGAGCAGCATGCAGGCGGGGATGAAGTACCGTGCCGTGGCTAGTCACAGCCTGAACGCGTCGTCGTCGAGGTCGCACGCGATCTTCCAGATTTGCTTGAAGCAGACCTTCATCCTGGGCACCACGCGGGTGTCGACCATCAACATCGTCGACTTGGCCGGGTCCGAGCGCGTGAAGATGACGCACGCCACGGGCTCCGTGCTCACGGAGGCGAAGAACATCAACCAGTCCCTCTCCACTCTCCGCCGCGTCATCGACACCCTCATCGACAACGCGAAGCACCGGGGCAAGAAGATCCCGCCGTACCGAGAGTCGATGCTCACCTGGGTCCTCAAGGACTCGCTCGGCGGGAACTCGAAGACCGTGATGCTTGCTGCCATCTCCCCCCACTTCTCGAACTACGAAGACACGCTCAACACGCTGCGGTACGCCCTCAAGGCGAAAAGCATCATCCTGCACGCCCGCGTCAACGAGGAGCAAACCGCGCAGATGGTGTCGCACCTCAAAAAAGAGCTGGAGAAGCTCAAACAGCAGATGCAGTCGGGAGACTACGTCGGCGACTCGCAGGAGTACCAGCAGGCCATCGACGACCTGAAGAAGACGGAAGCCGAGGCGGAAGACTTCAAGAAGCGGGCCGAGACCGAAATGCGGGTCAAAGACGAGCAGGTGCGGGAGGAGAAGAAGCAGAGGTTCGCCGCGGTCTTCCGGAACGCGTTCTTCATCGAAAAAAAGCGGATGGCATCGGAGGACCTGCTCGCCGCGAAGGACGCCGAAATCGCGAGCCTGCGCGCGCAGATCGCGGCGCTCGAGGAGGAAATGCGCAACCTGAAAGACAGGTCGAACGAAAGGGCCAAAGAAGACGCGAAGCGGGCCCAGCGCGACGGCGAAAACGTGTGCCGTCTTTTGCTTTTTTTGTGTAAGCACCCGCTTTGAAGGAAATACTTGAGGAGGCTGCCAGCTGCAAAAGATCAAAGGAGGTAAATGTGCTGTAGCCCACACGAAACACAGGAGTATCTGGGTTCAGTGGCGGGCGTAAACGTTCAACAAAAAAGACCCACTTTGTAGAAGGCAGCCCCTCGAGTATTTTTTACCAAACATGAAATGTTGGAGGAAATGAGAAGCTCGTCGCCGCAAACCGTAGCGTTTCCACTTGCGTCCTGAATCCAGCTTTACGTAAAGAAAAAGCGATCAGGCACTGAGTTCAACGAAAACAACTCTCTCTTCCCATCATCACCATCATCATTGATTTTGTATCAGCCGTGGTTGTGCGAGTGACGAGCCCTAAACTGTTGCATACGCACCTGCTTTGATGGAAGACCTTGAGGAGGCCTGGGCAGTTGCGAAATCTCAAAGGAGTGTGGTACTCATCAGCATGCCGATGACTCCCCACTATCGCGACAAGCAAGCGTCCAAATCTCAAAGGACGTAGGTAAATCTGGGTTTAGTGGCGGGCGTAAGCGATCAACGAAAACCACCCACTTTGTAGGCATCCTTCGAAGTAAGTACAATGCAGCCCGTCGAGGACTTCTTGCTATCCCCTGCACTCTAACCCGTCTCTCTTTTCGCATTTCTTTTACCGGGCTCCAATTCGTCAGAGCAGGTAGGGGGGAGGTATGGGAGAGCTCTCACTCGCTCTTTCCTCAAGAGGGCTGCATTATAGTAAGGCCGAGGGGGACCTCGCCAATCGCCAACACATCATCACGCAGCTCGAACGCCTGAACGAGGAAATTGGTGTTTTGAAGAGGAAGGAAGTTCAGATGACGTATGATCAACTTTGTGTGTGTGAGTGTTTGGGGAATCCGCCGTCAGTGGACTTGGTACGCTCTCGTTTGGACAGCAGAAAAAGAGGTCAAACCGTAGGAAGAAGCAGCCCAGCGAAGCATCTCCTGCGCGAATGCTAAACAGAGGCTGGTTTGTTGTGCACGGGTGACTACCCCTTTTCCAACCTCGGTTTGACCGGTGTTGGTGATGAGGCATCGCTGATTCCACTGCGCCTTCGGCGCTCAAGCAACCTTGCTGATATGTGTGCACGCGCGTTTTTTTGTATTATTATAAGCGTACAAGCACCTGCTTTGCAGGAAATACTTGAGGAGACTGCCAGCTGCAAAATCTCGAAGGAGGTAAATGTGCTGTAGCCCACACGAAACACAGCTAAATCTGGGTTTAGTGGCGGGCGTAGGCGGTCACCAAAAAATACCCAATTTGCAGTTGTATTGTTTTTCTCCCCCCTCTAGCCTCCTTCGAAATGAGCACAAGGCAGTTCCTCGAGTATTTTTGAATAGCTGCGACTCAATTCTTCTCCATCATTGCTCTCAGGACGGACATCGAGCAAGCGCGTGTCCAGATCCGCAGAGAATCGGTGCGTGCTGACGCCTATGAGACGGAGAGGGACTCCTTGAAGGAGCACATGGCCCAGCTGAGTTCGTCGAGCAAGGAGGAAGTCGACCGCCTGCGGAAAGAGAACGAGCGCCTCCTTTCAGTCGACCAGGAGCTCATGCAGATGAAGATGAGCCTCAGCGAGGTGCACGGGCAGAAGGAGACCCTCGAATCGCGGATCCGGGACGTCGAGTCGGATCTGAAGGCCGCCCGGCGGCAAATCGACACCGTCCTCGACGAGAAAGGCGAGCTGCGCCGCCAGGTCGAGATCCAGCAGGACGGCCGGGAGCGGGCCGCCGAGGAAGCGAGGAAGAACAAGCGCGAGTTCGAAAGGGAGCTGCACATCCTCGAAGTCGAAATGGACCAGAAGGACGAAGTCCTCGAGTCGGTCCAGCAGGACATGCGCGAGATGCGCGTCGAGGTCGAAAAAGCGGTGCAGGAGAAGAGGCAGATAGAGGACGCTATGGCGCACGTCCGCATGACGCACACCAAACACCAGCGCAACCTCGTCTTCCGCGCGAACGAACTCGAAGAAAAACAGACCAAAATCGACGAGCTGTACAGGGAGCTCGGGCAGACGAAGCAAGAACTGACGGTGACCCAGTCGCACCTGATCCAGAAGGAGAGTCAACTCACGATGCAGGAATTTCCGGCGTTCTCGTCGGTGGGCCCTTCGGCGGGTTCGCCGTTGACGCCGAGGGGCGTGTCGGACTTCGACCTGAAGGGGTACGTCGCGGGGAAGTTCTTCCCGACCGGCGAGAAGCGGGGGCAGGACATGCAGAGGGGCCCCGGCGACGGGTCGATCGCGCCGGGCGAGCGCGTGTGGACCGGCAACGGGTACGCCTACGGGCCGTCGCCGCATCGCGTCGGCTCCGGCTCGCCCTACCGCGGCACGTCGCCCCGGTCGCACCGGTCCGTGTCGCCCTCAGTCAACATGTCGCCGATCAGCCACCACACCGCCTCCGTGTCCCCCAGGGGACCCATGCGTGCTCGATGAACGCGGCACGACAGGGCACGCTTCCTGCCACCGAGCACACGGTGAGGTCCAGCCTCAGAAGCTGGAGTTGAAGAGCGTGCTCGAGTCACACCCGAAAAGCCGCTGTGCTGCAGCAAATTCACACCCGAAAAGCGGGTGCCGTCGCCGCATCGCGTCGCTCCGGCTCGCCCTACCGCGGCACGTCGCCCCGGTCGCACCGGTCCGTGTCGCCCTCAGTCAACATGTCGCCGATCAGCCACCACACCGCCTCCGTGTCCCCCAGGGGACCCATGCGTGCTCGATGAACGCGGCACGACAGGGCACGCTTCCCGCCACCGAGCACACGGTGAGGTCCAGCCTCAGAAGCTGGAGTTGAAGAGTGTGCTCGAGTCACACCCGAAAAGCCGCTGTGCTGCAGCAAATTCACACCCGAAAAGCGGGTGCCGTCGCCGCATCGCGTCGGCTCCGGCTCGCCCTACCGCGGCACGTCGCCCCGGTCGCACCGGTCCGTGTCGCCCTCAGTCAACATGTCGCCGATCAGCCACCACACCGCCTCCGTGTCCATGCGTGCTCGATGAACGCGGCACGACAGGGCACGCTTCCCGCCACCGAGCACACGGTGAGGTCCAGCCTCAGAAGCTGGAGTTGAAGAGTGTGCTCGAGTCACACCCGAAAAGCCGGTGTGCTGCGGCAAATTCACACCCGAAAAGCGGGTGCCGTCGCCGCACCGCGTCGGCTCCGGCTCGCCCTACCGCGGCACGTCGCCCCGGTCGCACCGGTCCGTGTCGCCCTCCGTCAACATGTCGCCGATCAGCCACCACACCGCCTCCGTGTCCTCCAGGGGACCCATGCGTGCTCGATGAACGCGGCACGACAGGGCACGCTTCCCGCCACCGAGCACACGGTGAGGTCCAGCCTCAGAAGCTGGAGTTAAAAAGGGCACACTGGCTCCGGCTCGCCCTATTGCGGCATGTCGCCCCGGTCCATGTCGCCCTCCGTCAACATGTCGCCGATCAGCCACCACACCGCCTCCGTGTCCTCCAGGCCCATGCGTCTCGATGAGCGCGGCCCAACCGCAGGCGCCCGTTCCGTGCCCAGGCGACCCAGAGACCCGGGCTGGCCAGCCTGGAACTAGTGATGGGCCATCCTTTGGAGGATTGCTCAGTTTTCTAGAGTGTACGTTCAATTAGAGACACCCCAAAAAAAAAGCGGGTGTTGGAATGCAATCTCGGGTAACCCCTGAAGCGGAGAATCGCCCCAGTTGTCAGCATCCTCACGTCACAGCCGATGGACCTGCCGGCTGCTCGTGGTGGCCACGAGCTGATCTAAAGAGCAGCCTCGTTTGGTTAAGAGAGTCGGACACTACTTCTAGCCCGGCTCACGTCTCGAGCACCCAAAACCAGCAACCCCTGCAATTCGCCCCGCCCCCGTCCACGTGTGGCCCTATTTACGCTCTTTTTGGGCAAAATCCAAGATCCTATTTACGTTTTTTTTGCACTTTTTCCGCCTGTTTTTGCACCCGTTTTGGATCGTAGCTACACTGAGAGGGTGAAAGATTTCGGACGGAGGAATGTCGGACTCTTCGCGCTTTCGCTTTCTTTCTGTCGTCTGTGCTAAGGAGGTTGTACCAGCACTGCCGCTAAGATCATCACCATCATCACAATCGGAAGTTTGTCAGGCGCAAGTTCCAACAGGAACTCGAATGGCTTTGTGTCAACGCTTGCCAATATAAAGCTAAGACCTTCAGAGGCTCCTAGCTTGGTCACAAAACATTTCTGAATAGTTCTTCATCGAACGAAGAAATCGAGCCGAGCCACACGGCATGCTATGTCTGTTTTGCTTTCCGGACTGTGGTAACTTGTCTCTTGCACTCTGATGAATGATCATATCATATGCGGCCCTGGCGGTCATCGAAGTAATGGAGTATTTATCATCCCCTTCTTCGGCTCGCGTAGCGAGCCGGAAAAAACGGTATGATACACCCAATTCCCCCACTCGCGTAAGCGCGAAGAAACGGGTATGCCTGTCATGTGCAGACATCCAAGCCAGCTTGCTCCCTCCTCCACCAGTTCTTCGAAAGACCTGCATGGGCCTGCTTGGGTGGCCTTCGGGTGGCATCTTGGACACAAGATATGTGCTGATAACGTACTGATTCAGCATGTGTACAAAGAGAAACTAAAAGAATTAACGTGCTGAAATCAGTACGTTTAGCCTGCTGAACGTAAGGCCTGGCTGTAGCCTGGTGCAAAAAAAGTGCAAAAAAAAAAGTGCAAAAAAATGTGTTTGGGCAAAATCTCTATTTACATTCACGCTTTAGGGCCACACCTGCCCCGTCCCTATTTTTTTTTTTTTTTTTTTTACAAGCACACCTGCTTTGTAGGAAATGCTTGAGGAGACTGCCAGTTGCGAAAGATCAAAGGACTCAAGAGTTCGCCTTACACGCACCGAGCAGGCGCCCTTTCCGTGCCCAGGAGACCCAGAGACCCGGGCTGAGCAGCATGGAACTAGTGTGATGGGCCTTTCTTCGGAGGGACTCGCGCACTCAAAACTTCGACTCATACGCACCGAGCAGGCGCCCTTTCCGCGCCACCTTTCCTTGGGGAGGGGTGCTCTGGCACCCTTCGGCCGCGATGATCGGAACCCATCTCACGTTCGAGGTCATCCTAGCAGCGGATGATACACCTCACATATCTACACGCATGACATGCTTTGTAGTTTGCACACTACACTATCCGTTCGTAGGCCCTTGTAGGCACAACAAACCCCGTTGAACGCTCTTCGTCAACGACGACCACCTGGTCCAAGGTCCGCTGCATGCCTGACCCAGTATGGTATCGCCAGCTCGTGTCTTGACGGAAGAATCCAGCTCGTGCCATCCCGTGTTGGTGTAATGAAAAGGAATTAAACTGTACTAAGCTGAACACCGCAAGCAACCAAGAGGTCGAAAGACACCAATCTGTACGCCCACACGGGATCGTCGGAAACACAAAAGAACGGTCTTCTCCTCACCGCACGGCGCTCGTCGGCTTTCAAAGATCTCGGAGATGAGAGGGACCGGAGGCAACGTAGGTAGATCTTAGCCGCAACAAGCCCACGAGCGGGTTCTTGATGAAGAGTGCGCACGAAGGCGCGAACTAAGGTCGCCGTCTGGATTTTCCGGTTCAGTCTGATCCCAATCCGAATCTCAAAAAAGGAAAATAGTCTAGGCGGGCTGGTGGTAATCACCGTGCGTGCAAACCTTTCTGCTTTTAGTTATTCGTCGTGCACGGCGCCAGTCTCGGAAGAAGATTAATATGAGCCGACGGACAGTGTACTGCCTTCTCTGTGAGGCCTTCTCTTCCCCCCCACAACCGCTCACGCTCTTGCCGTGGAAGTGGCAAACTCACGAAAACCAACCGCCGTCTTCGTTTTCACTTTTTCCCGACGACACAGAGACCGGTGCTAAAGGCAAGGGCTATATTTGTTTTGGTGTTACCCAATCCAGAGGTGTCAATCTGCAATGTAGTACTTGTCTTGTTGCCGCCTTACTTATTGTTTTAAGCTAACGGCCATTCGCCAAGCTTCTGAACCGCTTCCAGCTTCAGACCTTGTCAGCTAAATACGTCATTTAATTTCCCGACATTTTTTGCTGTTATCACACTTGAATCGTTTGAATGCAAACGCTGCTCCGTTTTGCTCCCGTACCATCCCGGATGAGACGACAACAACTACTACTACTTTTCCGGCAGGGCATCGGCGGGAGTCACTGCACAAGGGCGCTGTGACCATGTCCCTGATACAGCTGCGCCACCAGCCTCTCTTCCGTCCGTCTGCCATTGCAGTACGGGGAGTCGTGAGGAGACCGGGCGCTTCCCAAGAGGGGTTCCTGCACTCCCGCTCTCTCTCTCTCTCTCTTTCTCTCTCTCTCTCTTGTCCATGTACTGTCCTGCTTTAACTCTTTTCCTTTCCGACAACAGCCAACCAAAACCTTGTCTTCCCAGCGACTTCCTTGTCTCCCCTCCTCATCCCTGTGCACCCCCACCTGGAGACGGGCAATACGAGCTACATTTGCACGTGCTTTCGTCTTTTCATCTCTCTACGGACGAGGGACACCCAGTCATGTCGAACGAAGTCAGAAGGCGCACGAGCGGAGGAAATACTCGAGGGACTGCCTTGTGCTCATTTCGAAGGAGGCTAGGGGGAGAGGATTTTTACTATAGCGGACTTTTTTCCCACGAAAATGGGAGGGGGGGGGAGGGACAGCGCTCTTGTTAAGGATCAGCCACTTTGGCCGGATGGCCGGATAAACCAGACCCCCCCCCCCCCCCCCCCCCCCCCCCCCCCCCCCCCCTCTACAGTGCAGTTGCCTTGGAGGCTGGGTGGTCAAATTCTCTAAGGTGAAATGGTCAAAATTCCCTGCCAAAAGTGGGCCCACAAAAATTTTCCAAAGTGTGGTATTTGGGGTATTTGGGGCAAAAAAAAATTTTTTTTTTCTGACCGCCCACCGTGGTGACCACCTTAGAGTGTGACAGGTAGCGTCTCCCCCCTCCACAGTGAAAATAGCCTGAGGGGGGGGGGGGGGGGGGGGGAGGGGGGGGGGGGTCAGCCGGCTGATGGATGGATGGATGGTTCTTAACAAGATGCCTGGGGAGGGACCTACCCACCCCAGGCCCTAAAAACGTCTCTATACGCTGGTTGACAGCTGCACCATTAACACAGCGTGTCCGACTCGTCGATACCGGCTCCTGATGACTCGCGGCGGCACCTGCCGAGCTGCCACGACTTGATCGACGCACTTTCCAAAAAATTCCAAATCCTCGAAATTTTGGCTATTTGTACTTATCCATTTCCCAAAGAATTCCTGAGTCCAAAAACTGTTTTCCAGGCAAGTCCCCTGGGAAACCGACTTAGAGATTTTCGGACAACTTGCACCAAGAGAATCTTGGTGCAAGTTCCGAGCTGGCCGACGGTAGTGGACGGAGTTTCCGAGCTACCGGACGGTGGCGGACGGAGTATCCGAGCTAGCGGACGGTAGCGGACGGAGTTTCCGAGCTAGCGGACGGTGGCGGACGGAGTATCCGAGCTAGCGGACGGTGGCGGACGGAGTATCCGAGCTAGCGGACGGTAGCGCTCGGAAACTCCGTCCGCTACCGTCCGCTAGCTCGGATACTCCGTCCGCTAGCTCGGATACTCCGTCCGCCACCGTCCGGTAGCTCGGAAACTCCGTCCGATACCGTCCGCTAGCTCGGATTCTCCGTCCGCCACCGTCCGCTAGCTCGGAAACTCCGTCCGCTACCGTCCGCTCGCTCGGATACTCCGTCCGCCACCGTCCGCTAGCTCGGATACTCCGTCCGCCACCGTCCGCTAGCTCGGATACTCCGTCCGATACCGTCCGCTAGCTCGGATTCTCCGTCCGCTACCGTCCGCTAGCTCGGATACTCCGTCGGATACTCCGTCCGCCAGGACCAATATTTCAACCCGAAGCTCGGGTTTTGAGCTGCCGGGCACAATGAGAAATAGCTTTTGGAGTCGAAAGCTGGGCCCAGCTACTCTCAGTATGTGAGTGGGTTCACCACCAATATCTGGGGGGGGGGGGAGGGACCTACCCACCTCTGAGCCAAATTTGCGGGAAAAAATTCCGCGATAGTAATATTCCTCTCCCCCCTAGGGGGAGAAAACAGTACAACAACAAAGCGGGTCTTTTTTGTTGAACGCTTACGCCCGCCACTAAACCCGGATTTACCTGTGTTTCGTGTGGGTTGCAGCACATTTACCTCCTTTGATCTATCGCAACTGGCAGTCTCCTCGAGCATTTCCTACAAAGCAGGTGCTTATACAAAAATAAATGTCGCCTCGCGTCATGCGCCTTGCGCCTGCGAAGAAGTAGGAACACCGTCAAACAGCGAAAGGGAATCTCCCCCCGCACGAAAAACCCCCACCGAGTATGAGCGACAGGACCACTGCATAAAAGGAAAATGCGCTGTGACCGCCGCAGATCTTAGAATTTCGTAACTTGACATATCCGACGAATACCTAACACTCGTACAAGGTCAACAACCCCGTCGCTATCCCGAAAACATCGTATTTTCACCCCTCGCTTGGCCAGCGAGCAGGTGCACTAGAAAGCATCCTTGTATACCACACGTTACAGCCAAGGCCGCGTCTCGCCTGTAGCTTTCTCGTCCGAGAAATGTGTGAAAGCATCTAACCAGTTGCCGACACGTCGCGGGGGGGTTTGCGGGAGTTTCGAGGTCCCATAGCGCTCTCGGGAGGATCTCCCGAACGCCGATGAACATTCGTCTCAAACTTGTGGTCCGAAAGCGACCGCCAGCGGCGTGGCTGTGCGTCCAGTCGTCAAATGTGCCATTCAGACGGGACACGGGCGTCGAGACACATGCTATACCATGCGCGTTCTTGCACCTGCCCCTTCCCCCACCCGCCAACCAGACTCACACCGCTGTGCTCTAGTAGCACGGGTGGTCCTGACTGTGACAGCTACGAACAGCCGCCTGACAAACCAGACTCACACCGCAGTCCTGTCTGCAGACACTCAGGTTCCACGCTGATGATGGTCCGCCTTATGTGTCCGTGGCTTAAAGGACCGAAACACGGCGCAGACGGGACCAGTGCGGTGTTGAGCACATACCCATTCCAAGCACGTTCTTGCAAACTCCCCCCACCCGCCACCCTTAACAAGTCTCCTCTCTCCTGGGAGCTCGGAGAGCGTTTTCCCCCCCGCCTCCCCACTTCTTTGGCCTCCTCTTCTTGCTGCGATACCCGCCCCCGTTTAAGCCTCTCTGTCTTCCTGGGCCTGGCCATACCCAGCTTTGTAGGGACTAGCGAGAGGACAC
The DNA here is from genome assembly GCA_030068145.1 of Diplonema papillatum. Taxonomy (NCBI): domain Eukaryota; phylum Euglenozoa; class Diplonemea; order Diplonemida; family Diplonemidae; genus Diplonema; species Diplonema papillatum. The sequence continues at coordinate 113,512 of JAPJBO010000397.1, read as the reverse complement.
CCCACCTGTATTTTTTGTTTTGCGACCACATCGACGCCCTGAACGAGCACCGCTTCTTCTTTTTCTTTGCATAAGCACCTGCTTTGTAGGAAATCCTTGAGGAGGCTGCCAGCTGCAAAAGACCAAAGAGTCCATGCCGATGACTCCCCACTACCGCAACAAAAATTCCAAGACCAAAGGAGGTAAATGTGCTGTAGCCCACACGAAACACAGGCAAATCTGGGTTTAGCGGCGGGCGTAAAACAAGGTTGTATAGTTTCTCCCCCTCGAGCCTCCTAAGCACAAGGCAACCCCTCGAGTATTTCTGTGTTAACAATGCACTCCGCATTAGTAGCGGGTGTGGCACACCCCGCAAATCCAGGGTGAAAATCCGGTGTGACACCCGCAGATCCAGGGTGAAAATCCGGTGTGACACCCACAAATCCAGGGTGAAAATCCGGTGTGACACCCGCAGATCCAGGGTGAAAATCACGTGTGACACCCGCAGATCCAGGGTGAAAATCCGGTGTAACACCCGCAGATCCAGTGTGAATCCAGTGTGATCACCTGAATCCAGTGTGATCACCTGTTTTCTGCGGGTGTGCTCGACCGTTTGACCGCACAGTCGCACTCCCACCCCGTGGCGTTGGAGCACGCCGCGTAGCTTACCAAAAAAAGGGTAAGCTCCGCTAGTTGCGCACGAACATAAGAAAGTGGCGTAATAGTACAAAGAAAGGAGGCAGATCCTGCAGGGAATAGTTGACTAGCCCCTCTCGAGTAACGGCGGAGTCGGGAAGTCAGCCGTGCTCCCCGTGAGAGCGGATCACCACAAACACCCTCTTTTTTTGTCTCTGTCAAGAGGTCTGAACTCAGCTGTGCTTAGCAGTACGGTTGTACTGAGGGGAACATTTCCGGAGCCGGCAAGCGAACAATCTTCACGGTCCTTGATCAGTTGATGCTGTTCGCTCGTCCTCTCGTTCCATCGGGCGCGCAAGACCCGAATACCTTCGGAAATGGACCTTTTTATTGTCTGCTTTTTACCTTTTCTTTTTATCTTTGTTCATTTGCGTTTTCTTTTCGGCATCCGTTTCTTCCTCCAGAAACACACTGCCAGTCAGGGGCAGCGTGATGGTGTGTACACTCAAACATACACATCTACGTGAGGTGGCACATCATCCTTAGGTGCATTGGGCACCTGGCCGTATTCTGAAGGGAATAGCTGAGTTGCAGCTCTTGAACATCAAAGATAGATGGAAACAAGGAGGTGTTTTTATTCTTCCCAATTCGTGGTTAGCACACACTCAAGAGGTCTAGTCAACTATTCCCTGCAGTATTAGCATACTTCAAGAAAAAGAACGAAGGTCACCCGGAGACTTTAAAACCCCGGAGTTTCAAGCGAACTTTCACTCTAAAAAAAACCCCGAGGCCCGGCGAACCGGGCACGCAAGCGATGCAAGGTACTGGGGGTACCCCACACGATAGAACCCGGTTCTTGTCTCCTTTTGCGGTGCCCCCCCATCCTCTGACTGTAACTCGCCATCTTCTGTTGTCTCACGCTTTCTTCGGACGGGACGTCCCCGAACCGTTCCGCCAGTTCTAAAAGTCTGTAGCTTTACCGACTCTTCAGCATCTCCACGTGTCTTGTTCCACCCCCTTCCCCAAAATCCTTCAGACAACAAGAGTAGTGCCATTCGTTTCGCGCGCCTCTCAACCCTTTCGAGCTACTTTTCGTACCAGCAGCGCGCTGATGCCCAGCGAGCTGGACCACCTTGCAACCCGAGCTCTGGATCCAACAACGAGCTTTTCAGCAGCACACGCATATGGTGCGGAATTACCGCGGGGTGCTGACACCAGACCTTCGTCCTTTTGCCGAGAAGGCTAGTTACGCCGCCACGGTATTTACAGGTGCCGTCAGAGACTTTGCTCGACACAAAATCGAGGTCAACGAAGTGACCGCGCCGCAGCCAAAGTAAATACCCCCTTGTTTCGTCTTTTGGTCTCGTTTCGGCGAAACGGGCGAAAAGCGACGAAACAGACCAAACCCCCGAATAACTAGTTACGCCGCCACGGTACGAAATAGGCACCCTCAGAGAGACTTTGCTCAACAAAATCGAGGTCAACGAAGTGACTTTCCGCAACCGCGCCGCAGCCAAAGGAAATACCCCCTCACTCTCCCCCGTCCCCTGTGTCCGTGGCTTAAAGGACCGAAACACACGCGCAGACGGGACCAGTGCGGGTGTTGCGCGCACATCCATTCCAAGCGCGTTCTCGCAAACCACACCCCCCCCCCCCCCCCCCCCCCCCCCCCGCACCACGCGCTCTTCAAACCCAAGAAACATTTTCCCCCCGTCCCCCTCCTTCTCCCCTAACCTACGGGTACGCAGCGGGGCGGAGCGGACGGAGCAGTGCCCGCCTGGACCGACCAGGAAGCAGCCATGGACGACTGGGTGTACGACTGGGTGGGGGATCTCAGCGGCCTCGCGCAGCAGTTCGCGCAGGCGGCGGGCGACCCGCCAGATTTGCCGGCGGCGCACGCGGTGCCGTCGGTCGACGTGCAGCAGCTGAGGACCTTCCGGCTCACGCGGCTGGAAGTGGCGAACCTCAACGACTGCGCTATCTGCATGACCGCGTTCTCGGTGCAGGAGGTGGTGTACGAGATCCCGTGCTACCACGTGTTCCACCGGGAGTGCATCGAAGAGTGGTGGAAGCGGCAGGCGACGTGCCCAATGTGCCGGAACTCGGACCACGGCCGCGAGGGGGGGTGCACTGTGCGAAGGAGGCAGATGGTGGGGTGGGAAGCGCAGCGGGTGTCCGACCTGCGGAGGAAGAAGGTCACCGAGATGACCAACGAGGAGATCGTCGGGCGGCTGCGGGACCTCAAGGTCTCTTCGGGGACCATCGCGCGGCTCAGCACGAGGGACGAGCTCCTCGAGGCTGTGCTGTCCGTCGACCCCCTCATGGGTACCCGGTTCGACTCGTCCCCCGCGGGCGATTGGACGGCCGGCCCGACGCTGCCGCCCACCTCTAAGCCGAAGCTATCGCCGTCTGTGCGGCACATGCGGCTCGCCCTCCAAAGCGTCGGCGTCAACCTGCTGGCGATCACCGAGAAGCAAGACCTGCTCGACGCCTACGAGCGCAACTTCGGCCCGGACGGCGCCCACGACCCGAACCTGCACCGTGCCGGTTCATCCCTCGTGAGCAGCTTTCCGGTGGACCCGCCTTCAGGACCAACCCCTACTACTACTACTACTACTACTACTACTACTACTACTACTACTGGTAGTAGTAATAGTAGGGAGGAGGTTGCACCCGGCGCTGCCGGCGTGCCGGGGCCGCAGCCGACTTCGTCTTCCGCGATGCGTTCGTCGCTCGAACGCATCGGAATGACCACGGCGGGGATGACGGAGCGGCGCGAGCTGCAGGAGCTGTACGAGAAATACTTCGGGGCGACCGACTCGCACCTGCACCTGCCGACGGCCGAGCTGAAAGAGAGGTTGAGGTACCTGGGGGTAGACGTGCGAGGAGTCCCCGACCGAGACGAGCTTGAGCGGTTGTACCGGCGCTACAGCAGCGCGCAACCGGGAGTGTCGTATGGAGTGCGCGGGAATGAATCCGGGCGGTCCGCCGAGGTTGAGGCGGCTGCGATGCGCGGGGCATTGCGCGTCATCGGCGTGTCCGTGGACGGGCGGCCGCGGGGAGAGGTGAAGAGTGTGTACGAGAAGTACTTTTCCGAAGACGCGGCCGGCTCGTTGAGCTCGTCGGACATGAAGGCGCGGCTCAAGGCAGCCGGCATCCCCCTCGGGGGCGTGACGGAGCGCTGGGAACTGATCGACCTGTACAACACCCGCGTCGTGTTGGTGCACGCGTCGAAAGCGAGGACAGCACCCCCGGTCCCGGCCGTCGCTACCCTCCCCGGCAACTACAGCACCACCCTCCACAGCAGTTCTGCTTCAGCAGCCAACCAATCTTCGAGCAACCCCGCCCACTTTTCTGGCCCGCAACCTATACTAAGCGAAACCACCGTCCTCAACGACGGATCGAGCGGTTCGGCCTCTTTCTCGGGACAGCAACCGGCTGCAGGCAACTTCTTCGACAACAACGACAGCAGCGGTCCTATGAACCCCTCGAGCAGTTCCGCCCATCTTCCGGGTCCGCAACCCATACCAGGCAACACCATTGTCCTCAACGACAGATTGAGCGGTTCCGCCTCTTTCCCGGCGCGGCAACCCGTTGCTGGCAGCTGCTTCGTCGCCAACGACGTCGCCGCCGACAACAGCAACGGCAGCGGGGGCAGTGCCGCCGATCCCTCGAGCGGCTCCGCCTTTCTTCCGGAACCGCCGGCCCACGCTGGCGACGGCATCACCAACGATCCCGCCGACTCTGCGACGGGATCTGGAGTTCCGGTCCTTCCACACCACCAGCCCAGCAACTCGCCCTCGGAAGACTCTCGGCAGTCGGGAGGGGATCATCCCGGGTCCTTGTTTGCAGAGAATGACCAACCGCCTGCGGGGGGCCCGCAGGTTGACGGACGAAGCGAGGTCGACAGGCAAGGCCAGCTCGACCGGCTGCAGGAAGCCGGCGTTGCCTTGGCGATGCTCCTGTCGATCGGCGCGGACACGTCGATGATCCTCGCGGCCGCGAAGGATCTGCTGGTCTCGTCGGTGGCGCGCATGGGGCCGGCCGGCGTCGCCCGTCGCCTGCAGCGGGAAGGGATCATCCCGCTGGGCGTCGGATCCGTGCCCGAGGCCGCGATCCGCGCGTACCAGGACCGCATCGCGAGCCAGCCGCTCGACGCGTCTTCTCTGTTTCCCCGGCTCTTCGACCTTGCGTCCGACGGCGTCGAAATCACGCCCGTCGTGGACGTGATCAACCAGCTGCAGTCTCAGTACGCCGCCGGGCCCTCCAGCTTCACCTCCTCGCAGATGACGCGGGCTCTCAAAGCCCGAGGCGTGTCGATATGCGGCATCACGGAGCGGGGGGAGCTCGAAAGTCTGTTCAATTTGTACTTCAATTAGAAACTGCTGGCGTTTTTCCGAACGCCGCCAAACGAGTCTGCTCGCATCCCCCAGGCATGGGTCGCAGGGCACTGTAGTCTCATTTCTCAGCGCGGCGGCCTCCGGTTGCTGTCGCGCGGGCAGGTGCAGAACCGGCAGAACAAGCCTATCAACTGGCGCCACAGAGAGCGGGGAGGCCCCTTCCTCAACGAAGTAGTGGTCAGCTCCTGACCCGGGTGGTGTGCCCCGTCCAGGAATCAACCGGGAAGAGCTTGGGAATCTGCGGAGTTAGCACTTGGATGGTCGCCGCAGTACTTGAACGTTGGCGTTGACCTTTTGTATCCACAAACTCGGTCGCCACAACTTGCAAGGGCCCCAGCCTTCGTTGTGAATAGCGCTTGCAACCCACAACGAAGCGCTTTGAGGCGAGCCTCGTGGGTTATACACGGCTGCATCATGGCGACCCCGAAAAGCGAAATGGCTCGGATGAAACACTCACCAACGGCCCACGATCTGCGCGTGTGCGAGTTTCCCGTCGTAGTGGGAGCTCAACTGCGGGTGGACCTTCAGCACGCCGGCCGACCACTTCTTCTGCACATAGCTCTTGTGCCTGGCTGCCGCCGTCGATCGTGTGAGCGGGGGACGGGGTCCCCTTTCTCCCGGTGAGCTGCCGGTCTTCGCCCGGGTATCTGCTTCGTCGTTTCGAATCCAAGCAATGTTCCTCAGCCAGAGGACTCCAACATCGTAACAAACGTTGCTGTAGGGGAACCTGCAGCAACGAAGATCTTTATCAAGGATAATTGAGGTAACTTGATGAAGCCGTCGACAGACTACCGAGGATTCAAGCACGGAGGAAATCGAAGTTTCCGAGCATTCAGAAAGGCAAAGTAACTGTTCCCCTCGGCGGCCAATCGAGGGTGACAGCAATTGCTCTTATCGGTGGATTGTCTTCAAAGCAACACGGGCGGTGTACTCCCGGCAAGTGTTCAGTCGCTACAAATCATGTTTCATTTTCATCAGAATCCCGTTTCGCAAATCTGGCTCACATGCATTTTGTAGTTGATCCCCTCTCTCTGGGTTGGAGGCCCCGCTTCAAGAAGAACTGATGCACTTTGAATTCTGTATCCCACGAACCGTCCGGCTTCTATTGTAGGAGCATCACCGACCTCGCTCTTCCGCGCGCATAAGTGGCGCGCAGTCCTCTTAAGCAGTGCGCGTCTCGGGTAAGCAGCAAGCCGTGTGTCAAGAGCCGTGTGCCAAAAAGACACCCCCTACAACGACACGCCCACCTACTTGAGGATCGAGATCTCGTTCGTAAACGGAATCAACCCGACAAATCACTTCACCCGTGTCCAGATTTTGATACTCCGCGGTTGTAAGAACAATGCTGAGCCATGAACGGTGTCACTAGATCCTGTGTCGCGAGCCCACCCACGGAGTTAATTGCAAAGGCCACTGTATCCTACAGGATCCAGATACCGACGGCACACCGCTGGCGTCATTTACGCCCAGACTTTGATGCAAAGCGATCAGTCTTGAGTGTTTATGGCACCACCAGATCCCGTATCGCGAGCCCACCCACGGGTGTTCATTGAAAAGGCCACTGTATCCTAAAGGATCCAGATACCGACGGCACACCGCTGACGTCATTCACGCCCAAACTTTGATGCATAGCGATCAGTCTTGAGTGTTTATGGCACCACCAGATCTCGTGTCGCGAGCCCACCCACAGAGTTCATCCAAGCGTTCATAGCGACGTTGCTTTTTGATCCTTCGATGTCGACTCTTCCTAACCTAGACAAGCAGAATTGTCTAAGGGTTGGATTGTCCACCATAACAGGGAACGTGAGCTGGGTTTGGACCGTCGTGAGACAGGGTGTACCCTGACAGCAATACAGGGTAGTCGAGAGGAACTCCCGTTTCTAGTCCCTGGTATCTACGGTTGTTCGATCGGACAGTGCCACGATGCTACCACTTGATGGATTATGGCTGAACGCCTCTGAGCTGAAAAGGCCACTGTATCCAGATAGGACCCAGATACCGATGACACACCTCTGACGTCATTTACGCCCAGACTTTTGTGCACAGCGACCAGTCTTGAGTGTTTATGGTCCAACCACCGCGTCGCGAGCCCACCCACGGGTAGATTGATGGGGTCTCTGTTCCCCAGGGCCCACACACCGATGGACACACTTCTGGCATCTTGGAATACTGTGAAACAGTACTAGATGCCAATGATACCACCACCTGGGGTCGGACGCCACCGTTTTTGGCTGGATTCATTTTCCTCGCTTGATTGATTGTGCTCTGCAACCGTCAGAATGGGGGGTCAAACCAGTTCTCCAGGCGAGTTGTTACGTGTCTTACAAAAGAGCTGAGCATTAAACACTGACACCACTTTACTCTATCAGTATCCCGTGTCCCCCCCGGGTCGAAACGCGTCCGACCGGACGGCGGAACTAACTTCCTTGACAAACCCCAAACAGTCACGGCGACCCCAAGCAAACATCCAAACGTCAACGCAAACGCCTGCGAGCAGCTCGCAGCTTGCCGAGGTACAGTTCTCTTTTTTCTATCTGCGGTACCTAGAGCTCCCTTGGGAACACACACACACACAAGCGGACACAACTTGGCAAAAAGTTGGAGAAAAAAAAAAAGCGCACAAGGAACTTAGTATCTAGCTTGTCTTCCTTGTGCGCACCCTTAGGGGGGAAGTCTTCTCAGAGAATAGCGCCCGGTCTGAACGAACCCTCGCCTCATGAATCGACCGTTCTTCTCACGGCCACCTAGCCTAACCCTTTTTTTTTTTTCTTTTTCTGGTGTCTTCGACTGCATTATTGATACGGCCGGTGTTACTTCACCGGACCGGGCGGGCGAGTAGCGAGAGTACCCTTGTTAGAGTGTAAGTTCGCTTAGAGATACGGGGTTTGGAGTCTCGGGGTGACCATTGTCGTAGAGGTTCGTATACTAGCGTGCGTATTTCCGACGATGGCCACCCGAGAAACCCCAACTTTCACTCGCAACCCGCGCTCAGTGAACTGAAATGGTGACACGTTGTCGATCCTGTTGGCCGTGATCACATACTGAGCTCATCAAAAATACCTCAGAAATTGTGCCCATTTTCAGTTTGCGACAAAGGCGTTGCCACGCGGGTGTCCCTGACCCGTACCGTTCCTGAACGAAGTTTTCGAGCTCGGATTGGCCACGACTCCCGCGAGGCTTCTATGTCTCCCAAAAAGATTTTATGGGGGTTTGTGCCCCCCCAAGCAGGAATTGCAGCACGTCGGAGAAAGTGCCTCGCAAATTGAAAATGGGCACAATTTCTAAGGTATTTTTGAGACCGCCGTACTGGATGCTGCGATCGCCGCTTAGTAGCTAGTTCGCCCGTTTTACGAGGATCCTCCCAGAAATCCGTCTCAGTGAGCAGCCCGTTGCCAATAATAGCTGAATTGCCTTCAGAAGGTTGGAGGCTGGGTTCGGAATCATACCATTCACGGCTCGAAACCCGGCGAAGAACAGAAAATATATACCTGCCTGTCGCCCGACCCGTGACCTCCCGTTCCTCGATCTCGATCCGTTCTCCCTCACTTTCATGCACATGATACTCCTGCGTTGCGAAGATCAAGTAAGAACGGTAAGAGATTCCACGGGCAAGGCGTCGTTGGCTCTTTTCTTAACCATGTGTCACGGGATAAGCCGGCAGCCGCTGCTTAACGGCCCCCCAGCTGCAAGCACTGTGGAAGCGGCGACACCGAGGACGAGAAACACGTATTCTGGGACTGCGGAGCGTACTCGCACATACGGCGACGAGAGGCACATGCCGAGCTGATGGCGGCCAACCGCGCCGACTGGCCCAGATGCACGCTGGAACACGGAGTGGTAGTACCCGAGAATGCCCACTTCTCGAGGCGGCTCCAGGAGATGATGGCTGAAATCCTTGCGGAGCGGGCAGGGCTCGAAGCACGAGGCTGGGTAACCAGGAACCCCACGACCCCCTGGTCGAGAGCGGATGCGATGCCTGCCGAGAAGCTCGACCACCCCTTTGCGCGGATTGCCCCGGCATGGGCGTGGGAGCGGAACAAGGCCTGGGGGCTACCGACGTTTTATGCGTTGGTAGCGTGGCTGTCAGACATGGAGTGGACCGAGAACGGGCAGGCGTCAATGCTAGAGCTTGCCATCGACTTTGAACTCTTTTCAGGCCTCAGCATACCGCTGCACGAGAATGCACCGAAGGGGGTGAGGGAGCGAGGAAACGTCCTGCGCTGCATGATCAGCGCGTTGGACAAGCTGGCGACACAGCAAGGGCTGGGGAGTTGCGAGCGAGGCGAGAGAGTATGCCCGACGACGTCGCTGTCGTTCATGGGCATCACGGGGATATCGGGGGTGCGGCCCAGGCCCCGCTTTCGCGAGGCACACACGGGGACGATCCTCGAAGAGCAGGTGAAGGGAAGCGATGTAGGGACGCAGTGCCCGACGTACCCGGACTGGACGGCCGAGAGAGCGGCGAGGTGGGCCCTGCCTGCCCCACCACAGCTGCACCCCGACCCCGTGCATATGCCGGGTGTCGGAGTAGAGAAAGCGCTCGTCACCTGCGCGACCCACCACAAGGGGAAGTGTGAGGCGTGTCGAGCACTCGTCCGAAGGGACGTGCCCACGGTAGAGATGTGCTGTCGGCACCATCACCACGCTGACGATGGGCAGCCGATCGCGGTGTGCGTGGAGCACAGCACGACGAAATGCGGCGAGTGCAAGACGGCGGCGGCGTGCTGCCGCAGCGGGCATCATGCCTGCCGCACGCATGGCAGAGGAACCTGCCAGGAATGCAGGAGGCTCCCTACGTTGGCGCAGAGGAGACCGGCAGCGTGCTGCCGCCGCGGCCACCACCAACCCAACGAACCGAACGCCCCGGCAACCCCCGGACACAGCAAAAAGAAGAAGAGACCCCTCTCACCCACCCAGGTGGGCGTACAACGAGAAACACCGGCGGGAAAGCGCGCGGCGCAGGCACCGCCCGCCGTGGTGAAGCAGAAGACGGCGACGACCGGACGGGCGGCCAAGAGGCCGCCACCAACGCCAGGGACCGGCGAACGACCAGCGTTGAAGAAGAGGGTGCTCGGCACCCCGAAGGAGAGCCCGATCGCCGGCCGCAAGCGGAAGAAGGCGAAGGCGACCACACCCGAGTCAGGGGTGCAACGAAAAAAGAGGAAGGCCCTTAAAGCAAGCGGCTACCAGAAACGTCCGACGTCCCCAAGCACTCCAGTGTCCTCGAGAGTGAAAAACGTGCAAGCCTGTCCGCACCTGTGCCCCCCCACGCAATCTCCAGAACCGCAAGAAAGCCCAGCGCCCCTGGCGCCACAAGTACTCGACCTTGACGACGCAATGACAGGTGACGACGTCATAAAGTAACCTTAAGCGGCGACACAGTGCATGCTAATCCATGTGGTTCATGTACTTAAAAGAACTCAATGCTTAACGGCTTATCACGTGGGCGGCCCTGAGATTACCCCCTCAGGTGGCACCACTTACTTATCTTTAGCCGTACTTCAACTTTCTTAACCATAACCATTCGTTAAGAAGACGTACGATAACCTAGGCACAAGCATAGCTCAAAGCATCTGCAGAATAACACGAAAAGCCTCTACCGTTTTCACATTTCTTGCGCGCCGTAAAGCGCGCCCGGATATAGTAAATCGACGACGAGGTAAATATCACCCTCTCCCCTCAAGGAATCCCGTGCGTCGAGGTATTAAGCGCCCGACTGTTGGTCACTGGTGGTGTCGAAGAAAGGGGCCGACCCACATTTTGCACCCATGAGAAGATGCACTTGTTGAGTACGGTCGCCCTGGACGAAAAAAGACGCGCCCACACCGCGGTTTCGTGGTTGATCAGAAAATCGAACCTGAAGCAGAAACGTTTGTTTGCGCACGCGGGTAGACCATGTTTGAACTGAAGTTACCGTAATTGGAATAATGTCGAGCTGGACTAAAGCTGGAACGGGCAATTGCCGGTTAAAACCTGGGACACCGGGGGGTGTCCCAGGTAGTCACCTGCGTGTCTGCACCAGTGGTGCTCCTGCAGCCTCCTATGACAGCGGCATCTAGGGGTCGAGCTGAATATTGAGCACCCGAAGGCGCGGGCAAGCACCAAGGACGTGATATTCTGCAAAGTACGCAAAGTCGCAAACCCCGAAACAAAATGCCGAACCGGGTAAAACCTGGGACACCCAGCCCCATTTTTGGGGCTGGGTGTCCCAGGTTTAACAACAATAATCCACTACTTGATTAATCACGGACTGGAGTGTCGCCATTTCGGGTAAAACCTGGGACACCCAGCCCCATTTTTGGGGCTGGGTGTCACCCAGGTTTAACAACAATAATCCACTACTTGATTAATCACGGACTGGAGTGTCGCCATTTCGAGTAAAACCTGGGACACCCAGCCCCATTTTTGGGGGGTGTCCCAGTTTTACCCGCTTCAACATTAATCCAATTACGGTACAACACTCAGCACGGGCAGACGCGGTTGCTGCCGTAAGCAACGCTGAAACTCCGGGTCTTTAAACCTCAGAAACAACGCCAACAAACAAGTGGCGTGCCGGGTAACGTGCTGAGTGATACACCATGCTGTGGTCCGTCTGGGGGGCAGAGGACCGGCGCGGACAAACAAAGCAGAGTGCCTGTCTTTTCAGGTAAACACCTGTCCAGCCAAAGTGTCTTTTCTCTACGAATACCGCCGTTCTGATGATGATGAAACCGTGAGCCAGACACCGAAGACCTTTATCAGGGATTGAGCTGCTACCAGCTGAAGCTTGCGGGGTCGTGTGCTGCGCGAATGGGTTCTCACGGCCATGGCTAACTTTCTAGAGGTCCACCGCGAAAGAGAACATTTCTGGGAAGATGCGCGCATAGCCTTGGGAAGGAGGGTTACACCGTCCAATCCTGGAAGAAAAAGAAGGAAGAAAACGAAGAAAAAGGAAAGAAGAAACGCCAGAAACAGGGAAGCTTCCGATTTGTGTGAAGTCTGAAGCGCTTTTCCCCTCTTCACACGCCACTCGCCTTTCACAGTCGGCGAGCCGTTCCGCTCACCTCTTGATACTGCACTTGATCAACGGGCTTCAGCGCCAGCGCCGTGCCCCACGAGGTACGCAATACGCAACGCCTTGTTGCTATCCTTTTGGGAAATCGGTAGAGCCACCGTCCATGACCCTGATCGCGCGACGCTCGACTCAAAAGCAGGAGAGCGGCTGGGTTCGCTCCGAAGTTTCCCTCAGGATAGCTAGAACCAAAACAGAGGCAGTGGGGAAATTTTTTGTCTGTTTTCTCCGCCTCTCCTACGGAACGGCAGGTTTGATTGCACTCGTGCCCGGCAGCTGCCCTCTGGGAGAATGCGGTTCATAGCAGATTGTTAGCTTCCATTGGCATTTTTTCAGGATCCTCCCCTACTGGAAGCCTTAGCGCTGAATGGTCATTACCTCTCCTGATGGGAAACCACGCGTGAAATCAAAGACTCTAATTAAAGACGCGCATGAATGGACCAATGCGATTCCTTCTGTCCCTACCTACTATCTGGCAAATGCAAGAGACTGGTATTCACAAGGCAAGAACGCAAATTACTAGAGTGACGTCAATCGTAGAATGGAACGGAGCATGCACTCCGCTGTAGTGACATGGCTAACTGATCGTGGCATGACCTCGCCTCGATAATCTCAAATGGCGGTGTACTCATTCCACGGAAAGACTCGTCGCGATCTTCCGAATGACAAAAGTAGTCACTCCCGCGGTATTTGATTGGGCTCGCCAAATTTGGCCCTACGCGACTTTCTGCCCTGAACAGCTTTCTACCGTCCGTCTCCCAGATGCCTTCATCTACTATCGTCTAAACGAGCAGGACGGTGATCAAAGAAAGAAGTCAGCAAGCAAAACAATGAGCGCGCCCGAGCCAGCGGCGAAGAGGAAGAAAGTGGTCGGGTCGAAGTACTCGCTCACGGAGGACGCACCGGGGGCGAAGTGGACCCGTTTCCCGATCCGGGTGCGGGCACACCGCAACCCGCTGTCGGACAACGAGGACTACCACCCGACGAAGCCGAGCGACGTCGACTGGGACGCGATGTTCCCTGAGCGAGCCGACAAGCGCGTCGAAATCGTCGACATCGGCTGCGCGTACGGCGGGCTGCTGTGCAAGCTCTCGCCGCTGTTCCCGGACGTCCTGATGCTGGGGATCGAGATCCGCGACAAGGTTGCAAGCTTCGCTCAGTCGCGGGTGAAACGCCTGCGGTCCGGCCAGGTGACGGAAGGAGACGGCGTCGCCCTTTCGAACGTCACGCACCACTTCCGCAACACGTGGTTCACTCAGGGGAACGCCATGAAGTACCTCCCTAACTACTTCGAGCAGGGGCAGTTGAAGCGGATCTTTTTCTGCTACCCAGACCCGCACTTCAAGAAGAAGAACGTCCGGCGCCGGATCATCCAAGAAATCCTGCTGGCCGAGTACGCGTACGTCCTCGCGGACGGCGGGCTGCTGTACACAGTCACCGACGTGAAGGACCTGGCGGACTGGATGCAGGGGCACCTCGACAGCTCTCCCCTCTTCGAGCGCCTCACCGAGGCTGAGACCAGCGCTGACCCGTACATCAACTACGTCAAAGACTCGTCGGAAGACGCGGTTCGCACCGAAAAGCAGAACCTGTCGAAGTACTTCTCGATCCACCGCAAGAAGCGGACGCCGCCTTTGTAGAGGAGCAGCGGGTGAACCAAAACACCCCCAGCCCCCTCCCGCGCAACCACACACGCAGGTCCCGCCTTGTCGCGGCCCGCCAGAGCCTGTCGAAGTACTCTTCGATCCACCGCAAGAAGCGGACGCCGCCTTTGTAGAGGAGCAGCGGGTGAACCAAACCGACACCCCCAGCCCCCTCCCGCGCAACCACGCACGCAGGTCCCGCCTTGTCGCGGCCTGCCAGAGCCTGTCGAAGTACTTTTCGATCCACCGCAAGAAGCGGACACTGCCGTTGTAGAGGAGCAGGAGGTGAGGCATGCAGCAGGGATCGTAGCGAACACTACGACGGGCGGATGGTGCGCACCGGCCCCAGTCGCAGAAACAGCTTATCTGCCGCCAGTAAAAAGTCGGTCAACTGGTTGACGTTGTCGGCAAGGTTGTGTTGTGGACTAACTCGCGAAGAAGAGGTTGCGTTTCCTCGATACCGCATACCACACGTCGACTTACGACTCAGCTCTTCACGCCCACAAAGGTTGGAGAAGGAGCCGAGGAGGCGGCTTCCCGAATGCCTCCAATCACTCGCTCCTACCTGGCGTATCTCCTCGTCTTGGTTCTAGCTATCGTGAAGGAAACCTACTTCGACACCGACCGGGTCGACCGGTCAATGATTCGTGTCGTTCCGCGTCACTTCCTTGCAGGCATGGCGGGTTTGGAGAAGCAAACGCCCCATGCATCGCACCTTCGGTCTGACGCCCGCACGAGATCTTGATTTCGGTACGTGGGCGTGTCGTTGTAAGAAAGCGCCTTCCGGCGTTGAAGTGACAGCTCGCGTCCCAGAGAGTGTCCCGGCGATCGTGCCGGACTCTTTCCCGTGCCCCCTTGCCGGAGTGCACATTCTGGCAAGGCTCTGGTGCTACCGTTCGTCCGGGTCACAGTGAGACAGGTTGGTTTTACCCTACTGATGGAGAGAGAGCCCATCGGGCCAGCGCATTCCGACAGGAATACGGGGTAGTACGAGAGGAACTCCCGTTTCTAGTCCCTGGTATCTACGGTTGTTCGATCGGACAGTGCCGTGATGCTACCACTGGATGGATTATGGCTGAACGCCTCTAAGCCAGAACCCAGTCTACGGTGCAGTAGGGCTCGATGGGTCCGTTGCTTCGTCCTCCGTCTCAGCCAGATTCATCGTCCCAATCCAGTCAACTCGACAGCTCGGTTCTAGGCGAATTAGGGCCAACGAAATCCACCCAACTTGCAAGGCGGCCCCGCCTCCTGGTAGCAGGACAGCCAAAATGCGACAACCAGCGCGCGCAGCTTCAGCGCCAGTAGTGAGTATCATTGATGTTGGGTCCAGAGCGCAAGGTGCAAGGCAGCGCGGTTAGCGGTTGCCAGCGAGACTCGTTTTGCACCAGCGGAGTGCAATCCCAGCTCCAGTACATTTGTGGTTGCTGAATCCACAAACCCGGGTTGCAAGGTGCCTCAGCCGAGCATCGCTGTTGCTTTCTTTTCCTGCGCTGAGTGATATGCTTAAGTTTAGCGCGTAGATCTTCAACAGCTGAGGTCGGTGAGAGTTTCATTCGAACGACCTGCCTGGCAACCAAATGCGACAACGCAAACCAGCCACGTCCGACCTCGTGTGCGTACGTGCAGCACGAAGTTCCAGCTCCAAGAGTGAATATCATGGTTCTCGGACCGAGAGCTCAAGTCCAGTGAATATTGTTCGATAGGTATCAGCACCCGTCAAAAAGAAAAGAAGGGACTGCACATGCGAGCCACACCTGACCCCGGGCCCCGTTTCCACCAAGCGAGCGGCAGTCTCCCAGCGAGACTGTCGCGGCCAGTTGTCGAAGGGCTCGCGTGCAGTCCCGCTTTGCCTTCAACGCGACTCTGGGGCAGGCCTCTTTACCTTGGGGTTAATTTCCTTTGTCCAGTCGCGTCATATTTCAGAACACGAGCCGTTTATTTCATCCTTTACCCCCCGTGTGGCAAAACCCGTGACTGCGACAATTGCCCGGCCAGCTACTGACGAGCTTGCTCGACGTGCTGATGATTTGCCGACAGTGATTGCAGGCAATTCGCGAACGTACTGCCTGCAATGAGGGTGTTGCGCACCCGCGTCCGGGAGGTTGTCGATCGACCTGTCAGGCAGACGATCCGCGCGCTGCCGAGGCCGAAGAACTCGGCTGGGGCGGCTGCCCCCCCATGACTTCGCAAGCTGTCAGCGACGGCACCGATTTGGATGTGGTGGTTGCGCAGAGACGCAATCAGCTCCGTGCAATTTCTTGTTCGGCATGGGCCGGCTTTCACCCAGACGCGATAGTCAACGGGAATTGCAGAAGCATGCGACTCATCAGGTCGTCGAACGCATTAGCGGGCATGGGTTCGCCCATGCCCATCAGCAGTTGAGTGTCGCTTGAAAATCTAATCTCCCAGACTGCGTGCGGCTCTCGATTCGACTATGATTGGCTTGCTGATCGTTATCGATCGAGTTGCATCGGTTTGAATGAGAACGTGGCGGTGCAAAGATCACTTACTCGATCGATGCTCTGTTTGAAATCCTGGGTGTCCGTGTTGCACACTGCGTTGCAGGCAGCAACAACCTCGGGCAATGGCCCGAAGTTGAGTAGTGCTAGCGGTCGTCGATACTCGTCTCTCGATCAGGTTTGCACGCATGTCAAGACGCAAGCGGAGATTATGAGGGGAGAATGGCACTCCTGTTCATGAACGTCCTCCGCTTCGCACATGGAAATTGCAGCATCACATCGGCGATCCACGCGCTGCCGAGGCCGAATAACTCGGCTGGGTGGCTCCCTCCATGACTTCACAAGCTGTCAGCGACGGCACCGACTTGGATGTGGTGGTTGCGCAGAGACGCAAACAGCTCCGTGCAATTTCTTGTCCTGCATGACCCGGCTTTCACTGTCCGTGTTACACACTGCGTTGCAGGCAGCAGCAAACTCGGCCAATGGTCCAAACGTTGAGTAGTGCTAGCGGTCGTCGATACTTGACTTCTCTGGACAAGATTTGCACGCATGTCAAGATGCAAGCGGAGAGTATGAGGGGAGACTGAAGCCCTGTGGACGACCAGCAAACGGTCGTTGGTTTTGTGCGCACGTGTGCATGTTCCACCGACATGCAGCCAACCGTCTCCTTTTTTGTGGTAGCAACCGCGTTTGTCATCGTCAAAAAAGTGACCGATAGCAGCGTACTGTGAAAATTACCAAAACAGGTGATCCACACAAACAAAAACATTGGCGTGCCTTGAGAGAAATTGCAGCAAAACCACATCTCAAGTGAAGGGTGGGGAGGGAGGAGTGCATGGGCGACCGAACAGCCGGCAGTGGGATACAGCAAATCGGGCTGTTCACCCCGGGGATGCAGGGGGGGATGCAGGAAGACGAGGCGCGGATGCGCGACGAGCAGCGGTCGCGGGAGGACGAAGTGCTGAGGAAGAAGGCGGAGGCTGAGCGTCTCGAGGACGAGAAGCGGCAGCGCGAAGACAGGGCGAAGCGGGACGAAGAGCTCCGCAGGCAGCGCGCTGAGGCGCACAAGTGGGAAGAGCTGGGGTCGACCGTGATCCAACCGCTGCCGAAGGCGCCCCCTCCGGTGGCGGACGCACGGTATATTTCCCACGGCAAAGCGCTGTCCGCGTGGGCGCTCGACTCGAAAACCAGCCAAGCTACGTACACCACGAACAGCCTCAAACCCGGCAAGCTCCGACTGGGCACCGAAATCGCGACCGTTGACCTGAAAGACCTAACGGCCTTGGGCGTGTGCTACTGGAAGGTCAGCCTGAACGACTTCTCCACCGTCAACTCTCTCTGCAAAGAGAGGGCGTACAAGCACGTGGAAGAGGTCCGCTTGCATCAAACGACGAAAGACGAAGCCACACTCGAACGATGGTTCACCGAGCACTGCCTTGACGACGAGCAGCTTCGACTCGTCTTGGACGGCAGCATGTACATCGACATTCGTTCCAACGACGACACATGGACGCGGCTGCACCTGACGCCGGGAGACTTGGTGGTCATACCGCCCGGTCTGTACCATAGGTCGGCTCTCGACGAGAACGACTACGTGTGGATCATGCGGTTTCTCCGAGATTCCAGCCGGTGGCACCCCTTGTACCGCCACGAGCGCAACACCGAAAACCACCCGGCCCGCGTCAAATACTTGGCGGCGCTGCGCAGAGGCGTGGTCGCTGCAGAGGCGGGCTTTTAAACAAGGTGCAATTCGGCAACAGTGGCTGCTCTGCTCAGGTGTGCCTTGTCTCGGATGGCAGCACGTGCACGTGGATTTGGCTGCACTCGACACCCGGTTACGTGGTGGTCTTACTATCAGGCTCTCGACGAGAACATGCAGTTTCTCTGACATTCCTGTACCGCCACGAGCGCAACACCGAAAACCACCCGGCCCGCGTCAAATACTTGGCCACTGCGCAGAGGCGTGGTCGCTGCAGAGGCGGGCTTTTAACAAGGGCTGCTCTGCTCACGTGTGCCTAGTCCCGGATGGCAGCATGTGCTCCGGCGTTCCGAAGGCGGCATGTGGATTTGGCTGCACTCGACACTCGGTGACTTGGTGGTCTTACTGTCAGGCTCTCGACGAGAACATGCAGTTTCTCTGACATTCCTGTACCTCCGCGAGCGCAACACCGAAAACCACCCGGCCCGCGTCAAATACTTGGCGGCACTGCGCAGAGGCGTGGTCGCTGCAGAGGCGGGCTTTTAAACAAGGTGCAATTCGGCAACAGAGGCGTGCCTAGTCTCGGATGGCAGCATGTGCTCCGGCGTTCCGAAGGCGGCACGTGAATGTGCACCCGGTGACTTGGTGGTCTTACTATCAGGTCCTCGACGAGAATGCAGTTTCTCCGACGTTCCTGTACCGCCGTGAGCGCAACACCGAAAACCACCCGGCCCGTGTCAAATACTTTGACGGCGCTGCGCAGAGGCGTGGTCGCTGCAGAGGCGGGCTTTTAACAACGTGCAATTCGGCAACAGTGGCTGCTCTGCTCAGGTGTGCCTTGTCTCGGATGGCAGCACGTGCACGTGGATTTGGCTGCACTCGACACCCGGTTACTTGGTGGCCTTACTATCAGGTCCTCGACGAGAACATGCAGTTTCTCTGACATTCCTGTACCGCCACGAGCGCAACACCGAAAACCACCCGGCCCGCGTCAAATACTTGGCGGCGCTGCGCAGAGGCGTGGTCGCTGCAGAGGCGGGCTTTTAAACAAGGTGCAATTCGGCAACAGAGGTGTGCCTAGTCTCGGGTGGCAGCATGTGCTCCGGCGTTCCGAAGGCGGCACGTGGATTTGCCTGCACTTGACACCCGGTGACTTGGTGGTCTTACTATCAGGCTCTCGACGAGAACATGCAGTTTCTCTGACATTCCTGTACCGCCGCGAGCGCAACACCGAAAACCACCCGGCCCGCGTCAAATAAATTTGTCGCATTAGTGTGACTGCCAGGCCTTCGACTACCCTGACCCGGTCCGCGTCAAATACTTGGCGGCGCTGCGCAGAGGCGTGGTCGCTGCAGAGGCGGGCTTTTGACAAGGTGCAATCCGGCAACATTGACTGGCCGCACCATAGTCCTGCTCAGGTGTAGCTAGTCTCGGATGGGAGCACGTTCGTTCCGAAGGCGGCACGTGGATCTAAGTGCACTTGACACCCGTAGACTTTGTGGTCTTATCACCGGGTCTCTACCGCAGGCAGATTCTCAACGAGAACGACTACGTGTGGCATCATGCAGTTCCTCCGATTTTCCGGTGGCAGAGCACAACACCGAAAGCCCGGCGCATGTCAAATACATCGCAGCGCTGCTCAGCCCGAGCTTCGAGGCGCGGGCGGAGGAAGATGCAGCGATCCCGACGCGCACCTGCGAGCGTTGGACCGCGCTTTCCGCAGCTCCGGGCACGAACAGTATACTGAGTTCCCGCTTCAGTTCTGCATCCTTTTCACACGCGCATCGGCGTCTTCAGGTCACAAGCGCCCTGCGCAACTCTACCCTCCCGTTTCTCAGCCGCCTGACAATCCAGGCCCACACCGCTGCCCTGTCTGCAGACACTCAGAGGTTCCGCGCTGATGATGGTCCGCCTCACGTGCCCATGCCTGAAACACGGTGGAGATAGGAACCGTGCTTTGTCGAGCGCATATCCATAGCAAACACGTCCCTCCCCCCCGGGCTTCCTTTTTACCCCTGCAAACCCGTAAATAGGTGCTACGGGAGTATCTGGCAACCGCTGCTTAACAGGCCACATGGATTAGCAGTGCATGTTAATCCACGTGGTTCATGTACTTAAAAGAACTCAATGCTTAACAGTGCTCACGTGGGCGGTGTCTTCGGACAGCACCTCGTGATGTTCGCATCACAAAACAAAGAAGACAGTGAAATGGTCGTTACCTGGTCGGGTTTCGCTCGCGACCGTTTCCTGAACAATCCTTCACTAAATCCGCGGTTAAATAACCTGGCCTCAGTGGTGCAAGCACCACGCGCTCTTCAAACCCAAGAAACATTTTCCCCCCGTCTCAACCATTAACATGCAGTCCTCGCCGTCCGAATCTTGGCAGCCCGTAGTAGTCCGAGTCAAAGGAAAAAAGAATAGGCGCGATGTTTGTTTGTACGTGCCGGGGGAGGATTAGCCTGTGAGTGAATATGATCGGTAGGCTAATCTTCTCCCAAACACGCTGCCAGCGTTCTCTTTCGTGTTTACAATTAATTGTTATACGAAAAAATAACGCTAGAAAAAAATTGCTAGAAAAGAGCCGCCGGCCGAGTACTGCGCAGCGTGTCGCCCGTCTGTCGTTCCCGCCTCTGTCTCTCTCTCGCTCTGTGCAACAACGACCCCTATCCACGTACGACTTCCTCACACCGTGTCCAATTCCAGCATTTTTGCTGTTGTAGAAGTCTTGACGTACGCGCTTAGAACGTGCCCGCGGCTGTGTTCTGAAAGAGGACGTTTCGTCGTGTAGAGCACCCCCCCGGCCTGGCCGCACGTCCTATCCCGCGAGTGTGTTAGTTAAGGTGGCTCGGGTCCAGTGCTCCTTTTCCACCGTTTCGTTGTGTTCGTAGTGCCCCTGTTAGCTGAGGTGGCCACCACAGCAGTTCATGCTTACTGCTGTGGTAGCGGGCCAGTCCCCACACTGGCTCAGGCGTCCCAGCGTGGTGCCCGCTGCTACAGTGGAAGGTGAGCTGGTGTATCTAGCGGGCATCCTGTGGGTGTCCTGTGGGATCCGAGCCCCCCCGCGCGCCGCATGCACACATCGATCTCAAGAAAGATAGCCGCCTGGTGTCGCTCCTTTTGCCAAGCCCAAGTCCAGGGGGGTGAGCTCGGGGTAACCCTCACGTGGAATTCTGGTTCTACGTGGGCAACCTCTGGTAAGCAGGAATTCTCCGTCGGCTACTCACTCCTGCATTAGGAGAATGCTGCTACTGCAAGTTTCACTGGAATACAGAAAAGGGGGAAAAATCAAGGGTCTAACGTACGTAAAGATTTTCACCGCCAGCCAGCCCAAAGGAACCTGATGTTCGTTCGTAGTGCCTTGTGGAATTCCCTTGATGAATCGCAAGACTGGCGACCCATTCGAAGCCGTCGAAATAAAGACACAGAAGGAAAAATAAAAAAAGGGGAAAAAAAGAAGCGGAGAAAAAAAAAAAAAAAAAGAAAACTTACACAAATAAAAAAGGAGAAAGAAGAACAGTCATCATGCAAGTCCAGCCCCAAATCATCCTTCTGAGGGAAGGCACCGACACGTCGCAGGGCATCGGGCAGCTGATCAGCAATATCAACGCGTGCTTGACGGTGGTAGACACGGTGAAGACGACGCTAGGGCCGAGGGGTCTCGACAAGCTGATCCAGAACGGCAACACGACGACCATTTCGAACGACGGCGCGACCGTGATGCAGTGCTTGCGGATCGCCCACCCCGCGGCCAAGACGCTGGTTGAGATCGCGCAGGCGCAGGACGCCGAGGTGGGGGACGGGACTACCTCCGTCGTGGTGCTTGCCGGGGAGTTCCTCCGGGAGGCGAAACAGTTCGTCGAAGACGGCGTCCACATGCAGGTCATCATCCGCGCGTACCGTGACGCCTGCGAGTTCGCAATCAACCACCTGTCGCAAATAGCCGTCCCCCTGGCCGACGCGGAAGGCGAGTACGAGGGGCTCGTGAAGTGCGCGCAAACCGCGCTCAACTCGAAGCTGATCAAGCACGAAAAGGGGTTCTTCGCGAAAATGGCCGTCGACGCCGTCGAAGCCATCGGCGCCGCGACGCCGCAGGAAATCAACCTCGACCTGATCGGGATCAAGAAGGTCCTCGGCGGCTCTATGGTCGACTCCCTCCTCGTCAAAGGCGTTGCCTTCAAGAAGACGTTCTCCTACGCCGGCTTCGAACAGCAGCCGAAGTCGTTCACCAACCCGAAAATCCTCATGCTCAACTTGGAGCTGGAGCTGAAGGCCGAGAAGGACAACGCAGAAATCCGCATCAAAGACCCTTCCCAATACCAGGCGATTGTCGACGCTGAGTGGAGGATCATCTACGAGAAGCTCGAGCAGTGCGTCGAATCAGGCGCCAAGGTACGCTCCTCTCCTTCACACGCATTATGTATTTAGCCACATGCAATGTGTGAGGAAACTGAACCGCCCAAGTAGGACCTTCTGATCATGATCATTTGCCAAATTTGCCACCTGAAACCACGTCCAGGATTTGGGCTCAGGGTAGTGCGGTCAACGAAAACTCTAGTTTCCCTTTTCTACTTTCTCCTACTCTCGCGGTGTACGGTTTTAGACGCATGCAATGTGCGAGGAAACTGAACCGCCCAAGCAGGACCTTCTGACCATGATCGTTTCACCAATTTTCCCTCCTGAAACCACGTCCAGGATTTGGGTTCAGAGTAGTGTGGTCAACGAAAACTCTAGCAACCTTTTTTACTTTCAGGCCTGCATGCCCCATCGAAAGCAATCGAAAAGAATCCAAAAGAGCGTTTTACCACCTTGCGCGGTGTCACGGGATGTTTGGCAGCCGCAGCAGTGCATGCTAATCCAAGTGGTTCATGTACTTTAAAGAGGCGGCGCCGAAGCTTTACCAGCTTCGGCTGACACCATTTGTGCACTTAACCATGGTTAAGAAGACGACTGAAAGCACAGACACAAGATAGCTCAAAGCATTTGCAAAATAACACGAAAAGCCTCTAGGCAAAAGGCCCGTCTTCACATTTCTCCTACTCTTGCGGTGTACGGGGGTTCGACAAACGCAAAAAAAAGCGCTCCCAGGAAAGATAGGTGAGGGGTGGTATTGGGAACGGTGCGCCGAAGTCACCGGGAGGGCGCTGGAGGGCAGACCCATGTGATACAAGCCGCGGTTACTTTGGACAAGTTGCGGAAGTGTATCAGCTCCGCCCCGAGCCACCGAAACGACAGCGTACCAAACCGCCCCCCCCACCCCCCCCCCCCCCCCCCCCCCCCCCCCCCCCCCCCGAACCGATAAAGAACAAAAAAGTCGTAACCCAACACAGGACGAGAAGGAAGGAGCAGCACCACCAGAACCGAGAAAGAACAAAAAAAGAAGAATACTACGCACCAAACCCACCACCCACCCCAACCCGGGCTTCCTTTTTACCCCTGCAAACCCGTGAATAGGTGCTACGGGAGTATCTGGCAACCGCTGCTTAACAGTGCTCACGTGGGCGGTGTCTTCGGACAGCACCTCGTGATGTTCGCATCACAAAACAAAGAAGACAGTGAAATGGTCGTTACCTGGTCGGGTTTCGCTCGCGACCGTTTCCTGAACAATCCTTCACTAAATCCGCGGTTAAATAACCTGGCCTCAGTGGTGCAAGCACCACGCGCTCTTCAAACCCAAGAAACATTTTCCCCCCCATCGCTCCACTCCGCGCGCATGAGAGACGTTGCCACCTCGCGGGTGTGAGATTCTGATCCGCGTCGTTTGAGCCTCATCGGATTCTTGATTGCTGGCTGGTCTATGTTTCACTCCGCACCCGTTTACCCTGACTAACGGGAAAAACTCGAAGTGTCTGTACGAGTGAACGCACACTAACATGAGAGGA
Source organism: Diplonema papillatum (assembly GCA_030068145.1). Taxonomy (NCBI): domain Eukaryota; phylum Euglenozoa; class Diplonemea; order Diplonemida; family Diplonemidae; genus Diplonema; species Diplonema papillatum. The sequence continues at coordinate 89,766 of JAPJBO010000397.1, read as the reverse complement.
TGAAGGCACGTATATGCCGCCTGGCCCTGTGCTAGGCGTAGTTTGAGGTTGTACTTATTTCCGAACAACCTACCACGAGCTTATCCACCCACACCCCCATTTTTCCCCTTTCTTTTTATTTACTTTTTCCCGCCCGATGTCGCTGATGACTAACGGACCGTCGGACCCGTCCCAACGGGGGTGCTTATGGAAGCTGCAATGAAGGCTTAGACCGGTACGGGCTACATGGCAACCCCTGCTCAACATGTAGAACGTGGGGGGCCCTTGATCACATTCATTACGGGTGTGGTCGTGGTGTCGGTCGCAATAGTCGCTTTGCTAGCCAAAGAGAGAGATAGAGAGAAAAAGAGCGCCAGAGAGAAAAGAAAAGATAACGTTATCTTCCGGAAAAGAAGGGTTACGCGAACCCCCGAAAAAATAATTACCCCCAAAAAAAATATACAGAAAAAAATAAAAACACAAACCGACGGTGACCCCCAAAACCTTTTTCAACCTTTCCAACACCCTTCAAGCTAAACCATTATACAACGACCCCCCCCCCCCCATAAGGCTTAGACCGGTACGGGCTACATGGCAACCCCTGCTCAACATGTAGAACGTGGGGGGCCCTTGATCACATTCATTACGGGTGTGGTCGTGGTGTCGGTCGCAATAGTCGCTTTGCTAGCCAAAGAGAGAGATAGAGAGAAAAAGAGCGCCAGAGAGAAAAGAAAAATAACGCTAGAAAAGATAACGTTATCTTCCGGAAAAGAAGGGTTACGCGAACCCCCGAAAAAATAATTACCCCAAAAAACTTATAAGGGTAGGCGGTTTTTTTTTTTTTTGGCCCATGTCCGCGCGCGCGTAAATTTTTGGAAACCCTGAGTTGCTTCGGCATTTTTGTTGAACGCTTACGCCCGCCACTAAACCCAGGGTTACCTGTGTTTCGTGTGGGCTACAGCACATTTACCTCCTTTGATCTATCGCAACTGGCAGTCTCCTCAAGCATTTCCTCCACAAAAAAAAAAACTTTTGCAAAAAAAAAAAACTTTTGGGATCTGTGCATTGGAACCGGTCGTGAGAGCGACTGCAGGCGTAGTCACGAGCGTGTCCGGCTCGGGAAATGTCGAAGACCTGTTCATCACACCGATACTTCACGGCGATGCAAATCGCGTAGACGTTGTTTACCTCTGTGTATTGACTTTGAAGCCGACTATGCCCGGTGCTGGGTTGGTGCGCTGGGCAAGCAATATCGTGATACTTTGACATTGGTGTCAATCTAAACAGCAAGATTTGCGTAGCTTTAGCCAGCTCCTGCTGGACGCAGTCGAAGCACGCGAGATACAAGCACAGCCTCAGCCTCGAAACCGTGCGCGGTTTTACCGGCAAGGCATGTCGGGGGGTTTTGCCGCTGTGGTGCGATTATCACACCGAACCAGTCCGCGGGGCAGTGCACGCGTCTATGCCTTCCGACGCCTGGAGCAGCTACTAGTAGGGACGTATCTGAGACTCGACTGAGCAGGCATTAAAAGGACGCAGGGCAAGCGATGCGTTCGCGGTGCTTACGACATAGTGCTTGCACTTGACCGGCGGCAATGTCTTGTGCCGAGGTATATTTGCGAAGAAAACGGCACTCGTCGCCTGACAGTCTAGACCGCACATCCCTGAGCATAACTGCCTTCGTTGCACACGGCGTCCAACCAATTGCCGTGTGCTACAAGCACCTGCTCGAGACATCACCGGTCTCTTTCGATGTGGGTGTGAGTCGGCGCCGTTTGTTACGCATGAGAAGGTGGCCACTGGCTAAAGCTTGCTGCCCACACAGGGTCGGCAGAGTACCGACCAACTCCGTTTACACCAAGCAGGGCATCTTTGTGTACTCGGGTATTGTCGACAAAGCCACTACACCCGAAGTGACGGTGTCGACGTCCGCCTTTAGAGGTTTCAACAGCAGACCGCCGCAGAAGCCGCGAGAGCAACCATCCTTGCACAAGGTGGAGGAAAGCAGCAGTTGAAGTGCACCATACTATCTGCGGGTAGCTGGCGCTTATTCTCGCCGATGAAAATGCCACCGACCAGCCGTCAGTAGGCTCTCGCACGGTGACATCGCAATGGGGCATGTCAGAAGAGAGATACAAGATTGACGGACACCCGCACAATCGACAGTCCTCTGGTTCACTGCTTTATCGTTCGCGGCGTACCCGGCGAACCGCGATCTCGAGTTTAAACCCGAGTGTTTTTTCTCCTGTGGCATCGTCTATCCTCTGCAGCCTTCGACTATGGAACTGTTGAACTCTAGATTGCCACCGCAACCCCTCGGACATATCAAGCTCATCACACTCATCTTTGAGCTCATCGTCCAGGAATTCCACCAACAACGGGCACAAAAGTGCCAACAGCGGACCGCCAGTAGTATAGCCGGTACATACGGTGTGAAGCGGTAGGTAGAGCCGGTACATACGGTGTGAAGCGGTAGGTAGAGCCGGTACATACGGTGTGAAGCGGTGTGTAGCCGGTACATACGGTGTGACATCCAGTAGCAGAAAGTCTTGTGGCAAAAGTTTTTTTTTTTCTGAAAAGTTTTTTTTTTGCGCGCGCGCGCGTAAATTTCTGTGGGCCGACGGACATGGGCCAAAAAAAAAAAAAAAAACCGCCTACCCTAAACAGAAAAAAAAAAAAAAAAAAAACACAAACCGACGGTGACCCCCAAAACCTTTTTCAACCTTTCCAACACCCTTCAAGCTAAACCATTATACAACGACCCCCCCCCCCCATAACGGTCAAGATCTGCAAACCCCAGGAACCTCCGAACTAATACTTACAGTCTCACTGCGGGAATGCTGCTGCGCAGTCGTCAAGCCACCCAAGAACCGGTGGTTAGGTGGGGGTGTCGTTGGACGGGAAGAAACCCCACCCTCCCTTCCCCCTGCGACCTTGTCCAGACAAGCTTATTAAGCTTATTTTCGTAAGTCCCCTGGACGGGTATTTTCATCTTGAGGCACACAGCAACGAGACAAACAACAGAAACGTCGCAAGACCTCAGATTGCCGCGCATCGTCGGAAACACGAAACTACGCACTTCTTCGCCGCAGAGCGAATCTTCTGAAACCCCCGTTGCACACAACCCAGCGATTGGTGGAAAGACAAGTGATTTCACAGCACCCCCTCCATCCACCCTTCGGAGAGGGGTCGCTGCACTGCACCCAAAAGCAGCGTGTCGGAAACTCAAAGCCGACTGGTGAAAGTGACAATGGGGACTATACCTCGATTCAACCCGCTTTACCCGCTTGGAGCCTTCAACCTTAACACACAAACGCACAGATCATCCTCTCCAAGCTCCCCATCGGCGATCTCGCCACGCAGTACTTCGCGGACCGTGGACTGTTCTGCGCCGGCCGAGTGCCGATCGACGACCTTCGAAGGTACGTCCTTTTGCTTTTCATTCGTGTCAAGCGTACCAAGAGAGTGATACCGCCCCCCCCGCTGCGAATCAAGCATCAAATCCCCCATCTTGCCAGGCTCCGCACGTCTTTCTGCATCAACTGCCCTATTGACACTGCTACCGCAAATTGGGGCAACAACCAGGAACACACTGGTAGGTGAGCAGCGACACCTCCCGAAAGTGAGCCAAGGGCGAAGGACGTATCTGCGGCTGCTGCGGCAGTTGCCCGGTGGCACCACACGGGGAAGGGGAACGTGTTTTCCCAACTACGTTGAAGCCGAAGCATCCGAAGAAGGTGCAAACATGGAGGGTGCTACGGTAGCCATGCACGGGTCTTGGGCGCGTGCCTCGTGCAGGGCGGGTGCTTTGTGATCCGCGAAGTTCTCTCCTGGTGCAATCCGGAGAGACCGGCGTCGAGTTTCGGCTCACAGCCGGTTCCCTCGGGCGGCAACCCTAAGGGAGAGAGAGCGCCAGACACAATCCATCTTAAAAAGGACCACACACAGCCACCGCAAATTGCAAAGCTTCGCAGCAGATCAGCAGCTTCCAACCAAAGGGCGCCCGATCCTCGGGCGTCTGGCAAAAAAAACAATCGACGCATATTGTACAACTAGTCAAGACAACACGCAGAAAATGAAAGCGCGCGCTAAAATAAGTCGAATAGTCGGCAATAGGCAACGCATTCACGCACAAGCGCACGTACTGCCACGGCTGCAGATACGATACGCACACTAGTATACGATACCTTAAAGGAACCTTGTCGACAGTGGTCACCGGGAGACTATAAAACCCCACTAATGATTCACAAGCGAAGCTACTGGAAACGTCTTTGCACACTAAATCAGACCAGCCGTCGGAGAAAACCAATCTTCAGAGCAGGGGACTTTAGAAACCCGGTTTCCCGGTTTTCGAAACCGGGTTTTTCCGATTTCGGTTTTCAGGGGATTCGCTTCTATAATTATCCACATTTGGACTGTCAGTCCAAATTTGGAAAGGCCGCCGAGAAAAAAAGTAGTAAAAAATGTATTAAGCCGTCCTACTACTGAAGCACGACAGTGTGTACACTAACTTTGTGAGACTGCCCGTTTCAGCTAAAACCCAGTGTTTCAAGGGAACTTTTACTCTAAAACACCACATGTTGTTTTCCCACGCGGATCTCTAAGTGAACTTGCACTCAATTAATCTGCAGAGTTGCGAGCTCGTGCGGAGGTATCATCCAGACGACGGTGCGCAACCTGGGTGACAACGTTCTCGGCTCGTGCGAGAGCTTCGAAGAAAAGCAGCTCGGAAACGAGCGATACAACTTCTTCTACGGCGGCTCCAGCAAGCACAGCGTCACGATCATCCTCCGCGGAGGCGCCGAGCACTTCGTCGACGAAGCCGACCGTTCCCTCCATGACGCGCTCTGCATCGTCAAGAGGGCGAAGAGCAACGCAACCGTCGTGGTATGCTTTACTTCATAGAGAGGAGACCAGCGATCATTCTTTTCATTCTCATAGAGAGGAGACCAGCGGTCATTCTTTTCATTCTCATAGAGTGGAGACCAGCGGTCATTCTTTTCATTCTCATAGAGAGGAGACCAGCGTGTATATGGGGGACCAGCAGTCAGTCCCGAGACTGCAAGCGCTGGATGCTCACGACTCGAAGAGGTAGCTACTTGAGGGTAGCTGATGCAGAGTGAAGGTCTCCGTATTTCTTTGACGAGTCATGTTGACTAACTCCTTACTAGCGCGAGTCGCTCGGTTTGGGAAAGAGCAGGCGAGCGTCATTCTTTTCATTCTTGCGGGAAAAGCAAACAGGACTGCCTACACATTAGCCCTTTACGGACGGGGGGCGAAAACGCGAGGATCCGAGCTGGAGTTCGGACACCGGGCATCCAGAGCAAAGACACATCAAAAATGTTCAATGTTTGCTGCTGTGAAGAGATGTGTTACAAAACCTTTCCAAGGAGCACCATGTTGAGTTGTATCTCTCAAGTTTAACCCATCCATTCCCCAAGGCTTTCTGCGCGCTGGCCCCTCCGTCCGTGAAGGGTTAAACTGAGATTTTCCCCTCCGTCGTTCACATCAATGGCCATAAACTGTCTCCTCTATCGTGATGTGTAGATACTGGAGAGACTGGCATGGACGCGTGCACCGAAAATTATCCAATTTACTAAACCACAAACCTATCCTGCAGGCCGGTGGAGGTGCCATCGAGATGGAACTCAGCAAGCAGCTCCGGGGATACGCGAGAAGCATCCGGGGAAAGCCGCAAATCATCGTCAACAGCTTCGCGAGGGCGCTGGAGGTCATCCCCCGCCTGGTATGCCGCTCTTTTCCATTCTTGCATATCAGGCCTGCATGCCCCATCAAAAGCAATCGAAAGAAAACAAAAGTGCGCTTTACCACCTTGCGCGGTGGGATGTTTGGCAGCCGCAGCAGTGCATGCTAATCCATGTGGTTCATGTACTTAAAAGAACTCAATGCTAAACAAAAATAACGTGGGCGGCGCCGAAACTTTACCAGCTTCATTTGCGCACTTAACCATGGTTAAGAAGACGACTGAAAGCATAGATAGCTCAAAGCATCTGCAGAATAACACGAAAAGCCTCTAGGCAAAAACCCGTTTTCACATTTCTTCTCGACGTCATGCACAAGCAGAAGCACAAGCTGCCATACAGCCAAGGTTCTCCCTCAGAATAGACACCGCGCAGCCCGCTGCTATCAGGCGATTCTGACCATTTCTGGTCCTATTTATCCCGCCGTCTCTTCCCACTGGGCCACGTATACACCAATACGCATGCAAGTGTGCAGATACGTTGTACCATACCACCAGCAGGGATGGATACCACGACTTCGTGGTGCTCCCGGTGTATCATCGGGGATCCATCCATACCACCTCATGGCCGGTTCCTACGGTCATCTCCTGGTTCGGTTCCACTCGAAAGAGTGGGGTTGGATGAGGAGAAACCCGGATGCGAATTTGGAAACAAACGATGAATCTCCCGGAGTCTCTCGATGTTGGTCATTTTGAATGGAATGGAATGAATGGTTGAATCATCATATTTCAAGGCAAATCGAAAGACGGGTCTCAAGGGGAATCTCCCTTGATCTCTGGCCGCACCTTACCAAACCCGCCTCTTTCTCTCTCCACGTCGTATGATTCCCTGAGATGTTTGCTTCGGCTTGAGCACTCGGGATGATGACACAGGAGAGGGATTGGGGCCCGGGAGGGAGGCTGCTTCCAGAGATCAGGGTGAGAGACAAGCTTTCAGATTTTGTCGCGAGGTGACCCCTCGCCCGCTAAAATACCCTCTTTCAGGACAAGCCGGAGACCAGACTTTCTGAGTTTGTACTGCTTGGAAAGCCGACGTAACCTAAAGCGGGTCCGACCCACCTCCTCAACTCATTCCTATCCTGGTCGATCCGAGCAAAACTGAGGCAGCCGGCAAGCCGTCTCGCAACAGAAGCTTGGGCGATCCCAATAGGTCCAGACGTCTCTACCACAAACCCCAGTGAAGGAGCAATTCTTACGAGTTGAACGCATCTCTTACCACTCATCGGTTTCAGGGACTTTCAACCTCTTTTCAAAGCGCACAATATTTCCATCGCTGTACTTTTATCGCCTTTCGCAAGAAAAAGCGAAGAGTGTACAAGCCCAGTTTCTATCGTTCTATCTGTTTTTGCCAACAGAGGTAGCTGCGACTCAACTATTTTCAGTGAGGTACCTCGACCTAACCGCCGTGTACACACCGCGTGACGCCCTGACCCCCATAAACCCGTGCAATCTTCGCAGGTGGCTGACAACGCGGGCTTCGACTCGACGGACATCTTGAACAAGCTGAGGCAGAAGCACTACCAAGCCGAAACGCCGGAGAGCATCTGGTACGGCGTCGACATCAACAACGACGACGTGTGCGATACTTTCGCCGCGAACGTGCTCGAACCGGCGTCCGTGAAGAAGAACGCTCTGCGCGCCGCCACCGAAGCAGCGTGCCTCATCCTCTCCATCGACGAAACGGTGACGAACCCGGAATCCGAGCAGGCGCAAGCCCAAGGCGGCAAGCCGCGAATGGGCGGCGGCGCCGGGGGCTCGATGGCCCAAATGGGCATGAAGGGCATGGGCGGCATGAAGGGGCTCAAGACCCTCAAGGGCATGGGTGGCAAGTAGGACCCCCGTCTCGCCCGCCTCTCCGCAGCGTCTCTCGCCCTGCCCCCGCCCCTCCATTCAGAAAAAACAAAAACACCGCCGCGCCTTCTAGTTGCGTTAGTGGTATGGTCCTTTGACAGAGTGAGCCGATGCCTCTCATCTCACCTACAACTCGGCTGAGTCACGCATGCTCTTGACACGACGCTAGTGTCTGACATTTCGCACGCGTGTCGCAGTCGTTGGGTGGTACTGACAAGGGGTTTCATCGGACACTCGGATGAGCTTCGTTACTTCACTGCCGCAGGTTCCCCCACGCCCTTGTTGCGTTAGCGGGGACTCATTTTCATGCAAATGAGGACCACACTAGTACACCACCGCGCACGGCCTTTCCGAAAAAAGCTCGTGCGCCATATAGGGGGGGGGAGGAGGAGTGAGGGATCCCTGCGAGAGAACCCGGAGAAAGCACGAGGGGAGAGAGAGACGACGCAGCAAGAAAATAAATAGGTGTTGCAACCAAAACGCACGTGTCTCCGCCCGCCGAGTGGACGTGTACCTCATGGGCAACCCGGCCCGGCTGGCACACGGCGCACTTGTGAACGACATGACAAGCGATTTGACAAGTGACGTGACATTTGATTTGACAGGTGAAAAATCCACTTCAATCATTTTGTTGATTACACGAGGTTTCCCATGGACCACACACTTGCAAATCACTTGTGTCGTTGTACTTGTTAATATCTTGCAACTGGTAACATCACTCGTCATGTCGTTTTCTAGTCCACCGTGCAGTGGTGTAGCATCGGGGGGGGGGGGGGGGGGGGGGGGGGGGGGCGAGCGAGGCGAGGGTCGCACGGCGGCCCGTTGCCCATTTAGAGGCGCTACCTGCTCCCCTTTCCCGGGTTCGTGTTGCCACGCCCGGCAGTTCTTGGCAGCATTTTGTTCCGTTGTTCAACGAGAGTCGTATCTGGGTACAGTCGCGCGCCATCATACTGAAGGTCCAGCTTTCGGGTGTGGCCGTGGAAGACTGCCACTCTCTGATATGGCGTGCCGAACACTCCCACAATGCAACGCACCCTCTCGCCGCCAGAACCAAAAAAAGGAGGTCTTCGACCAAGCGATCCACATTCGGGAGGAGGAAAACTGATGAATTGTTTCAGTAACCCGACTCGCGAGAAAAACACCCTCGTTTTAGCTGTGGCGTTTCAGCGGTTGATGGAATTCGGATTGTGTGGTAGTAGCCCTGTGCGGACGACGCACGTGAAAAATAAAAGCGGGTGTCACACCCGCTTTTCTCTTCTTTTTTGAAGCATGCCGACCCTGGAGGGAAATAGTTAAGTAGACTTCTTGGGTTTGCGTAAACCACGATTGCGGGAGTCGGAGATCCTAACGTAACCTAACGCAGGGTCGACCCACCCCTTCGTGAGGAGAAGCGACGCATAAAAGCACCTTCTTTTTAGTACTAACAATCTTGTGGGTTGCCCTTCAATGTATTGTGCAGGCTAAAAAGACGTGTTTTGGTGGTTGATCAGAATTCCTTACCTGAATACACAGGGTAAATACAAGTGGGAAAACGATCAACCGGCACGCACAAACAAAACGAAGCGCCTGTCTTTTTTGTGTTAACAATGCATTGTTGGTACTAAAAATTAGGAGTTGGCAGCGTACTACATGAAACTTACCAAAGCAGGTGAGTTCCGCTAGTGCGCACAAACAAAATAAGGCGCCGTACTAATTTCTTTCTATCTGTTCTGTCAAGAGCTGCGACGGGACTATTCCCTTCAGGGTTCTCCGCACCTGAGTTCGCTCTCCGTCTGTCCGTGGCAGGAATCACCGGGGTCTCTTCTTTGTCATGACGTGCTGCACGCCGGCACAGGGGGCCCCAGCATGCACCCCTGTCGTTTTTTTTCGTACCCGTACACCTGTACTGAAGGAACATTTTCGGAACAACGCACGAAAAGTCAAACAATTGCGAACGCAGGACGCACTTCGGAAGGGTGCATGCCTCTGTACGCAAAAAAATAGTCTTTTGCTTCATCATTGATCAGTCGATCCGGAAATGTTCTTCCCCCCCCCCCCTTCAACGCATCTTGTCTGGCGAAAAAAAAAAAAAAAAAAAAAAGCGCTCCCGCTTTTCTTCGCCACCCATCCCTCCTTTTCCTTCCTTGTTTCCGTTTCGTTTGAGCAGCACGCCTCTGGTTTTAGAATTTAACCCCAAACCTCCCCCCACAACCCCACGCACCGAGGCTGCCACGTTCCCGATCATTGGTTTCTTTCTCTTGTTCTACCTGGCCCCTTCTTTTTTGTTTGCAGCGACAGAGGCACACCCTCCCCATCCGAATGCTGCGTCGGCCGCAGCATCTTCCGCTGCAGCTGCGCTTGAATTGCTTGCATGCGAGCACTGCTACCCTACGCACCGCGAGGGTAAACCCCACACGCCCACAACTACGAGCCGGTCCATCCACTCTTGATAGACCGAAGAATACAGCACCGGGCAATTCGATTCAGCTCTAGGGACTAGTGATGGACCTGATAGACCGTGGTGAACCGTGATTCACTGTGATAAACAGCGGCAGGCACTTCCATGCAGTCTCAAGAGATAGGGACGGACCGGCTCACCTTACGTTAACTACAACCGCGCAGTCTCTCGTCGCAGATCGTTGCTGCATATCAAGCTCAAGCCACACTACCACACCACCGCCACTACCTGGACTTCAGTAACGTGTTTGCGACCGTCCTACGACATCGTCTGAAATGTATCTTCGTGCGGACCCAGCTTAAATTCATAGCGAGCACGTTCTTCGTGTCGGTCTCATTAGTAAAGTTAAAGTATACACACATATTTACATCCCTTCGACCACGCGACTCCTTCGATCCCGCTATCGATGGTCAACCGGCGACTCGAAACTACCGGACCAATAAACGTCAACAAAACGCGAGACGTTTTTAGAACCGAAAAAAACGCCGTCTCATCATCCGCAGAGTAACGCTAAAGATTTCCACTTCCGGATCAGGATGAAGTGTTGGTTGGGCATCTAGCTGCGCGATGCACATTCCCGCACACACTACAGTTTCTCTCTCGCTCTCTCATGTCGTCGCAATTCAGCCGGCCGTACTCGGCTTCTGGTGGTGTCATTGCCGCCAGCATCTTTCTCGGTTTCGGCCGTGTACATTGTGTTCCGGCCCCGCCAAGACTAGAGTGAGAAAGAAGCATTTATTTGATCATGCTTTCATCATCCGTGCCTGTCTGCACGGCGCGTTGGCAGTCATAAACATGTGCCCCGGATTAGCTAGCTACTGGACGCTCACGTCGTCTTGAGCTTCCCCACCACACCCCCCACTCCCCCTGTCATCAGAACCTTTTACTTCACGTTCTTGTTTCTTTTTTGCCTTCTTCGCTTTGTTGTTTTCTTGCTGATTTCTTCATCCTTTCTCCTTCTTCGTCGGCCCCCTTCTTCCCGTTCTCCCGTAATTTCTATTTTTTCCCCACCACACGACGATTAGACTTTTTGTTTTGCTTTCCATCTCCTTCTCCTTTGCCCCACCCCTCCCACCGCCTCTTGGTCTTCTCTTAGGTTTCCTTTTTTTTTTTTGCTTTTTCTAATTCAGTCCTTTCCGCTTTCCCTGCTTTCTCTTCTGCTGTCGGCTTGGTACGACTCCTTTTTCTTTTCACGTTTCCTCATCATGACAAAGCATCGGCATCGACGTTCTGCCCAAACGATGACGGCATGGGCTCGGGCTGGTGTCTCCAAACGAGGATTCGCGAGCCGAAGCCCGTTTGTCGCTGGAAACGGATAAGCTACGGATCCGAAGACCCTAACCCCACAAGGGAGCAGCTGCCGTCTTCCCATCATTGGATAAGTAAAGCGACAACAAGAGTAGTGGTATTTCATTGTTGCGGCCTCCCACCTATTCTACACCTCTCGTGTCACTGCACAAAGTCAGACTAGAGTCAAACTCAACAGGGTCTTCTTTCCCCGCTGACAGTTTCAAGTCCGTTCCCTTGACTGCTGTTTCGCCAGATAGTAGGTAGGGACAGAAGGAATCTCATTGGTCCATTCATGCGCGTCTTTAATTAGAAGACGAGGCATTTGGCTACCTTAAGAGAGTCATAGTTACTCCCGCCGTTTACCCGCGCTTGACCTGATCTCTCAGCGACTAGAGTCAAACTCAACAGGGTCTCCTCCACGAGGCGCCGACGCTCGCTTTTGCCTCGCAGGTTGACCTGCCGGGCAACACCGAGCATAGCACCGAAGGCGAGTTGCGCGACCGAATCCGAGTGCTGGAAGACACCATCCACGCATGCACAAAGTGCGCGAAGGCGGCGCGCCGCCCGTGGAGATACCGTAATTGGATTGATGTTGAACTGGACTAATGCTGAAACGGGTAAATGACAGACCGGGTAAAACCTGGGACACGCGGGAGCGATGTCCCAGGTAGTCACCTGCGTGACTGCGGTACTTCTCGACCAACATCTTCCGCCCGCTGAGGAAAAAAGCGGCTGATTTCAGCCGGGGGACGAGATCTTGAAAAAACTGACCGGCTGGTAAATCAGCCGGTTGATTTTTGGAAGGTCCGATCAGAAGGGTTTTACGACACCATCTTGCCGGTGCATCAAGCTGATATCGCTCCATGGGCGGCATAGCCAAAGCTTACACTGTTGAAAACCGGCTGATTTTTGGGAGGTCCGATCAGAAGGGTTTTACGACACCATCTTGCGGGTGCATCAAGCTGATATCGCTCCATGGGCGGCATAGCCAAAGCTTACACTGTTGAAAACCGGCTGATTTTTGGGAGGTCCGATCAGAAGGGTTTTACGACACCATCTTGCCGGTGCATCAAGCTGATATCGCTCCATGGGCGGCATAGCCAAAGCTTACACTGTTGAAAACCGGCTGATTTTTGGAAGGTCCGATCAGAAGGGTTTTACGACACCATCTTGCCGGTGCATCAAGCTGATATCGCTCCATGGGCGGCATAGCCAAAGCTTACACTGTTGAAAACCGGCTGATTTTTGGAAGGTCCGATCAGAAGGGTTTTACGACACCATCTTGCCGGTGCATCAAGCTGATATCGCTCCATGGGCGGCATAGCCAAAGCTTACACTGTTGAAAACCGGCTGATTTTTGGAAGGTCCGATCAGAAGGGTTTTACGACACCATCTTGCCGGTGCATCAAGCTGATATCGCTCCATGGGCGGCATAGCCAAAGCTTACACTGTTGAAAACCGGCTGATTTTTGGGAGGTCCGATCAGAAGGGTTTTACGACACCATCTTGCCGGTGCATCAAGCTGATATCGCTCCATGGGCGGCATAGCCAAAGCTTACACTGTTGAAAACCGGCTGATTTTTGGAAGGTCCGATCAGAAGGGTTTTACGACACCATCTTGCCGGTGCATCAAGCTGATATCGCTCCATGGGCGGCATAGCCAAAGCTTACACTGTTGAAAACCGGCTGATTTTTGGAAGGTCCGATCAGAAGGGTTTTACGACACCATCTTGCCGGTGCATCAAGCTGATATCGCTCCATGGGCGGCATAGCCAAAGCTTACACTGTTGAAAACCGGCTGATTTTTGGAAGGTCCGATCAGAAGGGTTTTACGACACCATCTTGCCGGTGCATCAAGCTGATATCGCTCCATGGGCGGCATAGCCAAAGCTTACACTGTTGAAAACCGGCTGATTTTTGGAAGGTCCGATCAGAAGGGTTTTACGACACCATCTTGCCGGTGCATCAAGCTGATATCGCTCCATGGGCGGCATAGCCAAAGCTTACACTGTTGAAAACCGGCTGATTTTTGGAAGGTCCGATCAGAAGGGTTTTACGACACCATCTTGCCGGTGCATCAAGCTGATATCGCTCCATGGGCGGCATAGCCAAAGCTTACACTGTTGAAAACCGGCTGATTTTTGGAAGGTCCGATCAGAAGGGTTTTACGACACCATCTTGCCGGTGCATCAAGCTGATATCGCTCCATGGGCGGCATAGCCAAAGCTTACACTGTTGAAAACCGGCTGATTCTGCGCGAGTCTGCTGGTAAAAGAAGGGCTCGAAATTTAATCAGCCGGCCAGCCGGCTGATCGCGCGCACACTGGCTTTAACTCTAGAAAAAGAAAAACGCACCAGGTGTGGGAAAGGTGGATACCCGCCGGGCCCCCAGCAACCCAAAACTAGAAACCTACCACTCGGGTGGCCCTAATCGGCAAATCCAAAATAACTGGTCGGATGCTTGTTTAGGCTGAAATAAGGGCTGCAGAATGCAAAAAAACAAGGCAGAAACACCCCCCCACAAGGCAATTCCTAGGCAATTCCTTATGGAAAACCATCAGAAACCCAACCTGGGGGTTTGGGCGGCGGGAGCGGGAGATGCGGGCCCGCCGCGCCTTTGTCGAGGACGTCGGCGAGCGGGTAACGCGGGAGGTTGCGGACACGGTGCTGTGGGAAGCGCCGCACCACGCGGCGGCGGCGGCGGCGGCGAGGCTCGACGTGGCGGCGCCGTCGCCGACGACGCCGAGCGAGAATGGCGGGAAGGTGAACGTCAGCGCGAAGGAAGAAGAACTGGTTCAAGTTCCTGGGATTTCGACTGATAAAAAAGATTTTGAATGCTAAAAAGCTCTAAACTGCCGATTTTCCGGGATTTCCCCAATCTTGCCACATTGTTGCAAACGTCATCGCTGACGATTTTTTGACGTTCGAGGGCGGCAATGAGAAGATATGCTCGAAATGGGTGAGTTCCATATTTTTGGGATTTTTTTGGCGCCCCCCTGAGCACACCTACAGAAAATTCCAGATTAAACCGGGCACATATGTCCGGTTGGTCGGAGTTGGGCCCTAGAAAATACGCACCAGGTGTGGGAAAGGTGGATACCCGTCGGGGGGTTTGGGCGGCGGGAGCGGGAGATGCGGGCCCGCCGCGCCTTTGCCGAGGACGTCGGCGAGCGGGTATCGCGGGAGGTTGCGGACAAGGTGCTGTGGGAAGCGCCGCACCACGCGGCGGCGGCGGCGGCAAGGCCCGACGTGGCGGCGCCGTCGCCGACGACGCCGAGCGAGAATGGCGGGAAGGTGAACGTCAGCGCGAAGGAAGAAGAAGCGCTGGCGCTGGTCCCGGCATCCCCCGCCGACATACCCTACATGGGCTCGGGCCACGAGGCGCCGGATGGATTCGCGTTCGACTCGCAGGTTGACCTGCCGGGCATCACCGAGCAGAGCACCGAAGGCGAGTTGCGCGACCGAATCCGAGTGCTGGAAGACACCATCCAGTACTTCTCGACCAACTTCTTCCGCCCGCAGCAGCTCTTCTACGAGTCGCTGTCGTGGGCGGTCGTCATCAACCTGCTCTTCCCCAAGCCCGAGCAGGGCGAACTCGCGCGCTGCATGCGGTACCTCAGCCAGTGCGACATGTCCCCCCCGACGTGCGTCAGCGAAGGCGAGCTATCCCGCGACGAGTACATCAGCTTCCTGCAGTACTTCCCGCTGGCCAGCCTGCACTCCGACCTGCAATACCTCCTCGACCACAGCCTCGTCATGGTCGGTCTTACGACCGAAAACGCGGAGAGGCTCCTGCGGAGCAACCAGTGCCGGGAGGGCTCGTTTTTCGTGCGGCCGTCAAAACGGTACAAGCGGCGGTTGGTCATCTCGCACAAGTCGACGGCGGAGCAGCGCGCCGTCGAGCGGTGCATCACGCCGGTCGTCCACTACGTCGTTGAGACCAAAAACAACGTCATGTCCGTCGGGTCGCTGTGCGACCCCAGCCGCCTTCCACAACCGCCGATCACTCTACAGCATCTCGCCCGCATCCTCATGACCAGCTGAGACCAGCGTCCGTCAGGCTTGTGCTGGCCACGTAGTTTGGGCCATCTTGGGTCTCCATGACCCTAACTGCAACAACACCCAACGACTGCACAGCATCTCGCCCGCATCCTCATGACGTGAGACTCCAGGCTTGTTCTGGACAGGTGGATTGCGCCATCTTGGGTCTCTATGACCCCAGCTGTCCGCAGCCGCCGATGACTCTACAGCATCTCGCCCGCATACTCACCTGCAGAGACTCCAGGCTTGTGCTGGCCAGGTGGTTTGCGCCATCTTGGGTCTCCATGACCCCAGCTGCCCGCGACCCCCGATGACTCTACAGCATCTCGCCCGCATACTCATGACCTGCAGAGACTCCAGACTTGTGCTGGCCAGGTGGTTTGCGCCGTCTTGGGTCTATAAGACCCCAGCTGCAACAAGCATCTTGCCCGCATCCTCACGACCTGCTGAGACTCCAGGCTTGTGCTGGCCAGGTGGTTGGCGCCATCTTGGGTCTCTATGACCCCAGCTGCCCGCGACCCCCGATGACTCTACAGCATCTCGACCGCATACTCATGACCTGCAGAGACTCCAGACTTGTGCTGGCCAGGTGGTTTGCGCCGTCTTGGGTCTATAAGACCCCAGCTGCAACAAGCATCTTGCCCGCATCCTCACGACCTGCTGAGACTCCAGGCTTGTGCTGGCCAGGTGGTTGGCGCCATCTTGGGTCTCTATGACCCCAGCTGCCCGCGACCCCCGATGACTCTACAGCATCTCGACCGCATACTCATGACCTGCAGAGACTCCAGACTTGTGCTGGCCAGGTGGTTTGCGCCGTCTTGGGTCTATAAGACCCCAGCTGCAACAAGCATCTTGCCCGCATCCTCACGACCTGCTGAGACTCCAGGCTTGTGCTGGCCAGGTGGTTGGCGCCATCTTGGGTCTCTATGACCCCAGCTGCCCGCGACCCCCGATGACTCTACAGCATCTCGACCGCATACTCATGACCTGCAGAGACTCCAGACTTGTGCTGGCCAGGTGGTTTGCGCCGTCTTGGGTCTATAAGACCCCAGCTGCAACAAGCATCTTGCCCGCATCCTCACGACCTGCTGAGACTCCAGGCTTGTGCTGGCCAGGTGGTTGGCGCCATCTTGGGTCTCTATGACCCCAGCTGCCCGCGACCCCCGATGACTCTACAGCATCTCGACCGCATACTCATGACCTGCAGAGACTCCAGACTTGTGCTGGCCAGGTGGTTTGCGCCGTCTTGGGTCTATAAGACCCCAGCTGCAACAAGCATCTTGCCCGCATCCTCACGACCTGCTGAGACTCCAGGCTTGTGCTGGCCAGGTGGTTGGCGCCATCTTGGGTCTCTATGACCCCAGCTGCCCGCGACCCCCGATGACTCTACAGCATCTCGACCGCATACTCATGACCTGCAGAGACTCCAGACTTGTGCTGGCCAGGTGGTTTGCGCCGTCTTGGGTCTATAAGACCCCAGCTGCAACAAGCATCTTGCCCGCATCCTCACGACCTGCTGAGACTCCAGGCTTGTGCTGGCCAGGTGGTTGGCGCCATCTTGGGTCTCTATGACCCCAGCTGCCCGCGACCCCCGATGACTCTACAGCATCTCGACCGCATACTCATGACCTGCAGAGACTCCAGACTTGTGCTGGCCAGGTGGTTTGCGCCGTCTTGGGTCTATAAGACCCCAGCTGCAACAAGCATCTTGCCCGCATCCTCACGACCTGCTGAGACTCCAGGCTTGTGCTGGCCAGGTGGTTGGCGCCATCTTGGGTCTCTATGACCCCAGCTGCCCGCGACCCCCGATGACTCTCCAGCATCTCGCCTGCATTCTCACACCAGTCGATTCTTCATTACCAAAAAAACAACAAACCTGGCAGGCAGGCGCCACCGCCATGCGGGTCTACGCAGCATCTCGCGCGACTCATCACTAACCGAGTCTCCTTCCAGGCACTTCTCCAATGCAATGCATCGCTTCTTACCGCACACAACCGAACGACAGATATGAAGTTTGCCAGCAAGCTTTCTTGCTGTTTCGATTTCCTTTATAAATGAGATGAGGGTACCAGGGAAAGCCTGCTACACGGGAGCCAAGCTTCACGTGTTCGGCGGTACTGCAGAGCCACGGGCCTACGGGTCAAGTCGCTACCGATTTCCCAAACTAAAGCATCAAGGCGTGGCGCACCTTGGGGCTTGGCGCTTGCGCTGAACACAAGCTCGTCGAGACGGTCAGCCACAGGGCAGAGCGGACGGGGTTGTGGCGCTGTGCTGCCTCCGACTCAAGCTTTGCAAGCTGTGGTTGACCGTCACGTTCCTGGACCAGGAGCGGCCTTTTTCTTTTTAGCGTTTTTTCTTCTTTTTTCTTTCCCACATAAATCCACGTACATCCGTCACCCTAAGTCATAGAATCTGAGGTGGGGTTTTCGGAAAGAAAGCAAAAGAGCGTTTGACCACCTTGCGCGGTGTCACGGGATGTTTGGCAGCCAGTACATGCTAATCCATGTGGTTCATGTACTTAAAAGAACTCAATGCAGGGCCTTCTCCGCGAGGCAGACTTTCCCATGCACCGGGTGTGCTCGCTTGCCTTGATGGCACTTGCACTTGCTGTGACAAGGGTCTCCCACTGCTACTGCAACTGTGAGGGGGGGGGCCACACAACGCTACAGTTTCACTGGAGTGCCCATTCCCGGTGAGCTACGAGGGCACGAACCAGCAAGAGTGCCAGCGCTACTTTTTCTACAATGTAGTCTATTCATGATAACCAACTACGTATAAAAGGTGTCACGGGATAAGCCGGCAGCCGCTGCCTAGCGGCATGGTGATCCGTGTGGGTGTACTTAAATGTTCCCAGTGCTCAACGGCTTTATCACGTGGGCACCTGCTTTTGAAGAAGACAACGGTTCTGAACACAGCAAAATCACGAAGAGCAGCCCCAGAACAAAAGGCCGAAAGCTGGCCCATCTTTCGAGGAACGAAAAGGTTCTCTTGAGACGGAACCAGATCTCGAAGTAAAAACCTTCTAATCCACAAATAACGCTAAAAAAACCCCTTTCTGATGGCCACACGGAGACCCTAAACCCCCGGATCCTCAAACGAACAAGGGCACAAGCGAAAGCAGGTTATCCTTTGAGGAAATCCAGGGACGCACGGCAAAGTCCGACTACGGTTCTGAGGAAAGAAATTTGGCAACGACAGACGAAAGCCCAAGGGCACACGCGAAAGCAGGTCTTTGAAACTCTCTCTTAAGTAGATAAACCTTCCAAGAAGTCTAAAGAACAGTCTCAGATGGAGGCACACTGCAAACCGACCACCTTTTGGAAAGAAGAAAATCACCGAGGGTTGGAGAAAAGCCCCCGGATAAGGAAGCAGCGAACGCAGACCCTTTGAGTGAATAAACGTTCCAAAACAGAAGAAATGCTCCAGACGAAGGCAGACAATTTTTTTTTTGAGAGAAAAGAGAAGGTTCCAAGATAAATGCTATACAATGATCCTCAGGGGAAGACACAGCTGCGCAGCAAACCACAAGACTCTTATACCCACCGAATATGATCTTAGTGTCGGCCACATTCGTCACATCCGTGGCCCTCCCTCCGCAAGCCGTCCCTCAGCGTCACTGGTCAACCGGAGACTCTAACTCGCCGGACCTTTGCTCAAAATAACGCTGAAAACGTCCGCTTTTCCAAAAGCTGCAGGTGAGGCACTTGTCGAGGGTCATGCCTCCCGCATTCCGTGTTGGCCTTGCCCCAGCCCGAGACACCCACTTCTATCCCCGATCGTGCCGCGACACTTTGCATTGACGGTAATGACAACAAAACTATCAAGCAGCAGTCCCCAAGCATCTACCAGCTGCAGCCGTCACCGTATGAACACGAGAAAAGCAAGCTAAGAAGTACTCTGGTGGACCAAACTTTGTCCTTGTCCGGATACAATTTCTTGCGCGCGCTGGACGAGTGGGTGACATACCCAGCCGCCACCCGTTGGGTAAGCAGAATTGTCTAAGGGTTGCATTGTTCACCCACGAACAGGGGACGTGAGCTGGGTTTCGACCGTCGTGAGACATGTTGGGTGTGCCCTACTGATGAAGAGAGAGCTCACCGGGCCAGCGCATTCCGACAGCAATACGGGGTAGTACAAGAGGAACTCCCGTTTCTAGCCCCTGGTATCTACGGTTGTTCGATCGGACAGTGCCGTGATGCTACCACTGGATGGATTATGGCTGAACGCCTCTACAGTCTAGAGGAATGCGTGAGTTACTCAGGGCACATCGGTTTTATCGCTGGTGGAGATGCAGCATCAACAGAACAAGAAGACCAGCGTAAGAGCAACTCCCTGGGAGCAAACCCTGCCCTCGACCACCCAAGTTGTCCCCAATCACGTTTCGCGCGCGTGCTGAACAGAAATGCCGCAAGAACTGCCTCTTGCGTGGACCACGGACCCAACTACACCTGATTCGTACGTATAACGAATACGTAAACACCCCTCCCTCTGTCCCGTGTTGTTCGCGCCGACGTCTCACACGGAGTTGTCCACTCCTATCCCCGGGGCTTCTGGGGGGTTTGTTAGTTGTGTTCGTCTATTCCGGACCCTGAAACCGGCTGTCGTGGGTGGGGGTATCACCCCTTCTCCCCATCCAGCCGACCGGTACAAAACTTCTCCCCCTCAAACTACTTTCTATCCCCCGGTGCCACAACACCTTTTGCCCCCCGACTGAAAGCGGCTTTCCCGGAAGGAAATTCGGGGACGCACACCGTGGCGTTTCGGAGTGAAGTCTTCGGGGTGAAAACAGTCGCCAGAGTCCTTTTTGTTCCATCCCATATTCTGGCCCCAAAATCCCACGGAGCCTCCGCCAAGTTGTGGTTGGATGGGCGGGGTAAATGCGCCGTCAGCAGCTTAGCAATGCAGGGCCCCGAGGTGTTTCTCATACAGTTGACCATGCGCCTGCCGTTCGAGTTCGTCTCGCTGGCGTACAGTGCACTGGCCAGGGAGTGTGTCTCTCCCTGCCGCTCGCAACGAACGAACGTGGTGGTACTCGTAAGCTCGACAAAGCATGAAGCAACCCTTTTCTCAGAGGTAGAAACCTCAAACCCCAACAAGAACACTTTGGATGGATGAGTGTGGATGAAAGCCGCGAGGTCGTTTCGATAATCTCGTTTCATGTTCAAGAGGCGAAACCGAAGGTGACAGAAACACCACAGGGAAAACTGGTTTGTGGCAGCCCGTTCATAGCGACGTTGCTTTTTGATCCGTCGATGTCGGCTCTTCCTCACCTAGACAAGAAGAATGGTCTGAGATTGGATTGTTCACCCACTAACAGGGAACGTGAGCTGGGTTTAGACCGTCGTGAGACAGATTGGGCTTACCCTACTGATGGAGAGCGAGCCCATCGGGCCAGCGCATTCCGAAAGCAATACGGGGTAGTACGAGAGGAACTCCCGTTTCTAGTCCCTGGTATTCGCGGTTGTTCGATCGGACAGTGCCGTGATGCTACCACTGGATGGATTATGGCTGAACGCCTCTAAGCCAGAACCCAGCCGCAAGGAATGCGTGAGTTACTCAGGGCACATCGAATTCGTCGGGCCACGACTAGCTTCGGCGAACAGCAACTTCTAATTTCACATCCAGATCCCGTGTCTCCAACCGGGTCTATACGAGTCCGAATGGACCGGCGGGCGTAACGCACTGAGGAGCCTTGTTGTTCCGAGGGTTTGAGCCTATGGCCGGTTCCTACGGTTATCTCTTGATTCGCTCCATTCGAAAAGAGTGCGGTAGAATCAGGAGAAACTCGGAATTCAAAGAACAAAGCATTGACCAAACACGGCCGCGGGGGAACCCCTGCAGCCTGCAATAATGCTGCCCGTGCGCCTGCGGCTCGACTTCCTTACCGCTAGCGTACGATACTGTGGCCGGGGAGCACATCCCCTCGTAACGAACATCGTGTGTTTGAGAAGAGGAATCTGGTACTTCTAGCTTGCCATAGCATTGACCAAACACTGCCGCGGGGGAACCCCTGCAGCCTGCAATAATGCTGCCCGTGCGCCTGCGGCTCGACTTCCTTACCGCTAGCGTACGATACTGTGGCCAGGGAGCGCATCCCCTCGCAACGAACGTAGTGTGTTTGAGAAGAGGAATCTGGTACTTCTAGCTTGCCATGGCATTGACCACTTATGGCGCCATATTCTGCCACAACAAAGGGCGTGGGAATCCTGAAAATCCTGCAAGAGTGCTGACCGACGGAGTGTGATTATGAAAACCGCGAGGTTACGCTGCGTGTTTATCCCTACGGTACCGTGGCCAGTCCCCCAAACACCCCCACCTCACTCGGGTGTCTCCGAACGAGAGTTTGCGAGCTGACGCCCGTTGGTCGCTGGAAGCGGGAAATGTGTCAATGGAAGCTGAAATTTCCCAAGGTAAGGTGTTGGCCGCCGCCGTAGGCCACGCAGTCGCGAGAAAGAAGAGGGCCCGCAGCGTTACAAGGCGGCGATCCCCCGCGAGACGAGCTCGCCCGCCGGCCAGAGCGCCCGCTGCAGCACCAGCTCCGGTGCCGCCACTCACTGTAGCAGAGCCGCAACCTGCAGCGCGCCTCCGGAGCGACTTACGCCCGCCGTAGCAGCACGAAGAGAAGTGAGGAGACCGGAAACTCCCCGGAGAGATGGCCCCTGCACTCTAACTCGTCTCTCTCTCTCTCTCTCTCTCTCCTCCATGGGGACACCATCCCTCCTGCGCTGGGCAAACTCCATGCTGTTGTGCTGTTGTGAGAGATGTTAAGTGGGCAGGTGCTACGGGCCCACGAGTGGATGGTGGCATAACCGCCTAATGCACGCAGAGTTTGGCAACGATCAACGACGACGTTGTAGTGGCCAAATTGCTCTGCTGCAGCCGTGAAGTATGGTCTGCAGGTCAACGACGGCTCGGGCAAGACAGAGGTAGTAAATCTGCATACGCTGGTCGCTCACACCGTAGCACGTCTTGCCGGCACGCGTAACTGCTGCAGCTTGCGCTCGGATAGGCACCCAGGCGTCCGTTCTACCAGGCTTGCTCGAACTACAACGACGCATACTACTACTACTCTGTCACCAGCGATTATTATATGTCACAGATATTGTTGCTGGCCTCAAGTTCCAAACTGCTTCTCTGCGACTACATTGAATGACGGCCTGGCCCCGTGAAAGACTTCACGCCTAGACAGGATCCGGAAAGCTGCGCCTTGACAAGAAAGTCGCGTCAAGAAACGACAAACACCTCATTGTAATCGTTTGGCAGAACGTGAGTCAGAGTGTGTGACGAGAGTCGTCGTCAGGGATTTTCCCAGGGTCCGAGGGTTCAACGCGTGGAGGGAAGAAATGGGAACGCATTGTACGGGCCTCCGCGCGATGTCAGCTTCTCTATCTACCCGTGGGGGGGAGCGAACCCCTCAACTCAACCGACACCCGCGCTCCATAGAACAACCCCCTGGTTTAAGACAGTACCTTCAGGAGTATTCAAAGCTTGCATCAGTATCTGGTCCTCTCAGCAGTTGTGCACAAACCTGTCCTTTTTTTTTTTTTTCTGCTCTTCAACCCGCATTAGTGGTCCGGGCCGCGGTCCTTTGTCCGTCGGATCGCCCCCCGTTGTAGAATCGTGGGTTCCAAGCGGAACGGTAGTGGTCGACCAGTGGGGGACCACTGCCTGGCCCGTGGGCGACCACTGTAAACCGAGTGTCGACGAGTGGAGGACCACTGCCTGGCCCGTTGGCGACCACTGTAAACCGAGTGTCGACCAGTGGAGGACCACTGCCTGGCCCGTGGGCGACCACTGTAAACCGAGTGTCGACCAGTGGAGGACCACTGCCTGGCCCATGGGCGACCACTGTAAACCGAGTGTCGACGAGTGGAGGACCACTGCCTGGCCCGTTGGCGACCACTGTAAACCGAGTGTCGACCAGTGGAGGACCACTGCCTGGCCCGTGGGCGACCACTGTAAACCGAGTGTCGACCAGTGGAGGACCACTGCCCCGAGTGTCGACCAGGAGGACCACTGCCTGACCCATGCGCGACCGTTATAAACCGAGTGCCTGGCCCATGGGCGACCACTGTAAACCGAGTGTCGACCAGTGGAGGACCACTGCTTGGCCGATGGGCGACCGTTGTAAACCGAGTGTCGACCAGTGGAGGACCACTGCCCCGAGTGTCGACCAGTGGAGGACCACTGCCTGACCCATGCGCGACCGTTATAAACCGAGTGCCTGGCCCATGGGCGACCACTGTAAACCGAGTGTCGAAGAGTGGAGGACCACTGCTTGGCCTATGGGCGACCGTTGTAAACCGAGTGTCGACCAGTGGAGGACCACTGCTTGGCCTATGGGCGACCGTTGTAAACCGAGTGTCGACCAGTGGAGGACCACTGCTTGGCCTATTGGCGACCGTTGTAAACCGAGTGTCGACCGCTGCCTGGCGCGGGCGCACCGCTGTAAAACGAGTGGTGGTGCGAAACGGCTATGGACACACCAAGAACTGATGCCACGTCGACCAAGCCAACGGAAAAATACAGCGATTTTGCTGATTCTCTTCGGTGCCTCAGAAGCAGCGCTCGCGGCGGTTCGACCAGCCGACGGTCTTGCAGCTGCCAAAGAAGAAGAAGACGAGAATAAAGAAAGCAGAAGTTAGCTCCGGGTGTACCAGCACCGCATCATGCAAAAGGTAGAGTCGGAGTTAACACAGTGGCACAACCCCCGTCCGCTCTGCCCTGTGGTTTGACCTCTACGCGTGCTCAGCGCCACGTCTTGATGATTTGGTGTGGGAAATTGGTAGCGTCTGCAGTACCGCCGAACACGTCAAGCTTGGCTCCCGTGTAGCAGACTTTCCTCGCATTTGAGATTATCGAGGCAGGGGCACGTTAGCTATGTCACGAGAGCGGGGCGCATGCTCCGTTTCAGAATGTGATTGACTCACTCTGATTAGCGTTCTTGCCTTAGTGTGCTCGCAACAAACAGAGGAGACGCGTGGCTGTTCACCTGCTACATCCGTCCGGTCGGATTCAGCTGCTTCCCGGCTCTGCTGACCGAACTTAAACAAGTCCATCGACCTCCGACAATTCCCCACCTTACCTGCACACGGGACTCCCGAACGTGGGGATCCTCGGTTTAACGGAGGCGCGTGGCTGTTACCTGCCACATCCGTCCCGGCCGTAACCAGCTGTCTCCCAGCGTCTCTTGCAGCTTACCGAACTTGAATACGTCCATCGACCTACTACTTCCCGCCCCACTGACACACACCCCACAGGGCAGTCAATACGAGGGGCTGGGAGGCTCTTCGACGACTACAGAATTTAGAAAAAAAACAGCAAAACGGGGGAAAAAGGGCGAGCAGAGTCGGGCAGATGCCCTGACACGGGGCTCCCGTACGTGGGGATCCCGAAGCTCCAGCAGCTCAACGACGAGGAGACGCTGTTCATGCGCGTCGTCGACAAGCGGTCGAGCAAAGGCAGCGACCAGCCGGATCCAGCTGCTTCCCAACGTCTCTCGCAGCTGGCCGAACTTAAGTAAGTCCATCGACCAACTCCCCGCCGTACCTACACACACCCCACAGGGCAGTCAACAAGAGGGGCTGGGAGGCTCTTCGACGACTACAGAATTGAGAAAAAAGTGTCGTGGCTCTATTTGTGCGCACAGCCGGAAAAAAACAGCAAAACGGGGGAAAAAGGGCGAGCAGATGTCGGGCAGATGCCCTGACACGGGGCTCCCGTACGTGGGGATCCCGAAGCTCCCGCAGTTCAACGACGAGGAGGCGCTGTTCATGCGCGTCGTCGACAAGCGGTCGAGCAAGGGTAGCAACCAACCGGATCCAGCTGCTTCCCAACGTTTCTCGCAGCTGACCGAACTTAAGTAAGTCCATCGACCAACTCCCCGCCGTACGTACACACACCCCACAGGCAGTCAACAAGAGGGGCTGGGAGGCTCTTCGACGACTACAGAATTTAGAAAAAAACAGCAAAACGGGGGAAAAAGGGCGAGCAGATGTCGGGCAGATGCCCTGACACGGGGCTCCCGTACGTGGGGATCCCGAAGCTCCCGCAGTTCAACGACGAGGAGACGCTGTTCATGCGCGTCGTCGACAAGCGGTCGAGCAAGGGCAGCGACCAGCGGCGGGTGCTGGGGGTGCGGCTCGACTACCTGACGCTGTCGGAGGTCGCGAAGCCGCCGAAGATCAAGAAGTTCGTCGACCTGGAGCAGGTGCGCGAGGTCCTCTTTTTCGACTCGGCGAACGGCGTCCGCCACACGCTGGTCAAGTTCAGACCTCCGCCCCCCGGCGACGAAGCCCCCGCGCCAGAGGTCGACCTGTACTTCATCCAAAACCACGACTCTCGCAACGAGCGCACGTCGCAAACTGCGTTCGAAGCGGTTCTCCGGCAGGTCGCAGACGTCCGTGGCATCGACGTTGCCTTCCACAACGCGGTGACGCTGTCCGAACTGACGCACCAGTCGCACCTCGTCAAGAGCAAGCTGTACGAATCGCCGGCGTCCGTCTTGAAGAAGGAGGGTGGCCGGTCTGCGAGCCCGCCGGAGGCGAGCGACTTCAAGCGAGCGATCAGCGCCCTCTCCCGGACCCGTTCGGCGTCGAGCAACGCCGGCGACGACAAAGGCAGGCAGCCGCCCGGCAACCTGCGCCACACGCTGCCCAGCCCTACGACCGGCCGGGAGTCGCGGGGCCGGTCGCTGCCGCCGGGTCGGCACTCGGTCGCGTCGGAGCTCGACTTTGCCCACTCGCTGTACGAGCCGTCGAACGACTCCTTTTCGTCGTCGGTCGCGCTGTCGCGCGCGCCGTCCGTGTGCTTCGTGATGAACGAGGCCGCGCT
Organism: Diplonema papillatum; assembly: GCA_030068145.1. Lineage (NCBI taxonomy): Eukaryota > Euglenozoa > Diplonemea > Diplonemida > Diplonemidae > Diplonema > Diplonema papillatum. The sequence goes on along the minus strand of JAPJBO010000397.1, from coordinate 63,574 downwards.
GCCGCCGCGCGTCCGGCCGTCGGCCAAGATTCCGGGGTTCGCGGACTTCCCCGGGCTCCGGTTCCTGCGGGTCGTCGAGAAGAAGAGCGCGAAGGGCCACTTCCAGAAGCGGGCCCTCGCCGCCACGCACTCGCACCTGATGCTGGCGGACATCAAAAGCAACGCGATCAAGCGGTACATTCCGTACGAGAGCATCACGGGTGTGCACTCTCCCACATTTCCATATAAAACCATATTTTAATTTTAGCCACATGCAATGTGTGAGGAAACTTAACCGCCCAAGTAGGACCTTCTGATCATGATCATTTGCCAAATTTGCCACCAATTTGCGGTCAACGAAAACTCTAGTTTCCCTTTCTACTTTCTCCTACTCTCGCGGTGTACGGGTTTACGATGTTATGATGTAAGATCTTCTTCGAAGACTGATGCTAGCATCGAACGTGCACGAGAGGCAGTGTTCTGTCAGGGTTCACGGACTTCCCCGGGCTCGGTTCCTGCGGGTCGTCGAGAAGAAGAGCGCGAAGGGCCACTTCCAGAAGCGGGCCCTCGCCGCCACGCACTCGCACCTGATGCTGGCGGACGTCAAAGGCAACGCGATCAAGCGGTACCTTCCGTACGAGGGTGCTCTGTCTAAACTGGAGGTTTAATGTCAGCGAATTTCGTGCACTCGTCCTACCTGCCTCAAAGGTCAACTGGAGACACAAAGCCCCCAGAATCTCAAGCGAACTTTTAACTCTTAAAATACCGGCTTCTGAAAAAACTCGTAATCAATTTCAAGCATTCTAGGGTCGCCCCGTCGGCAAGTAATCCTTGTCAATGCGACACAGGTATCCGGTACCAGGCCACGCGGGAGACAGGGATCATCATGCGGAAGAAAGTGTACCAGTTCTTGGTCAAGGTGCCGGCTGAAGGGGTCGACCTGTTCTTTCTGCAGTCCGGCGACGACCGCAACAGCGCCAGCGACACGCAGCACGACTTCCGCCGGGTGCTGGAGCAGATCTTCGAAGCCCGCGAGCTGACGGCCCGCTTCATCGAAGTCGCGGAGCACATCGACCTCGCGAAGGAGGCGCAGCTGCGGAAGCCGGACAACTTCGTCTCGCCGAAAAAGCGTATCGCGTCCCGCCTCCGCGAACCGTCGCCGGCCGCACGCTCCCCTCCTCGGTCTCCCATTCGAACGCCCACTACTCACGCCCCGAGGTCCCCGTCGTCCTGCAGCCAAGCCGACTTCTCCAACCGAGAGCCGGAGTGTACTCGCACGTCCTCGCAGCCGCAGTACGATCCGGAGCATCCGTCGTCGATCGCGAAGGCGATCTACCACAGCCTCGGCGCGGATGACCGAGCGATCGTTCGAATCGTCACGGCCGTTCGCGACGACTCGTGCTGGAGTGCCGTGCAGGCGGCCTTCGCGGAACGGTACCCGGGTTACTACAACGGAAGCGTCGCGGCGGCCCTGCGGCAGGAGATGCGCGGGCGGGACTTCGCCCGGGTGCAGACCACGCTCGCCGGCTTCGGCGCCGCAGAGGACCAATCCACCCCCGTCGGAGACGCGGCGGCTGCCGCCACCATCCCCGTTGCGGCGCCCGATCGGCTGTCGACGTCGTCGTCCGCCGGGTCGGACGTGGTCGCCGACAACCGCCTGCCGGCTGCCCTCCGGAAGACAGCCCCGCCGCCCGCCGCCCCCAACGGACGTCCCTCCGCTGGTATGCAAGTGGCGGGGTACAGGATTAGCTCCTTTTTAGTATTAACAACCTTGCGGGTTGCCCTTCAATGTATTGCGCCGGCTAAAAAGACGTAGGCAAGCGTGGTTTTGGTGGCTGATCAGAATTCCTTCCCTGAATATACAAGGGGTAAATACAAGTGGGAAAAACGATCAACCGGCACGCACAAACGAAACGAAGCGCCTGTCTTCTTTTGTAGAAGCACCTGCGGTGTAGGAAATACTTGAGGAGGCTGCCAGTTGCGAAATATCAAAGGAGGATAGTGTGGTACTCGGGTGGTGAGGTAAATCTGCGTGAATTTGAGTTTAGTGGCGAATGTAAGCGTTCGTAGTTGGCGCCGTACTACATGAAACTTACCAAAGCAGGTGAGTTCCGCTAGTGCGTAAACAAAAGAAAGTGCCACGTGAATCTTTCGTACGAGCAATCTCGCGGGTTACCCTTCAATGTATTGTGCAGGCTACAAAGACGCATACAGTGGTGTGGTCGGTATAGCCAAGGGGAACTACGGGGGAACTACGGGGAACTGACCTTGGGGTGTCCTTTTTTTTTTTGTAGGGGAAATTTTTCAAACGCCACGCACCGGCGCAAAACCCGGAGCTTTGGAGTGACCAAAACGGTTCCTCTTGCTTGGGCCTTCCACAAAAGGCCCAAGCCTTCTGAAAAATGGAGCCTTCGGGGTGTCGGTGGACAGGGGGTGTCGGGGGTGGTGCTTTCGTGCCGCCGTGGAATGCGCATGAAGGATTTGTTGAAAAGTTGACTCGAACGCTATCGTAGGACTCGCAAAAGTCGGTTGGCTCACGTTTGCAAGAACCTAAGCAAAGCTCGCTACCGGCCCTTCAACGTTCGCCAAGAGGACTGAAGGAAAAGCTCAGCTACGACCATTGCGTGCTTGTACAGATCCTTGAAAATAATCGCGTTATCGTGACGGATGGCAGAGGCCGATCAAGATCTGCAGGATATCTTGGACAGCCCACAGGTAAAATTGGCCGGCAGCACGCAATCAAGAGTCCCATGGTGATTTGATGTGGACAGTCATAGACGAAAGGATGTGTTTGCTCAGCAAGCTGAGTCCAACTTGTGTCTGCATGGAAGGGAAGCTGATAAGAAGTTACTTCTTGATAAACTGCATGCCCTCACCCGAAGCATGCGATTCAAGGCCAATGTTGTTGTGGGCAAACTGCTCTACGATCTCTGGAACAGAAGGATGCAGTCCGGAGAGCTTCCGGTTTCTCCCAGAGTAGAGGAGCTGAAGCAAACGCCACCTGGGCCTCTGAACGTGATTGCGGATCACCTTCTTGCCCAAGAGGGATTGGAGTGTCGGAATGACGCGCAAGGAGAGGCTCTTGGCTTGTTTGCTTCTTTCGCTGGCGAGAGGGAGACTTTGGACACGGTACCTGCATTCCAACTCGTCCCTCTCCGGAAAGCAAGTGGGACTGCGAAGGCGTGACTACCCCACACAAGAAGGACTCGCTGTCTCTGTTCTGTCCCTGCCGCCATAGCCATCTTATCCTCGGCCAAGCACCAGTTTCTGCAACCTTGTCTTCAGCATGGCCATTCTGACTGTCATTCTGATTACCAACCTTACTCCTCGCTCGGGTTGCCGTCTTCGACCGCGACCGCCTCTGATAGTTTGGGTTAGAATGCAAACAATCTGGGGCGATAATTTGCATCGCAGGTGTCGCGGTTATCTCTTCGTACGTGATGTGTCATGCTTTCGCCTCTTTAGCTCGTCTTGATCGTCGCGCTCAGGCGCGCGTTTGGTGCCTCGCTTCTTCTTCGTTTGCTCGTCCAGGTTCATCGCTTGCGCGTCGATTTCTGCTTCTTCAAGGCGCTAGGGCGATGACCGCGTTGCCTTCTGTGGGGTCGTCTGCCCGCTCGACTTCTTCGCTTGCGCTTTGATGCGTCCTTTGCGCCTTTTGATACCGGCTCCGCCGGAGTCCGATTGCCGCTTCTTCGCTCGCGTTGGCACCGTCTTCTCGACCTTCGCTCTCGGTGGCGATGAGGTTTCCCGCTCTTCGGTCCCAACTTCTCCCGCTGCTTCCGGGAGCACCAGCCCCTTCCGACAGCACAGTTTGGGCCTTCGACTTCGCAAGTCCGCGAGCCGGCTGCAGTGCGCACGTCGGCATGCCATGGTCAGGTGTTCGTTGCGGCAGCACTATGCTATCGTCTTACACGTCGCGCATTGCGTCATGCGGTGTTGCCGGCAGAATCACCGCTAGGCCGTCGTCATCCTTGTGGTGGGCCTCACAGCACCACGCCACCGACTTGCCCCGACGCTTTCACACGCCGCACTTCACTTTCTGGTGCTCGTGGCACACCCGCTCACTCCACCTTTCGTGTTCCGTAGCGTCGTTGAACACCGTCCATCTCGCCGCACGCTTCGCCCTTCCATCTCCGTACGTCGGGAAAAGATCCATCCCCCGCGCCTCGCCGCTGAACTCGTGCCGTCGTCAGCTGTGTCTCGAGCACTTCCATCGTCTCCGTACCACCACGGAAGATCGGCCTCATCTCGTACCCCGTGAGGCTTCCACCGTTCTCAGCGACCCTATCTTCTCCAGTTTCCTGCCTGGCAGAAGCGGTCCGTCGCCGTTTCGCACCAGCGCATCACTGACGGTTTTTAAAAGTTTTGCGAGTACCCTCGCGCGCATGCTCAACAGTGTCCGGTCCGTCGTCGCTACGACACTGCCCGGAAGATCCAGTCCGGTGCACACTTCAAAGTCGACGGCGACCGATCAGCACTTCCCATCCAGCCAATACTGCAGCGCCCGGAACTACCTCTCTCCTCCGACCGCCGCGAAGGTCTCCGGTCCCGCGATCACTTCGACCCGGCCGGCGCGGGGCCTCTGATAGAGCCGTTCCTGCTCTCCTTTTTGCTGGTCACTACCTGTCAAACCGTGACTCCCAGTCTGTCCTTCCTTCTCATCCTATTCGTTCCTCTTCGGAGCTAGTGCTGCACCTTTGTAGCTCTTCCGTCCCACCTCCGCCAGGGCTGACTGCAGGGAAGTGGTCACCACAACGGAATTCCCCCCCGAAATTCACCGATTCTGGCCTGGACCAGGTGGCTTGTCTCCTGGGGTTTCCGATCTTAAGACGCTCGAATTGCCCAAAATTGTCCTTATTTTGTGACGCAAAAGTGCAAGGTAGCTTAGAAATGCTCTCCAGGACCCAAGGCTGCATCCCTGAAGCACTCAGCAAAAAAACAAGAAACGAAAAAAAAAAAGACACCCCCCCCTCGTGTTGAACTACGGGGGAACTACGGGGAACTGGCCCACCGACCACACCATACAGCTTGTTTTGGTTGGTTGACCAGAATTCCTCCAACCTGAAAATGGCACACTGGGTAAGTACAAGTGGGATAAAAGTCCCGGACATGGCTAGCCATAACCCATAACGAAAGCGTGCACCAAACATACAACCCGTAACCTTATAGCCCGTTCTTACTCTAAGAGAACCCGGTCACACGGAGACCTTAAACCCCCGGAATTTCAAGCGAACTTTAACTCTAAATAACGCTAAAAAATTGTTGCTAGATACAATGTCGTTGTTGTTCGCATCCGAACACTACCAGTGTCGTTGTTGTTCGCATCCGAACACTACCAGTGTCGTTGTTGCTCGCATCCGAACCCTACCAGTGTCGTTGTTGTTCGCATCCGAACACTACCAGGACTAGCATGTTGCCAAACCTCCCTCGCAGAGTCACCGCCCGTGTCGCCGCGTACGCTCTCCAGCACGCAGCAGGCGTACGCCCGCGCCGAGAGCGAGCGGGTCTTCGCGGAGATGCGGGCAGAGTTCCCGCGGACCGGCTCCGTCGCGCCCGGCGCGCTCGCGGCCTTCGGCGCGTACTTCGAGCCGTTTGCGGCGAACGGCAGCCTCCTGCTGGGCGGCGTCGTGGAGATGGGTGCCGGCAGCCGCCGGGTGCTCGTCCTCACGACGGAACACCTCCTCACGGTCGACTTCGACGGCCGCGTGAAGCGCTGCGTTGCGGTCGCAGACATCGGCGAGGTTCACTCATCGCCAACCGGCTTACTCACCCTGTCCGTCCGCTCCCCAGCCGGGCAGGACGCTCGGGGCTTCACCTTCCGCGTCAACCCCGACGCCGCCGGCGACGACGCGGTGCGGGATCCGGGTTATTTCACGGGGTTTCTAGCCGCGCTCTGCCGCGCGAAGAAGCGCCGCCCCGCCGAAGAAGCTCCGATCTGCCCCGTGTCCGGGCTGGCAGCGGCGGGCGAGCCGACGGCGTCGCTCGCGCCGTTCTGGACCCGGCGCCGGACGCTGTTCGTCCGCGTCGCCGACATCGCGGTCGGGGGGGGCGCCGCGCGCCGGGCGGTGGTGGCGGTGGACCACGCGGGGGTGACCGTTTCGGAGGCGGATTCGGCCGCGTGCATCCACCGGCTGCCGGTCCGGTGCGTGACGGGAATGGTCACGAGGGACCAAGCGCCAGGGCAGGCGTGCCTTCTGCAGGCGAACGACCCGGCGGCGGAAATTGTTGTGGCGGAGTGCGCCGACGCCCGCAACACCGAGTGTCGAGAGGCCCTGCCGGAAGTCCTCCTCCGGCTGGCGGCCGCGTTGGGCCCGCCGCGGTTCGCCCGCCGGCGCGTGGCAGACGACCCCGCGAACTACTTCAAAGCAAAGACGCTGAGCGGGCGGGGCGACGACGAATCTCTGGCCTTCGAACCGACGACGGCTCGTGAGCGCGAGCTGCTGGCCCAGGTCAGTTTCTTTTCCTTTTTTTTTTGGTGCCCACGCTCAAGCTTGCTCCGACCACTGCACCCTCTGCCGACACTCGCTAGCCGTCGACGCTCATGACGGCAGCCCCATCCTGAAGTGCAAATACTGCCGACGCGTCACTGCTGCTGTGTGCGCTCGGATTGGCGCCGCTCAAGCGGCCACCTTATGTCACTCGTTCGTTTGTAAAGATTGCTCCGTTCTTCTCCCTGTCTTGTTCCCGGATTAGGATGACACATACTACTCCTACTACTGGTGCCCACGGTATAGTCCATATTTAGTATAGCGGCCGGACATCTCAGAATAATTACAGAAACACCACGTGTACAAGGTTATGATAATTCCCACACCATTCCACCGAGAGTAAGCGAGCTTCTCCGCCACACGGCACCCCCGGGCTGCGGGGCTCCTTGGGAGCGCAGCGGCCGTCAACTTCTGGCCCTGCTAGGGCTTGCCCCCGGGCAGGTCGAGGCGCTGGCGGGCCTGCTGTTGGTGCGGTGCGGACGAACGCTGGCGGAAAGAAAAACACTGAAGGAAAGGCTGCCCACTCGTCCGCCGGGTCATGCTTTCTGAACATATTTCGCCTTTTCGCGCCCATAAAAAAGGCGTACAAGCTCGCTAGAGAACGACGATAAAGAAGATCGCAGATCTTCATTATTTTCGACGAAAGTTGGCACTTACACAATGTTATTACCCCGTTGCTGAATACTAACCACAGTGTATTCACCATCTGACAGGTCGAAACCGTCCGGGCCTCCGCCAACGAGCAGCTGCGGGCCGAACAGACGAAGTCCGCTGGGTCATGCTTTCTGAACATATTTCGCCTTTTCGCGCCCATAAAAAAGGCGTACAAGCTCGCTAGAGAACGACGATAAAGAAGATCGCAGATCTTCATTATTTTCGACGAAAGTTGGCACTTACACAATGTTATTACCCCGTTGCTGAATACTAACCACAGTGTATTCACCATCTGACAGGTCGAAACCGTCCGGGCCTCCGCCAACGAGCAGCTGCGGGCCGAACAGACGAAGTCCGCTGGGTCATGCTTTCTGAACATATTTCGCCTTTTCGCGCCCATAAAAAAGGCGTACAAGCTCGCTAGAGAACGACGATAAAGAAGATCGCAGATCTTCATTATTTTCGACGAAAGTTGGCACTTACACAATGTTATTACCCCGTTGCTGAATACTAACCACATTGTATTCACCATCTGACAGGTCGAAACCGTCCGGGCCTCCGCCAACGAGCAGCTGCGGGCCGAACAGACGAAGTCCGCCGGGTCATGCTTTCTGAACATATTTCGCCTTTTCGCGCCCATAAAAAAGGCGTACAAGCTCGCTAGAGAACGACGATAAAGAAGATCGTAGATCTTCATTATTTTCGACGAAAGTTGGCACTTACACAATGTTATTACCCCGTTGCTGAATACTAACCACAGTGTATTCACCATCTGACAGGTCGAAACCGTCCGGGCCTCCGCCAACGAGCAGCTGCGGGCCGAACAGACCAAGTCCGCCGAGCTGCACGCGCTCTTGCAGCAGCACGCGGACCGAGAGCAAGCGAGCGTCTCCGCCACGTCCCCCGGCCGTGGGCACCCCCGGGGTGCGGGGCTCCTTGGCAGCGCGGCGGCCGTCAACTTCGCGACGCGGCTGGCCCTGCTAGGGCTCGCCCCCGGGCAGGTCGAGGCGCTTGCGGGCCTGTCGGTGCGGTGCGCGGACGATCTGCTGGACGTAACGCTGGCGGAGCTGAAGGAAAAGCTGCCGCTGCCGCTCGTCCGCCGGGTCATGCGCGAGTGCTGCCTGGTCAGCGGCGGCGCCGACGACGCGTGCCTGCAGCGCGCGAGGGAAAGCCCGCACACCCCTTCCGGCACGCCCGCCGCCAAAGCCGCCCGCGACGCCGAAAAAGCGAAGAAGCTCGCCCAAGAGCGGCTGCGCATCGTGCAGTGCGAAAACCGGTCGCTCCGCGAGACCATCGGCATCCTCAAAGAGCAGGTCCGCGTCCTCCGCGGGCAGGTGGGCGTGCCGCCCCCGGCGCACGAGGCGCAGAACTGGCCCGGGAGCGGGAGGGGATCCCCCGGGCAAGGGACGCGGGCTTCGCCGGGTTTTGAGCCGCACGGCCGTGCGGACCCGCTGCTCAGCCATTCGACGGCGTCGGTCGGCTCGCCTCCGTTCGAGGCGCAGCGCGACCGGCGGCGGGCGGCGCCAGGGAGCGGGGGATCCCCCGGGCAAGGGACGCGGGGTTCGCCGGGCTTCGACCGTGCAGACCCGCTGTTCAGCCACTCGACGGCGTCGATCGACTCGCCTCAGTTCGAGGCGCAGCGGGACCACCTCGAGCGCGACCGGCGGCGGGCGGCGGCGGCGCGGGCGCAGGTGGACAGCCAGCGGCGGGAAGCCTCGGGCCCCCGAGCCCCGTCGGAGCGCGGCCTAGAGCTCGCTCGGCTGCAGGAGGAGATACGGAAGGTGCGCGCTGGCTCGCCGCCCGCGGCCGACCCGGCGGGCTCAGGGTCGTCGGCCGGCGGCGGCGGGGAAGAGCCCCGCCAGACGTCGCCGCCCGGTTGCCCTCCGGCGGGGCTCGCGGGGAAAAGGCGCCGCCCGGCAGCCGGGGGCGAGCCGACCCCTCCCGCCCTGGAATCAGGCGCCTCCGCTGTTCGGAGTTCCCCGGCACACGGCTCGGGGAGGCCCACGTCGGCGACCGGCGCGAGCGGTGCTGCAGAATCGCAGCCGCAGCGGCGAGACGGTTCCACGGCGGCGACCCTGCGCCGGGCCGAGTCGACGAAGTCGAACGCGAGTCTCGCAGAACCGGATCCCACGGCGGAAACGGTGAGGCGGACGGAATCCAGGAAGTCGAACGCGAGTGTTTCGGACCAACTCCAACTTCAAGCGATGCTCACGGCGGAGACCTTGGGCCGAGCCGAATCGGCGAAGTCGAACGCGAGTCTCGCAGAACCGGATCTCACGGCGGAAACGGTGAGGCGGACGGAATCCAGGAAGTCGAACGCGAGTGTTTCGGACCAACTCCAACTTCAAGCGATGCTCACGGCGGAGACCTTGGGCCGAGCCGAATCGGCGAAGTCGAACGCGAGCCTCGCGGAACCGCTGCCGCTCCGAGGGGATCTCACGGCGGAAACGGTGAGGCGGACGGAATCCAGGAAGTCGAACGCGAGTGTTTCGGACCAACTCCAACTTCAGGCGATGCTCACGGCGGAGACCGTGAGGCGGACCGAAAGCGCGAAGTCGAGCACGAGCGATGCCGAACCGTCGCAATCCCACGGGGCATCCTCCGCGGATGCCGTGAGACGGACTGCGTCCACGAAGTCCAACACGAGTGTTTCGCAGTTGAAGCTTCAAGGGGCTCTCACAGCGGAGACCGTGAGGAGGACTGAGAGCATGCGGTCCTACACGACCGATGCCGAACCGTCGCAACCCCACGGGGCATCCTCCACGGATGCGGTGAGACGGACTGCATCCACGAAGTCCAACACGAGTGTTTCGGACCAGTTGCAGCTTCAAGGTGCCCTCACAGCGGAGACCGTGAGGCGGACCGAATCTTCGAGCACTAGCGCCAGTAGCACCGCCGGCCCGTCGCAGCCTGGGAACGCGTCGAAGGGGGAAGCGTCGACACCGCCCGCCGAACCGACGAAGTTCGGTTCTAGAGTGCCCATCACGGTGGAGGTGACGAGCGATGCGTCGTCGCAGGCGACGCCAGAGACAGCAAGACTGGAAACGTTGCAGGGCTTCCGTCCCTCAGAACCGGAAGCAGCGCACGACGAGCAACACCAACCACCCGCAGCAGTCGCAGGAGCACGTCCGGACGATGATTCTTCGGTGAACGAGACTTCGGAGTTAGTACTCGCGAGGAACCTGCCGGAGGAGGCACCTTTCCAGCTACCTGACGGCCCACCTCCTCCATCAAATGCGGCAGAGCTGCCAACGAGATCACCCGCTGCTTCGGACTTCCGCCAGGCAGATGCCACGCCGGGAATCGAGCCAGCGGCATCCAACCAGCAGCAGCCCGAAGTCCCGTGTGCACATCCGCCGCCACCGCCGCGGACAGACCGCGCGCCTGCGGTGCCGCTCTCGCCTCCCCCGGCGCCGTCCGATTCCGCGTCCGCACCGTCTGCGACGCGTCCGGGGGCGGATGCACCGGAAAAAGGGGCAGCCGGGCTGCCGGACGCTGCACGCGCGGTGCGGGTGGTCGACGTGCTGCAAATCGCGGCCCGCGGCCTGCCCGAAGGCGTGAGCCCGTACGCCGTGGCCGTGTGCGCGGGAGAGTCGCTCCGGACGGAAACGCGCGAATCGGGCGGCGAGCAGTGCTGGGACGTCGCGTTCACGTGCGAGGCGCGCGGTGGCGACGATCTGACCGTCGACGTGTTCGGCTGGACGGCGGACGGGGACCAGCGGCTGCTCGGCCGCCTCGTCGCCGCCGTCGGCGAGTTGGAAGATGGGAAGATCCACGACCTGAAGGCGCCGCTGCTCGAAGGCGGAAAGCTCTCGGCTGATGGGTACGTGCAGGTCTGCTGCTCCGTCGCAGGCGAAGACGGAGACGCCGGGTCTGCCGGTGACCGCGCCGAGCCGCGGGCGGAGCTCGGCGAGTTCCCGCGCGAAGCGGCGAGCGGCCGCGATGCCGCCGTCGGCGGGTCGGCGGCTCTGCCGAACGGCGCCGATGTGGCGAGGGCGTCAGGCAGCACCGTGTGCAAAGCGACTCCGTGTGAGGATGTTGACGGTGTAGGGTCGGCGGGGGTGTCTTTTGACACAGACGCGCTGCGGGCGCGGGCTCAATCGGACAGCCTCCCGCGCAAAGCGAACGACCACGGCTTCACTCCGTGCGGAGATGTTGACCCCATAGGGTCCGCAGGGGTGTCTTTTCACACCGATGCGGTGAGGGCGCAAGCTGAATCGGACAGCTTCCTGCGCAAAGCGAACGACCGCGGCTCCACTCCGTGTGAAGATGTTGACACCGTAGGGTCGGCACGTGTGTCCTTCGACACCGACGCGGTGAGGGCGCGGGGTGAATCGGACAAAGCGGACGACCACGGTGCCACTCCGATTGGAGATGATGATGGCATTGTAGGGTCAGCAGGACTGCCTGTTGATGACACGGCAGGGCTGGCTCCCAACGGCACGGCGAACGGCCACAGCCGCGCGCCCCCACCCGGCGCGAACGGCTTGCCGTTCGCGCCGAGGCCGGGCACCCGCGGCCGCGCCGGCGCGGCGTCGGCGGAGGTGCCCGTTGGCACCTTCACCGGTTTCCCTCCGTGCGAGGATGTTGACACTGCGGGGTCGGCAGGGGTGTCTTTCGACACCGACGCGCCGAGGGCGCGGACTGAATCGGACAGCCTCCCGCGCGAAACGAACCACCGCGGGTTCACTCCGTGCGAAGATGTTGACACCGTGGGGTCGGCAGAGGTGTCTTTCGACACCGACGCGCCGAGGGCGCGGACTGAATCGGACAGCCTCCCGCGCGAAACGAACCACCGCGGGTTCACTCCGTGCGAAGATGTTGACACCGTGGGGTCGGCAGAGGTGTCTTTCGACACCGACGCGCCGAGGGCGCGGGCTCGATCCAACAGCCCCCCGCTTGGCCCGGCGTTTCGGGCTCCGCCCGGCTGGAACGGCTCGCCGTTCGCGCCGAAGGTGATCACCCGCGGGCACACCTCTGCCGACGCGGCCTCGGCAGAGGTGTCCGGGTTCGGGGACCCGGACGGCTCGGCGTGCAAGGCGGGGATGCGGGCGGGGCTGCCGCCGGTGGCTGCGGTGCGGGCGCCCGTCTTCGAGCCGGACGCGTCGGAGTTCGCGTCGACCGAGAAGTCCGCCGCCGGGCTCCGCGACCTCGAAGCCCGCGAGGCGTCGGCCGCGGCCCTGCACCAGTCGCAGCCGACCCCGTCCCTGCCGACGACGGCTTCGTCCATGAGCGTATGCGACCGTTTCTTTGTCGAGCAGGTTTCTCAGTTATACTGTGGATTCCTCGGCAGAGTGGTTTTTCCAAAGTCTGAAATGCCATCTGGGGGCCAGATTTTTGGCCACATCGAGTGTAGAAAAGGTGCCATACATGCCGGGGGGCAGCTCTTTCCACCCCACAAAATATTTGCCAAATTTCCTCCAATGTTGACCTGCAAGTGCCTGCACCCAGACTATCAGCATCCGGGATAAATACCATTCTCACACAAAAAAAAACAAATTTTTACCATTCTCGAATCGGACATCAAAACCAGAGCAGCACAACACAGCCTGTAAACCAGGAGGGGTGTGGGCTACTCGAGAACCAAGGTACCCACCCCCCTGAGCCGGCAAAGCACGCCGCTTTGCAGGGGTATAAGGTCCATGTGCACGCAGAGTGAAGAGTGCACTCAACTCGTCTCTCTCTCTCTCTCTCTCTCTCGGAAGTCAGCGCGATAGCGAATGCCAACGAGAACACGAAAAAATGACAGGAGGGTGGGACCGGGCCCTGGGACTGCTAAGGCGTGACAAACCGCTGCTCAGCTCACAGGAGGACGCCGACACGGAATCTCTTTTTTGTTTTGTGTTCTCTCTCTCTCTCTCCCTTGACTTGCCTTGCCCACTTTCGACAACCGAACTAATTACTCACAGGAAATGTCAGGGAGTGGTCGGAGCACGCCGTCAGAGCCTACGAATCATGTGGTTTGTGCCCGCCCCTGTTTTATTTTTGTATAAGCACCTGCTTTGTAGGAATGCTTGAGGAGACTGCCAGTTGCGATAGATCAAAGGAGGTAAATGTGCTGTAGCCCACACGAAACACAGGGAAATCTGGGTTTAGTGGCGGGCGTAAGCGTTCAACAAAAAGACCCACTTTGTAGTTGTATTGTTTTCTCCCCCTCTAGCCTCCTTCGAAATGAGCACAAGGCAGTCCCTCGAGTATTTTTGTATAAGCACCTGCTTTGTGGGAAATACTTGCTGCGCTCGTGCACTCCTTGTCTGTCAGTACAAACACTACAGCTTGCTACTACAAACTTGTTTGCATTTTCTTTTTTGGAAGACGCCAGCTTTCAACCCACCTCAGGTATCGGAAGTTCGGTTCGAGCACCACGACACGGGTCCTGGCAGCGCCTTCTCCGTTACTCCCGAGCACATTCATGCTGTCGGTCCGCCGCAGGTATCTTATTATTATGACCGAGCTTTTCTCTCGGTGAATGAGTATCACTTGAAGTCAGTTTCGGCCGCCTGGCACTCGAACAAATTGGAACCTTTTCGTAGGTGGTGGCAACAACCAGCCCCTCACCCCACCTTCCCCGCAGCGTTGCCCCTTTTCTGACACCGGAGGAGATGCAAAGTCATATCGTTCTTATGTGTCCGAAGAAAACTTAGCCGTTCACAACCACGAACAGGAGTCCTCAGGGTTCAGTTTGGGTGGAGGCTTTCTCGACAGTCCGACTTGCCGGTGATGTCCCAGGAAAAATGGGCGTTCGAAGGGTCTTGGCGATGCGGAAGCATCTGTCCTCTTGTGCTGCACTCGTCTTCTCTGCACAAAAGGGCCGACCCCGTGCTAAGCGGGCTGCGTTGGCGGCATTGGCGGGCTGCGTCATTGGCATCGGTTATCTGCTGCGCTATGGTTGTGTCGAAGTAGATCGATCGTGTGGCACAACTGGACTGGTCGACTTTAGTGACATGCTGCGCTTTGTGGTTGTACACAAATAGATTGATCTTGCGCTGCACAAGTGGATTCATCGCGTAGCACCCCTGGACCGGTCGGTTTCATCGACATACTGCTCTGTGGTTGTATACAAATAGATGGATCCTGTGCTGCACAAGTGGATTGCTCGTGTGCCGCAAAGTGGGCCGATCATGGACGGCACAACTGGACTGTCGGCTTTAGTGAGTGCTGCGCTCTTTTGTATCCAAGTAGATGGATTCTGTGCTGCACAAGTGGGCCGGTCGGCCAAGTCGTTCGGATTGATCATGCGCTGCACTTAATTCGTGCTTTGCACAAGTGGGCGGGTCGACCATGTGCTTGGTCGCCAAGGCCATGCCGACCAAGCAAACCCCGACCGCCAGAAGAAATAGTACCTCGCTTGATTCCATCAATAGAGAAGTTTTCTTGTGTAAGCACCTGCTTTGTAGGAAATACCTGAGGAGGCTGCCAGATGCAAAAGAGCAAAGGAGGTAAATGTGCTGAAGCCTACACGAAACACACGTGAATCTGGGTTCAGTGGCGGGCGTAAACGTTCAACAAAAAAGACCCACTTTGCAGTTGTATTGTTTCTCTCCCTCTAGCCTCCTTCGAAGTAAGCACAAGGCAGCCCCTCGAGTATTTTGCCGTTCGGGCCGCTGTAGAGAGCGTGTTCCGTTCAGTGTCTTGCCCCGCGCTAGCTTGGCCGTATCGCAAGCAACCAAACGTCTGCTTTCCTCGCGCCTTCATACCTCTCCGTGGGCTCGTCTTCAGCGCAAGCGTCAATCCCCAACGTTCGCCGCACGGGAAATCAGAGTCTCCAGCGCCACCGTGCGAGCACGTGAAGCCTGACCGTCTGACTTCCCCGTGTAGCAGGCTTTCCCCGGCGCTCTGCTCGCGCCGCTGTGCACCTGCCAGTCGTCCACTAGACACAGTGGTCAAGCGGTTCGCATGCGATAATAATCATCGCATTATCGCATGAATCGGCGTGCGGTGATATGCTATAGTCCATAGTATTGTACTTGCCCCAGGTTTTAAGCGTGCGATAATGCGAATGAAAACGCGATGATTGCACCGAAATCCCAAAATGCGATATTATGCAATGATGCGAATCGTTTGACCACTATGTCTAGAGGGGTCCCGGCCAGGTTCAGCGCGCCGCCCCTTCACCTTCGAGAACAGAACAAAAAAGGTCACATTAGCCATGGCTAGCCAACGTGAAAGCGTGCGAAT
Source organism: Diplonema papillatum (assembly GCA_030068145.1). Classification (NCBI taxonomy): domain Eukaryota; phylum Euglenozoa; class Diplonemea; order Diplonemida; family Diplonemidae; genus Diplonema; species Diplonema papillatum. The sequence goes on along the minus strand of JAPJBO010000397.1, from coordinate 48,275 downwards.
AGGTCTGACCCTTCTCCACAACGACCCCCCGGCCTCAATGGCCAACCGGAAACTTCAACTCACTGGGCCTTTAAACCTCGAAAAACGCGAGAAGAACCAAACTTCAAAGTGCGCAAAGGAAATCAAGGAAGTTTGCTGTGTTTAGAAAAAAGCAACTGCACGCGGCGTTTTTTATGTTTTTTCATGTTTTTCTTTTACAAAACATGAAATGTTGGAGGAAATGAGAAGCTCGTCGCCGCAAACCGTGGCGTTTTCACTTGCGTCCTGAACGAAAGCTTTTACGTAAAACGATCAGGCACTGCGTTCAACGAAACAAGTCTCTCTTCCCATCATCATCATCATCATCGTTAGTTTTGTATCAGCCGCGGTTGTGCGAGTGACGAGCTCTTATTTCTTCTGTATACGCACCTGCTTTGTAGGAAATGCTTGGGGAGACTGCCAGTTGCGAAAGATCAAAGGAGGTAAATGTGCTATAGCCCACACGAAACACAGGTAAATCTGGGTTTAGTGGCGGGCGGAAGCGTTCAATAAAAAAGACCCACTCTGTAGTTGTATTGTTTTCTCCCCCTCTAGCCTCCTTCGAAATGAGCACAAGGCAGTCCCTCGAGTATTTCTTGGATACACACCCCGAGCCTCTGCGAGGACTCTGATATCCCGGCCTTCCCAATGCCCATTGACTATAAGCTCTGTTTGTGCGCCTGGGCATGCGTGGACGGCTCTGGATATCAACGGTCTGATCGACATGACCGAGGCGCCCACACGGTGGAGACCAGCCTCGAAAGCTGCCCTCTTACAGGAACAGGGTAGAGCAGAAGAAGAGACCCCCATAATTGCACTGACTGTGCGCCGGTCCGTCCCTATCTCTTCAAGCTGCATCGAAGTGCCTGCCGCTGTTTATCACATGCAGTGAATCACGGTCCACCACGGTCTATCAGGTCCATCCCTAGTCCCTGGAGCTGCATCGAATTGCCCGATGCTGTATTCTTCGGTCTATCACGGTCTATCAAGAGGGGATCGACCGGCTCAGACTGAATCCTGACGTGGTTTCACGGTGGCAGTTGATCAGAGGGGGCAAACAACCGTCCTCGGTAGGCTCGTCGGACACTTTGTCGTGGGGGAGTGGCGGCCCATGTAGTGCTGGCTCACCCCCTTCCGTGTACTTTCCGGCAGCCATAGGTGCAGTATCCGTATGCTCTTCTCCCTAGAGATTCGCACGTGGTTCGGCACGTAGCAGGTGCCTCGAAGTTCTGTTTCAAGTCGTCTTCAAGAGTAAAATAAATCTCGTTTTGTTTCGACTATGTCATGCCAAGTTTGGGAGGGTTCATTTGTGTGCGCCAGTCGAATTCATACTGTCCCCGCACCCTGTCGGCTTCAGTGCTTTTCGGTTCCAGCCGACTCGCTAAACAGCCTAGTTTATCTAGAATGTTTTTGTTTTGGCCGCATGCGATGTGTGAGGAAACTGAACCGCCCAAGTAGGACCTTCTGATCATGATCATTTGCCAATTCGGCCACCTGAAACCGCATCCATTCCGATTCGGGCTCAGAATCGTGCGGTCAACGAAAACTCTAGTTTTCCGTTTCTGCTTTCTCTTACTCTCGCGGTGTCCGGGTTTTAGCCACGTGCAATGCGTGAGGAAACTGAACCGCCCAAGTAGGACCTTCTGACCATGATCATTTGCCAATTCGCCACCTGCGACCGCGTCCAGGATTTGGGCTCAGAATCGTGCGGTCAACGAAAACACTAGTTTTCCCCAGGGCTTACGCTCCGTTTTCGGAGCGTAAGAAAAAATACGTGTGGTCCACATGTGGGCGCTTGAGGTTCGAGGGGGAAAAAAAAACCTTTCCCCCTATGTGCGGCGGGCAAAAAAAATAGCCTCACTACTGGACTTGGCGACACCTGGCTCTGCGGCTTTGGCAAGGCAGACTCCCTGCATGTGGATCAACCTGTGGCAAGCACCATGCGGAGGAAAAAATATATCAAAATCCGCACGTGGTACCTGCGGATCCACACGTGGAAGCACACGTGGGGGGAAAAAGTCCAAAAAAAAATTAACGTGTGGAAATCCACACGTTCCACACGTGGAGCGCAAGCCCTGAGTTTCCCTTTCTACTTTCTCCTACTCTCGCGGCGTACAGGGGGTTTTCGGGAACGGGCGACCCGAGCGCGCGGCCCTCCCGCACCGCCGTTCGTGTGTCGTCAAAAATATGCCGGCTGTGACCCTTGAGCAAATTGATCCTCCGAAACGTGTAGACTGGGATACCATGCAGGGTCAAAACCTTGTGTCTTTTTGGAAATGACCAAAAAAAAAATTCCGGAAAAAAATTGGGTTTTTTGAGTTTTAAAATTTTGGAACAAAAACTGCAGTAATTTTTGAGGAAGTTGAGCACTTTCTTTTTCTCCAATTTTTTTTTTTTTGGGGTCCATCGGCCCCGCGGGAGCGTTTTAAAAAGACACAAGGTTTTGACCCTGCATGATACCATCCCAGTCGTGCTATACAGTATCTAGTGCGTTGCTCAGGGCAGTGAAGGCCTCACTAATGCAACAAATTGTGGTGACCCCTCCGAACAGCCTCCCTGGCCCTGGCCCACGCCTGATGCCGCAACCCCTTAACCCGGGCGGCGGCGCTTTGGCATGAGCCAGGAACCTCAAGGGGAGCAGCGCGAGAGGCATCATCCACGCTTCAAAGGCCCACACACACTAATGCAACAAATTTATACAGTATCCGGCGAGCAGCGTGTCGGCTGTGAGACGAAGACTCTCACTCGCAAAGAAGGAAAAACAGCCTACACATCTAGAAGAGTCGCTTCGTGAGCGCACTTTCGCTCGAAAAATAAGCCGCATATCGACGAAAACTTAAAGCTTTCGCTCTGAAAACACCGACTTCTTAGCTTAACACAAGACACCGTCTAATACCACAAAGTCCCGCACCTACTTGCACCGCCCAAATGTGAAGCAAATCTTCACAACCCCTTCTACAATGCTACAAGGTATCCCATTCAACAAAGGTTTGAAGCCAACCCAGATTTGAAGTTCCCGGATTCTCAAGCAAACGCTCCCTCTAGAAAGTAGGAGTAGAAAAAGTAAGAGCCGCCCAAGTCCCGGACATGATGCCAACAAAGGGGAACGGGAGGTGCACCTCCCAACTTCAAGAACATGTCTCAAGAGCCTGCAGCACACAACTCCACGATTATTGCAACGAGGGCCCAACATCAGATGGAATCTGGGCTACGTGCACGGCGAACATGTGAACCTGTATTTTTGTAGTTCAGGTGTTTACCCGACCCTTTAGTTACCTTCTCAATGCCTCCGGGCGGCACTCCCAAGCATCTCAGTTGCCTGTTTGTTTTGTGCCTTCGTCGTCTTCACTTTCCTCTCCTGCCCCCCTAGTGTCGCACACACCTTGGGGGGCGAATGCAAAAAAACACGTTCTTGCATCCCCCCCCCCCCGACCGTGCACACTTTAGAGCTGCCCGCCCAAGCAGAAAAGTGACTCTTCCCTTCTTTTCGTTCCCACTTTGCAAAACGCACGGAAGTGTCCCCGCTTGATGCTGTGGCCTTTATAGCCGCGCATCTGGGGGTCTTTCTGCCACAAAAGTGCTAATTCTGCGGTTGTTACGTGACAGACAGGGCTTACGCAGCTCTTTTGTCTTGGAGCTAAATACCTACCGAAAAATCAGTACGCAGGGTCAGGCAAAAAAGAAAAAGAGCATAGGGGCAGTGTTGCACGTCTTTGCCTCTGCCTCCTCTCCGGCCTCAACCCCCCAGTGTCGCGGTGGTAAGCAACAGCAGATCTGCCGACCGGAAATTCCGGTACTGCGGTTGATTCCCCAGATGAATCTGCAGAAAAGATACTACGTGCTGATTTCAGCACGTGTGCACGTACTGATTCGGCATGTGTACAAAAAGAAAGTTAACGTGCTGAAATCAGTACGTTCAGCATGCTGAACGTAAGGCCTGGTGACAGAGTTGATGGAACGGCTGCAGCAGGGAGGCGATCTCGGGGGTCAACTCCCCAACCACCACAGCCCACCTTGAACGAGTGAACGGGTTGGCTCTTCGCGACTTCGGAACTGATGCCCAGTCTAAGACCACTTTTGGCCTCACGGTCGTTGGAGAGAACAATTATGCGCGGCTACTATCACGGGAAAGCTCCGCGGCATGAGCTACGCAAGTTCGAAACGTCGGGTAGATGGATCAGACACTGAACAGCACAGCTGCCGACCGGAGATGCGAAGCCAGTGGCTTCTCGGAACGCGAACCGACCTGAACACCCGCTCTTAGCTGCGTCGGTTCACCCGGGTTGCGTACCATGGTGAGCGTAGTGAGAATGAAAACAGCCCGCTTCCGAAGGTCCCGGCGACTTTAAACCCGCCACGTGCATACCCTGGAAGGGCTCGAGAAAGGCACGATTCCACCTACTGCGGTGCAGCTCACGGCGTGCAATTTCAGGAGACAACTACAGAGCGCACCGAATCAACTTATCAGAGCCGATTGTGCGTACAATTACGACTCCTGGGTGTCAAGGAAGCACAGCGCGAGAAAAAAACTCTGTTGCACCAGTTGTCTGTACCGCACACACAAAGGGACGAAAAACTAAACGGCATTAACTATCAGACACAGGTCTAAGGCGAGACGAACCCTGGGACTTGCGGCAAAATATGGCGGCAACACCGGCGGTGGAGAAGCTGGAAGTTTGGTTTCAGTCAGAGACGGTGCAGGCGCGGCTGAGCAAGTTCATGCATCAGGAAGCGGAGGTCAACAGGGTCTTCGCCGACGCCACGCTGGCCCGCGAGCAGAAGATCGAGTACATGCACGTGTACAAAAAGTTCTGCGGCTTGATCGAGTCCCTGCTCGAAGAGTTCTTGAGCGCCCACCCGGGCATCGCGCAGAAGGATATGTTGCAGGAGCTGGCGGCCCTGCCGGATGGCAACGACACGCTTGTCTGCGCCCCATACGTGCTTGCGTCGTGCGGATACCCCAGCTTCATGCAGCTGGTTGCTCAATGGGTGGAGTCGTACGCAGACGACGATGAAGACGCTGAAGTCGAAGACGACGAGCCATAGCCGAGGCATGCCGCGACCAGTGAACATCGCTGTTCGATTAGAGCAGATGCTCCTTTCGTCTTGATCGCAGTATTACAGCTCGGCGCGCTCTTGAGCGCCCACCCGGAGGAGGCGCGGCCCTGCCGGATGACAACGACACGCTTGTCTGCGTCCCGTACGTGCTTGCGTCGTGCGGATACCCCAGCTTCATGCAGCTGGTTGCTCAATGGGCGGAGTCGTACGCAGACGACGATGAAGACGCTGAAGTCGAAGACGACGAGCCATAGCCGAGGCATGCCGTGACCAGTGAACACCACTGCTCGAGCAGATGCTCCTTTCGTCTTGATCGCAGGGTACAGCGCGGCGAGCTCTTGAGCGCCCACCCGGGTTCAGCGAAAAAGAAAACTGCTGCAGCTGTTGGCAGCCTTGCCGGATAGCCACGGGTGCCAAACGGCTCGACTCGTTCGCAGACACTGATGATGAAAACGCCGAAGTCGAATAGCCAAGGCATGTCGCGATCGGTGAAAATCGCTGTTCGAGCAGATGCTTCTTTCGTCTTGGGCGCAGGGTTACAGCTCGGTGAGCTCTTGATCGCCTACCCGGGTTCAGCGAAAAAGAAAACTGCCGCAGCTGTAGGCAGCGCCGTTGCCGGATAGCAACGGCACGCTTTGTCTGCGCCCTTTGCGTGCTTGCATCGGGATACGCAACACCTTCATGCAGCTTGCGGCCAGAATCGTACGCCGACGCCGATCCGTAATCGGGGCATGCTGCGATCCGTGACGACCCATTGCTGCTCGAGCCGGACCACCGCGGGCACCGCGGAGACGCAGTACTTGTCAACGCAATCCAGGGGTGCAAGGCTCCGGTGCGTTACGCCCGCCGGTCGTGTTGGTTTGTTGTCTTCCAGCGATGTCACGGGCTAGCACGTGCCCGAAGCGAAATATTGCCCCCCCCTGCACACAGTCGCCGTACAAAGATCTGCTATTCGTTTTTCTCTTTTGCAACGGCATTGCTGTTCTCTTCGCACCTTAGCTTTGAGGCTCTTTTCATCTCGCTCGAGTCACTGCTCGACGAGTTATTGAGCGCCCGGAGCTGGCAGCCAGGGCAACATCCTCCCCCCCATGCTTTGACGAGCTACGAACAGCCGCCTGTCCAACCAGACTCACACCGCAGTCCTGTCTGCAGACACTCAGGTTCCGCGCTGATGATGGTCCGCCATATGTGTCCGTGGCTTAAAGGACCGAAACACGGCGCTGACGGGGACCAGTGCGGTGTTGAGCACATGCCCATTCCAAGCACGTTCTTGCAATCCCCATGCTTTGCAACTTGTTGGTGCGCGCGGTTGCGCCTCTTCTCTGTTCCGCATCACTTGCCCGTCGTCCGTGTGTAAGTCGCCGTTCCGAGTGCGTGAACCCCATCCAACGAGTGCGTGAACCCCATCCAACGAGTGCGTGAACCCCATCCAACGAGTGCGTGAACCCCATCCAAAGCCGACCACACCTGTCCCCAGACGTTTAGCCCGGACCTTCATTTCTGTGGCAGCGCGTTCTGAATTCCTGAGGTATCTTGCAGCCACACGCTCACTTGACCACCCAGGAGTCGTAAAACTGACCTTCTTACACTGCTTGTACGCACAATCGGCTCTAATAAGCTGATTCGGTGCGCTCTGTAGTTGTCTGCGACGCCCCAGAACCCGTAGAACTGCTCAAGTTGTTCAACCGACGCTCCATTTGTTGCCGCGTGTGTGGCTGATGCACGTCTCAACGAGTGCGACGTGTACTTGCTGGGATTCTCCTGCTGCTGGCGGGTAGGGCATATCGTGAAAACTTGGAGCTGGCGCTCTCTGGGTCGCGTCCGTCTCCTTCGTTTGGCCGCCCATGGTCTTGTGTCTCTCTTTGCTGGACTGCGTCTCCTGTTTGTCCCGCATCATCACTCCCCCGTTCAGGTGCGGCTTGCGCAGTCGTGGTCCGCACCTTTTGGCTAATAAACACCAACCGCGAGGTGGCGGTCATTTTCTCTGTCAGTCAAAGGTGCGGTGACCTTGACCTTGTTTCAAGCGTAAAGGGACGGGTCGAATACACCCTGTGTTATTATTCGATTCGTCGAATGCTAGAATATTATTCGGGGAGGCATGATGCGTCGAACAGTAGGAGGGTCACAAAATAGCAAAGGCGTGTGTCGAATACCTGTTACTATTCGACCCCCCCTTTAGATCGTGCCGCAGGATGCGGGCTCGTGGCTCCTAGAATTATGCTGAATGCAAGGTTGCCCTTCAAGCTGACCAGCCAGAAGCGGACCATTGACCGGCCCACCGTCTGCAGGGTGAAGGAGCGATCAAAGTTCCATGTATAGAGCTCACTAGGACAACAAACGGAGGCTGGGCCTCAGCCTTTTGAGAGGGAACATGAATGCACCTGGCCATAACGGTTTCCGAGGTCGGCTCCGGAAGTCCGGTTGGGGAGCTTTCTGGCTCGTGCCGAGGCCCGAATTTTGAGGGGAAGTTTAGGGAGGGAATGCTGGAGCAGTTGCGCGCTCTTTCGGGTTTCTCTCCCGTTTGGGGCTCTTCGTTTTTGTTGGGGGTGGTTTCCCCTCGTGTCGCCTCGTGCAAAGTTGTTCGCCACCTGCTCCGCGTCTTCTGGCAAACTTGCTCTGCGCTGGAGCGACACTCACCACTACCACACCACTGCCAGCTGCTCTCTGCTCTTAATCGCCGTAACTGTCTAGCCCCGACGGACTAACCGCCCACCTGTTTGTCTGCCCTTTCTCGCCCACGGCGCTTCCGGTTTCGCTGCTATAGTAACTTCAGAATAGCCGGCTGGCAAATACCGCGGAAGGACTTCTCTCCTCACACACCCGCCAACGCTATCTTTTGTCGCTTCAGACGTTAGCCAGGGAAGATTGCTCTCAACCGTTCGACGAACGCGGCAGTAGGGCTTCTCTCTCTTTCACACCCGCCAACGCTCTATAGTTGCAAAGTCTTCCCCCCCCGAAGTCTATCTACCTGATAACGTGTTTCTTTCCATAAATTAGATACCACCGTTTCGTATCCAGGGGTTTCTTTCGTTATCTAGAAGACCTCAACTCCAGAACCTGGGTGGGATAACAAGGGGTGGACGGTCCAGAACATAGCAGTGTTTCACGCGTACAGCTGCCAGCAGGCCGAGGGGAAGCCTGGGCGCGGGAAGGGCGCCGGCTTCGGGTTCTGGGGCGTTGCAGACGGCATCCGCGTGCTGTCCGACGACAGCGACTCCGCCGACAAGGAGGAGGCCCTGATCCACCTCCTGAAGCAGCTGGCGAGCTGCGAGCTCGTCTCGCGCCTGGTCGGCGGGCTGACCCCCAGGTTCAACGCTGGGCTAACTTTTGTCGCATCAGACACTGCCCAGGGAAGGGTACTATTGTTAAATCCAGCGATGGGAATTCTCTCTTTCTCTCTCAACACTGTATCGATACAAAGTCTTCCTCCCCTCCGAAGTCTTTGTACCTGATGCGTGTTTCTTTCGCTGTCTCAAATAACTCAACTCCAGAACCTGGGTGGGATAACAAGGGGTGGAAGGTCCAGAACATGGACCTCGACAGCAGTGTTTCACGCGTACAGCTGCCAGCAGGCCGAGGGGAAGCCTGGGCGCGGGAAGGGCGCCGGCTTCGGGTTCTGGGGCGTTGCAGACAGCATCTGCGTGCTGTCCGACGACAGCGACTCCGCCGACAAGGAGGAGGCCCTGGCCCACCTCCCGAAGCAGCTGGCGAGCTGCGAGCTCGTCTCGCGCCTCGTCGGCGGCGGGCTGATCCCCAGGTTCAACGCGCTATCTGTTGTCGCATAAGACACTGCCCAGGGAAGGGTACTATTGTTAAATCCAGCGATGGGAATTCTCTCTCTTTCTCTCTCAACACTGTATCTTTCGTTGTCTCAAATAACTCAACTCCAGAACCTGGGTGGGATAACAAGGGGTGGAAGGTCCAGAACATGGACCTCGACAGCAGCGTTTCGTACCAGGTGTCGGACTCCCTGAGGCACCGCCACGCGTACAGCTGCCAGCAAGCCGAGGGAAAGCCTGGGCGCGGGAAGGGCGCCGGCTTCGGGTTCTGGGGCGTTGCAGACGGCATCCGCGTGCTGTCCGACGACAGCGACTCCGCCGACAAGGAGGAGGCCCTGATCCACCTCCTGAAGCAGCTGGCGAGCTGCGAGCTCGTCTCGCGCCTGGTCGGCGGGCTGACCCCCAGGTTCAACGCTGGGCTAACTTTTGTCGCATCAGACACTGCCCAGGGAAGGGTACTATTGTTAAATCCAGCGATGGGAATTCTCTCTTTCTCTCTCAACACTGTATCGATACAAAGTCTTCCTCCCCTCCGAAGTCTTTGTACCTGATGCGTGTTTCTTTCGCTGTCTCAAATAACTCAACTCCAGAACCTGGGTGGGATAACAAGGGGTGGAAGGTCCAGAACATGGACCTCGACAGCAGTGTTTCACGCGTACAGCTGCCAGCAGGCCGAGGGGAAGCCTGGGCGCGGGAAGGGCGCCGGCTTCGGGTTCTGGGGCGTTGCAGACAGCATCTGCGTGCTGTCCGACGACAGCGACTCCGCCGACAAGGAGGAGGCCCTGGCCCACCTCCCGAAGCAGCTGGCGAGCTGCGAGCTCGTCTCGCGCCTCGTCGGCGGCGGGCTGATCCCCAGGTTCAACGCGCTATCTGTTGTCGCATAAGACACTGCCCAGGGAAGGGTACTATTGTTAAATCCAGCGATGGGAATTCTCTCTCTTTCTCTCTCAACACTGTATCTTTCGTTGTCTCAAATAACTCAACTCCAGAACCTGGGTGGGATAACAAGGGGTGGAAGGTCCAGAACATGGACCTCGACAGCAGCGTTTCGTACCAGGTGTCGGACTCCCTGAGGCACCGCCACGCGTACAGCTGCCAGCAAGCCGAGGGAAAGCCTGGGCGCGGGAAGGGCGCCGGCTTCGGGTTCTGGGGCGTCGAAGACGGCATCCGCGTGCTGTCCGACGACAGCGACTCCGCCGACAAGGAGGAGGCCCTGGCCCACCTCCTGAAGCAGCTGGCGAGCTGCGAGCTCGTCTCGCGCCTCGTCGGCGGCGGGCTAATACCCGGGCTGAACGCAGTGTCCTCCCCGCCGTGCAGATTTTCCGCCAAGTGCGACGAGCTGGCCTGCCTCTCTTTCCGGCAAATCGCGATGGTTCCCGCCGGCGCGGTGGCCTTGTACAACAAAGGCAGCGTCGAGGTCATGGTCGCCGTGTTGGACGCGAAGGGCACTACCGACGACGCGGCACGCGTTGCGGCATGCAACGCCTTGAGGCAAGTCGCGTTCAGCTGGGTCGGCCGGGGGCTGCTGCTGGGGGAGAAGCTGCCGGAAGGTGTCACGACGAAGGTGCCGCCGCGCGCGGGAAGCGACGAGGATGCTGATCGGCTTGCGAAAGGTGTCGTGGCGGCGCTCGCGAAGAACCTCACGGAAGACGGGCCGGCGCTGCGCACGTCGGCGGTGAAGTGCCTCGAGCTGCTCACGACGTTCGAAAAAGGGCTCCAGATCGCACTGTGCGATTCGGTCTTCCAGTTCTTGAACCAAACCCTCGAAAAAATTGTCGCCGCGGAGGATTGGTCGTACGACGCGTCCACGGTCGCCTACGTGGAGCACGCGCTCAACGTCATTTGGAACATCGCGCTCGACGACTTCGGGAAGGTGATGTCGACGGAGGTGAACCTGATGCCGAAAACCCTCGGACTCCTGCTGTTCCACGTGGCGAAGTTCCCGACGAAGCTGCTGAAGGTGAAGGCAGCCGTGACGGGCGCCGTCGCAGCGCTGTTCGTCAAGGCGGAGACGAAGCGGGCGGGCGTAGTGTCGTTGTTCGACCCGCCGCGGGTGCAGTGCCCTGCGGGGACGCACGTTGACATCCGGTACCTGCTGGTCAAGCTGCTCAAGGCCGCGAACGCCATGTACGAGCCCATCGTGGCCGCCCGGAAGGCGGGGGAGCCGGTGGCCTCGGTCACGGAGCACGGAGACGACGTGCAGGACATCCCGCGCATCATCACCAACTGCAACCATGCCATCCGGCTTCTGGCCGACCTGCCGGCCGCTCGCGCCCTCATCCAACAGCAGCTCGCACCCGAACCGTTCGTCCTCCGACGACAGATCTTCTACGGCACGCAGTTCGAGAGTGAGTTCATCAAGAAGAACGAGTCTGCTGGCTGAAGTTGGGTGCGGTCTGGTCTAGCCCAGTTCGTGAGAGAGTGCATGCTTACTGCCTGTACTCAAAAGGTCCAGTGCTGAGCATGTACGAGCATCGTCGTAAAAGTGCACGCCACTGCCTGAGGCATGCACTCGTGGCCGCCGGAAGGCAGGGGAGGCGGTGCCATCAAGAACAACGAGTCCGCTGGCTGAAGTTGTACGAAATCTCTCCGCCGAGCTCGTGAGAAAGTGCCCATCGTGGTAAAAACCGCATGCTACGCCTGCCCGGTCTTCTACAGATTCCAAGAGTTTTCAAGCGGAACGCAGGCGTTCGGGGATGGACACCCATCCGAGAAACTCGTCAGTGAACACATTACCAACCCTAGTCCAACCGAAGTTAACAGGAACAAGGCATCCCTGTATCTAGCTCGTGAGGCGGGTGTACACCCCTGTCTACGGCTGCAGACATGTCGAGCGGGAGCACACGTTCGTCATTCGCTGTTGGCCACGGTTGCTGGGCCCCCAGGGCAGGCCTGGTCACCATGATTGCCACAGAGTGGCGACATTGCCACAAATCTTGCCCACACCCGTGTGGCAAATTGTCCGAAGTTGGTCCACCAGGGGATCCACTCCTTTTGAAGGCCGCACTCAAAGGCGGCAGTCTTTGGCAAGGAGCCGACTTGCCTAAGCAGGTGAGTTCCGCTGGTGGGTACAAACCACGGTACCGCGAAGTGTTCCTTTCCGGGAAGGTAACCGAACACGATCGGGCAGTCTCCCCTCCCGGAACCCGTCCTTTCCGTACTTCTCTTTTATCTTGCTAGCTGTGAATATAGGGTTATCCCGCTTTGTTCCCCCTTTTTCGACCATTATGAAGCCTTCGGGTTCGCACAGCCAAACGCCACCACCAAGGACGTGCGCAACTGCGACTCGGCCGCAGTTCGAAATGAACTCAGTCTTGCAGACTAAACGATGGCGCGAAGTGCAAGAATTCTCCAACGCAAGGATTCTGAATACGTCAAGGAACCCTCGTGGGTGCGGCATATCGCGTTTCCTCTTTTTGTTAGTGCGCACTCGCGGAGCTCACCTGCTATTGGTAAGTTTCATGTAGTACGCAGCCAACTACGAATCTTTAGTACCAACCAATACTTACTAACAAGGAGTTCCGCTAGTGCGCACAAACAAGATTCCGTGTTGCGCCACGGGACAGCGACGCTGGATCGCCTCACTTCTTCTTCGGCGACAACAATGGCCTAGTCGAGCCATCCCGAACGGTACCCCTGTAGTACCCTATACGTCTACAGTCAACCGAAGACGAGAATGAGAAAACATACCGACGATTCTGAAACACAATAGCAGCAGGGAAAGAAAAGGGGAGAAAAGGGCAACATAGGGAAGAAACCCGTATCCCGGTGCATGGACGGCAAGCGACGTTCGCTTGACTACGCCACGTTCACCGACCCAAACCTGCACGAAACCGGCAGGGGAAGTCCCGACTTTACCGCAGAGAAGGCGGACCAGGAGGCGATGCAGAGCAGTCGATGGCTCGTCTTGCTCGCCTTCTGCTACAACACCGCTTGCAATTCGTTCATGTTCATGAACTTCGCAACCGTTGAAGAGTATGCTCCCCCCCCCGGTTCGATCGCACCAGCATCCAGGAGACCACCTAGACCGCACCCCACCCTTAGGAGTTTGAAACAGCTTGCCTGTCTGTGTGAGACAGGCCTGTGTTGCAAACCATTCAGCCGTTGCACGGGGCCGAAGCCCCGTGCGGCTAACATCACATGAAAGCAGAAGTCTTGAACCGAATGCCGGATGAAGAAGCGGCCGCTCTGTCCGTCCTCCGAAGGATCCCGCCCCACCCGCCCTTCGGAGAGGAGTCACAGGACCTGAAAACGTGTCGGACACTCAAAACCGACTGGCGAAAGTGACAATCGGGCTATACTTCGCTTCAGACGTTTTCCTACTTCAAGCCACGGGCTTCACCCAGCTCCGCATCAGACGTTACCGCTTCCAGCCATGGACTTCAACTCACACGCACAGCATCGCGAAGGAAAGCTTGGGGGGCATTGGCGACGGCTCGCTAAACTTTTTGTATTCAGCGTCGCTGCTCGCGGTGCTGCCGTTCGCGTTTCCGGTCTCGTACCTGCTCGACCGCTACAACGTCGTCGTCACCGGCGTCGGCGTGCTGTGCAACGTCATCGGCGCCTGGCTGCGGTACCTGTCGATCGACCGCGAGTCGTACGCCATCGCGCTGCTCTCGTCGGTGTTCATTGGCTGCTCGGCCGCGGTCATCATCACCTCGGTGGCCCACGTCCCGCAGCAGTGGTTCGTCAAGGGTACTCCGCGGCAGCTCGCGACGTCGATCGGGGTGCAGGCGAACTACGCCGGCTGGTGCCTGGGATCGCTGCTGATGCCGTACGGCGTCGACACGAAGGAAGACTACAAAGACCTGCTCCGCATCCAGGCGTTCTTCGTCAGCCTCTCGCTCCTGTTGTTCTTCGCTTTCCACCGGCAGCGCCCCGCCGAAGAAACGCAGACGCTCGAAATACCGCAGCACCCCGACCACCTCGACTCCGCAGTCAACGCATCGCAAAGCCCCCCAGGCCCGCCGGCCGGGTTGCCCGAGGGCTCGGACTCTTCGTTCGTGGAGGAGTTCGTGCAGAACATAAAAGTGCTGGCCGCCAGCAAAAGCTTCCTCTTCCAGCTGCTCTGCTACTCGGCGCTCGGCGGGATCAGCTTCACGATCCCGGCGATCCAGGGCGAGGTGTTCAGCAAGTTCACGACGCACGACACGGCGTGGACCAACTTCGCGTTCATCTTCACCGGAGTGATCGGCGGGCTGACGTTTGGAACCTTCAAATCGGACAAGGTCGACAATCTCATTACTGCGTGCTTCTTCGTTTGCTCGGCGTCTGTCACTTTGATCATCATCGTGGGTTACCTGCAGGACACGATCGGGTTCACAGCATCGTACGTCGCAACGATTTGCTTGATGTCGATGGCTGGCCTGGCGTCACTTGGGTTCATTGGACCGGCTTTGAGCAAGGCGTGCAGGGCGGTGCCGGCGGTGTCGCACTCGTGGTCAGGTGGAGCGGTCGAGTGGTGTATCCAGGTGTGGGGGGCCGTGCTGACGCAGGTGTCGATCGGCAGCGTCGGGTTCTCCGCCTGCGCCGCGCTCGCGTGGACGGCCACCGCCCTGCTCCTGGTGGCAAACCGCTTCGCGCGAGCCCAGGCAGCCGCGCTGGACCGCACGTACCTCACCGAGTCCACACCCCTCCCCACCCGCCCCCAGCCGCGGGCCGACCCCTCCAGCGACGACGCCGAGGCAACCCCTGTCATCCAGGCAACGTAGAAAAACAGTCTCGGAGAAACCCAGCAGCACACTCTCTAAAAAAGAACTTTCACTCTTAAAGAGAGCCGAGAGAATCGAACCCTTTCGTTCTTGCAGATAAAGTGAAAACCGTAGTGCGTACCAGAGTGCCAGATCGCAATCTGACCCAGTGAAACATGCGTCAGGATCCTCAGAACTAAAGGCTCACACGGACAATCAGGTGCACGGTCTACTCGTTAAGGAGATGACACGTGATTTCACATGTTGTCTTGATAACATGCCGCAAAACCATGTCATCGCATGTTGTAAGTTTAGTATCATGAGATCACATGCTATGTTTTATACGATGTGAAACCTCATATCAAGTACGTCGCGTGTCGACAGGAAGTGTCGGCTTCTCCGCCTGCGCCGCGCTCGCTTGGACGGCCACCGCCTTGCTCCTGGTAGCAAACCGCTTCGCGCGAGCCCAGGCAGCCGCGCCGGACCGCACGTACCTCACCGAGTCCACACCCCTCCCCAGCCGCGGGCCGACCCCTCCAGCGACGACGCCGAGGCGACCCCTGTCATCCAGGCACGTAGAAAAACAGTGTCGGAGAAACCCAGCAGCACACAAAAACCCCCCGGATCTCTGCGTGAACTTGCACTCTAAAAAAGAACTTTCACTCTGACATTGAACCCTTTCGTTCTCGCAGAGTAGTGCGTACCAGAGTGCCAGATCGCAACCTGACCCAGCGTGAAACACGCGTCGGGATCCTCAGAACTAAAGGCACACACGGTCAAGTGGTGCATTCAGGTGCATGGTCTACTCGTTATGGAGATGATACGTGATTTCACATGTTGTCTTGATAACATGCCGCATACCATGTCATCGCATGTTGTAACTTTAGCATCATGAGATCATGTATATGAGACGATGCCAAACCCCCCCCCCCCCCCCTTTGCACTAATAAAAACCTTTTTGACATCACCCCATACTGGCCCCGAACCCCCATCTGTGTGGCCCAAAACGGGTCCCAAACGGTTTTTGACGGGCTGAGTCGAGGTAGAGGGTCTCCGAAGGCCCACGAATGGGCCCAGGTGGGCCCAGGTGGGCCCCGGAGCGGGCACTCAGCGCGAGGGGGAGAGCCCCCAAAAATGGGGTCGTTTTCGGGCCTCGCCACTACTCAAGCTAGTCAAACACCTTCTGGCCTCCAGCGGGAAACCCAGACTTCAAAACGACAAGATCGGCTGTGTTCAGTCGTAGATAGCCACCAGCGGGTCCTTTTGAAGCCGAAGAATGCTCTCGGGGGTCACAGTTAGCCCCATGTGTGCAGCGCCAGCAGTGGGCAGGCACACGCTTAGAATGTGTGGTATGCAAGTGCACCCTGCCTAGAATCCGGCTTCACCCGCTTTTGAGACAAGGTGGAAAAATGCAAAAGAACCAAGATGACGACTGTGGGCCCCCCCGCCAACGCTAATCTCGGCAGCCTTTCCCCGGTTCTTTCAGAGATTGTCACCCACGACCATTCCAACAGCCCTGTACCGGGCACGTGCAAACCGCTCACGATGCGTCGCCGGCTCGCCTCGTCGTCAAGGCTGTTGAAGGCTTCTGAAAGCCTACCAGAAAGGCGCATCCAGATGTCAACCTTCTCCTCCTCTGTC
Source organism: Diplonema papillatum (assembly GCA_030068145.1). Lineage (NCBI taxonomy): Eukaryota > Euglenozoa > Diplonemea > Diplonemida > Diplonemidae > Diplonema > Diplonema papillatum. Next base: position 32,089 of record JAPJBO010000397.1, on the reverse strand, counting down.
ATTGGGGCGAGAAAGAACCCGATCAGGTCCTCACCAGAGACCTTTTCGCAAAAGGTCCTGCTGGCTACGAGTCGTCTCTGCAAGGACTGACCACGTCTCGTTTCCTCATGAAACGGCGACAACTTCTGCATTGCTCTCACCGATCACTCCACGAACTCCAGACCCGTGATCTTTGGCATTTTCTCCTCTCTTAGTTTCCGTTTTTCTGGGTCAACCTTAATTCTTAATTAGTATTGCTGGTAAAGCCGGATTCTAGGCAGGGTGCACCTGCTGCACCCACTCTATTTACAACGTGTGCCTGCCCACCGCAGGCGCTGCAGGCGGGGTGGCCAAGTAGGGCTATCGGTGACCCCTGAGAACATTCTTCGGCTTCAAGAGGACCCGCTGGTGGCTATCTACAGCGGAACACAGCCGATCTTGTCGTTTTGAAGTCTGGGTTTCCTGCTGGAGGCCAGAAGGTGTTTGACTAGCTTGAGTAGTGGCGAGGCTTTGAAAATGACCCCATTTTGGGGGCACCCCCCCTCGCACTGAGTGCCTGCTCCGGGGCCCACCCTGGGCCTACCTGGGCCTATTCATGGGCCTTCAGAGACCCCTTTACCTCGACTCAGCCCGCCAAAAACCGTTTGGGAACCGTTTTGGGCCACACAGGTGCCAGTATGGGGTGACATCAAAAAAAAATTTATTAGTGCAAAGGGGGGGGGGTTTGGCATCGTACCATAATATTATGTTTTATACGATGTCATATTAAGTGCGTCGCGTGTCGACAGGAAGTGTCGGCTTCTCCGCCTGCGCCGCGCTCGCGTGGACGGTCACCGCCGGGCTCCTGGTGGCAAACCGCTTCGCGCGAGCCCAAGCAGCTGCGCCGGACTGCACACTTCTCACCGAGCCCACTCTCGTAGTCTTCGTAGTGCAGGGCGTGTGTAAATGCAGGTAAACTGGCCGGAAGATCCTCATTTTTTGCCCACCCCGCACTTGCGGGTGCACTGTGCCATCCGTGGTGCAAAAGTCCTAGTTTGATGAAAAACGCATATCGAGCGATCCGCAACATCATTCGAAAAAAAAAAAAGAAAACCCCCGGTAGAAAACACGGAACCACATGCATTTTGGGGTCAGGGTGGAACTTCAGGTACTCAAAAGAAGTATCTCGTCCCATTCAAATCAAGCCTGGATTCCGGGTTGGAGCTCCCTCAAACAAGATGCGTGTCGCAAAACGTTCGAACCATTCAATCCCGCCCGCGCGGTAGGTAGCCTTCACCTTTGTCCCCGTCCGCCACAGATAGGCATGGACAGCTGCGGGATCTGCAGCACAAGAGTACCGGGTAAGGGCTGCTGCACGGGTGTCAAGCTTCACGTGTTCGGTGGTTCTGCAGAGCCACTTGCAGGCCGAGGGTCGACCGATTTCCCAAACCAAAGCATCAAGGCGTGGCTTGATGCGTACCTTGGGGCTTGGCGCTTGCGCTGAACACGATCCCGTAGAGACGGACAGCCACAGGGCAGAGCGGAAGGGGGTCGCGGCACTGAGCGAACTCGTCGGCATGCCGCGGTTAACCGTGAACGCTCTTGCGCCCCCCCCAGGTGCTTCTTTTTCTTCGTCTTCTTCTTCGTCTGCACCTTGTTTTGCCTTAATCTTCATCTCCAGTTCCACACAGATAAATTACTCCCGCACCCCCTCCCCTGTTCTTCTTCTACTTCTCTCGGGAAGTCTTCCGCTCAATTGCGGTGTTCGCGGGTTGGAGGCGCGATCCTTTTCCCGGAAGGCGCCTACGGACCCGCCCTCACCGCCACGCTCACCTTCCGCCGCGTTCCTGTCAGAGTTTTGCGTCTTCCTTGCACGTCGTGCGAGAGTGGCATTGGATCCAGGGTCTCCTCCTTGCGCTGGGCGAAGAAAAGCACTGCCCCGTGTATGGGAAACAGGACTTCTGCACACACTGTTTGGCATTTCCTCAAAACCAAAACGCCAAACGGTAATGACGCCAAAATAGGATTCTATAAAGGGACATCTGCAGGCTTGGGCATGGACCCGCACCAAAATACCTCACCAAATAATTGCGCACACGATACATTTTCTGTACCTACCCCCCCCCGTGCATAAGATGGATAGCCAAACCCCCTTGATTAAGATGGATACGCCAAAACCCGAATTATTCATCCATTTTATGCACGGGGGGGGGGGTACTCAGCGCTCTTGTTAAGGATCAGCCACTTTGGCCGGATGGCCGGATAAACCAGACCCCCCCCCCCTCTACAGTGCATGCAGTTGCCTTGGAGGCTGGGTGGTCAAATTCTCGAAGGTGAAATGGTCAAAATTCCCTGCCAAAAGTGGGCCCACAAAATTTTTCCAAAGTGTGGTATTTGGGGTATTTGGGGCAAAAAAAAAATTTTTTTTTTCTGACCGCCCACCGTGGTGACCACCTTAGAGTGTGACAGGTAGCGTCTCCCCCCTCCACAGTGAAAATAGCCTGAGGGGGGGGGGTCAGCCGGCTGATGGATGGATGGATGGTTCTTAACAAGATGCCTGGGGGTACTAAAAAAAAGGAACCCGTAGCTATATAGTCCTTTCTTGCTCTACGAGAACCCGTTTAACAACGGTCACACGGAGACCCTAAACCCCCGGAATTTCAAGCGAACTTTAGCTCTAAAAAGGACCCATCCGGAGGCTTCAAAACCACGGGTTCTCAGGCGAACTTCAGCAAGAAACAAACGGCGACAAAACGGGCGGCGTATCTTTGAACGAACGAGAAAAGGTCGGAAGAACGGGGCTCCTGGAAGGCGCCCTCGGCTACTGCCGCAGACCTGCGTGCCATCATCCCCGTCTCTCTCACCTTATGCAGCGAGTCGCAGTCGCAATCATGGGGGGCTGTGTTTTTAACTGTTTGCTCAGACGTAGTTGTAGGGGCCTTCTCCCCGCGACGGATTCTCCTGTGCTCTGGTAGCACGGGCAGTCCTGGCTGTGGCGAGCTATGAATGGCCGCTTTCAACCAGACTCACCGCTGTCCTGTCTGCAGACACTCAGGTTCCGCGCTGATGAATCGTCCGCCTCATGTGGACCGAACCACGGCGCAGACGGGACCAGTGCGGTGTTGAGCACATACCCATTCCAAGCATTTTCTTGCAATCCCCCCTTCCCAGTAGGGTACTTCGCGTAACGCGACTTGCTGCCCTCAGCACGCAGGATCACTTCCTCGCACTCTTTTTCCTTTTGGTACTTCAACCATTGGTGCTGCACACGGCAACCCCATGTCCACTGTGCTCTGCGGAGTTTACTTCGCAGATTGCCACCGTAAAAAGAAGACAAGTCAGGGCTGCCTAGCGAGTCGCAGTCACAATCAGGGCGAGTGCCCTGAGTTTTTAACTGATTGCTCAGACACGGTTGTAGGGGCCTTCTCCCCGTGACGGATTCGCCTTTGCTCTAGTAGCACGGGTGGTCCTGGCTATGACGAGCTACGAGCAGCCGCCTGACAAACCAGACTCACACCGCAGTCCTGTCTGCAGACACTCAGGTTCCGCGCTGATGATGGTCCGCTTTATGTGTCCGTGGCTTAAAGGACCGAAACACGGCGCAGCCGGGACCAGTGCGGTGTTGAGCACATACCCATTCCAAGCACGTTCTTTCAAACTCCCACCTTAACCGTGTCAGGCTACTACGTGTCACCTCTGTCATTCAATAGGTGGGTGTATTGCGCATCTCGAAATGGATATCTGTGCACACGCACACGTCCTTGTGGCGGGAATGCACCGGTGCACGGCAAGGCGCCCAGTCTCGGTGTCGTGAGTGCAAGCTGAAACAACGCGTTTGAAAGCCATCAAGCGAAGGAGGCTCACCGCGGTCGAAAAAAAGAAGGAAGAAGTAATAACGCGAAGAGGGGAACGGCCCCAGAAACAACGTCGTGCGCTCTACAAAGGGAGAATCGCCCTCCTTACGGGCGGACTTCTTCGCTCATCCCACCTAGCCCTCCCTTGAAGTTTCCAGTGAGACTTTCTACCCCGAGAAATGGTGGTCCTGAAAAAAAGGTCCGAATACTGGCTCGCGAGTCACGTTTTTTTTTGTTGTTGTTGTGTCTTGACAAGTGTTAATTTGTCAAGAGCAAAAACCGTCCGATGGCAGCGTACTATTCTTCACACCGTTGAAGGGAGTGCGCGCAAGCAAACCCTGAACGGAACCTTCCTTGCAGCACCGCACGGGGCAAGTCGGATCCGTACTACCACGTTGTAAACCACCGACCGAGCTCTCGAGGCACTGTGGCCGCCTTGGGCCCGCGGCATCCGTTTTCACGTTTTCAGGAACCACCCAACGAAAGAAAGAAAAGCGAAGTATCACTCAAAAAAACGGGGGAAAAAAAAAGGAAAAAAAAAAGAAAACCGGTAGCTGGCGCCAGCGTCTGCCGGAAGCGCTGGGGAAGGGAAGGAGGAAAGCGGTGCGTCAGGGGGGGTATCTTGTGTTAACAATGCATTTTCGGTACTAAAAACAGGAAGTTGGCAGCGTGCCACTTGAAACTTACCAAAGCAGTGCACAAACAAAAGAGGACCCCGTACTAAGTGTTTCTCCTATGGGGGTATCCCGGGAGGACAGGTTGCTAGCCGCTGCTGCTCTCAGAAGAGTGCAACAAACCACGTATTTCGCTTCTTCGCTCTGGATCGTACCTGTCTTTACAATACAGTTCTCTGCTCCGTCCATACTTGTCGTTACAATACAGGGTTTTACTTTGTACTATCACCACATACTTGTTGTTACAATACAGGGTTCTACTTTGTACTATCACCACATACTTGTCGTTAAAATACAGGGTTCTACTTTGTACTATCACCACATACTTGTCGTTACAATACAGGGTTCTACTTTGTACTATCACCAATATACTTGTGCAATACAGGGTTCTACTTTGTACGATCACCACATACTTGTCGTGCGCATCATGCAGACCCTGTCTTTACATTTGGAACGACACCCTACTTAGGCCATGACCATCCACCCGTACGCACCAGCTACGCGGCTGACCGAACAAAGCGGAAGGGATCCGACGCACCAGAGGGCAGGAGTTCGTTCTACAGAGTGTGTAGTGGCTGCCGTTATGTTCCGGGGGGTTCCCTTCTTTTTTTCCTTTCCCTTTTGTTGTTGTTGCCGCCATTCTGTAGCCCCCTCTCTTCCGACCGAGATGTGCAGGTCGGCACGGCCGGGGGCCTCCGTGAGAGAGTAAAAGAATTTCAAAACGTGAAAGCAGACTTGCCCCGCGCGCCCGCTGCTACTCGTCATTCTGTTGTCTCTCGTCCCCCCTCACCCTCCCCTCGCCCGATCCGGCAGAAAAGACACCGCACTGCGTTTTCAAGTTCTTCGCCTTCTACGTGATTGTCATGCTTCGGAGTGCTCCTTCATCATACCCGCTTTTTGCCCTCTTTCCTTCTGACTGGTTGCAGCTGCGTGCTGTTGAGACGTGGTGCTCTGGAGGTTTGTCGTTGAAGCCCTCCGCCGTTGTTTTGAGGTTTTATCTCCCGAGTCAGCGGCACGTGGCACGTGTTGACGCGGCTTTTCATGAAGCAGGCTGGACCGTAGTCGGGGGGACACCCTCCATTCACGTCATTGAAAATGCGTCACTACTGATTGTCATGCTTCGGAGTGGCTCCTTCATCAGTAATACCCGCTTTGCCCTCTTTCCTTCTGACTGGTTGCCGCTGCGTGCTGTTTAGACGTGGTGCACTGGAGGTTTGTTGTTGAAGCTCTCCGCCGTTGTTTCGAGCCACAAGTGCAGGTTTTATCTCCCGAGTCAGCGGCATGTGGCACATGTCGACGCGGCTTTTCATGAAGCAGGCTGGACCGTAGTCGGGAGACCCTCCATCGAAAAAATGCGGTCACGTGAAGCTAGACTGCCTCACGAGAAAGGTACAAGCGACAGACGCATATCTGACGGCACCACAACCGAATTTGCTCATCAGTGACCAAACCCAATCCCACAAGCACGTCTTCTTCTCATCCTGCGGGCATGCATTCTCCATGCACTTCTCCTTCGAGTACATCTTGCATGTCTCCGTCTCCTCACAGACGCACTTCCGTTCCTTCGATGAGTCACCCCACGTGCACTTCTGATCGTCAGAGTTCGGGCACGAGGTCTCAACACACTGGTCCTTCTTCTCGATGTCCTCACACTTCGTCTCCTCACAAAAGCATTTCCCCCGCGCCATCCCTTTATGTAGAAAAGCTGTCAAAATGGGGAGCTGCCTCTGCGTGCGAGCAGAGCAGGACCCGGACGCGGAGGACGCGCAGCAGCTGACGCGGAGAGTGTCGCGGGCGTGGGACGCGGGCGACGGCGTCTTCGTCGACCTGCGGCGGACGCCGAGGGCAGGGACGCGTGGCTGCTGCCATCGAAGGAGGCCGCGCGCGCCGTGAACATCGCGTTCACGATCACCACCAAGCTGCGCGACGTCTCGGCGGAGAGGAAGTACACCTCTTCGCAGCAGCAAACATTGATCCTTTTTGGCGTGTCTTCACTCTGAAGGCTTAGTGTCCGAACTCCAGCTCGGGGTTTGGCTTTTTATGGTAACAAGCTAGCTTTTCACTATCAAAAAGTGTCGGATGGCACCAGCGTGCTGTGCTAAATCACTTAACCACTTCCGGACGAACTACCACTGTATTGGTAGTTAAATCAAGAAAGTTCGCGGGTGTCAAGTTCGCGGGTGAGAGGCCAAAGAATGGCCGAAAGTGGTCGCCGTTTGCTTTATTGGAAATATCTGACACAAGTCTTTGGAATGCGTCCTTCATCGGGCAAAAGTCCTGCTCCGAGCTCTCAACGGATACCTGAGGTTTGCCGTGAAGCCCCCCCTTTTCCCAAATAACCCTCCTCCCCCTCCGTCCGTAAGTGGTTAAAACAGGGGGTTCACACGTACGCGCAAGCTAATATGTCTCCCGTCTGTAAAGGGTTTATAGAATCGTACTGCCGCCAGTGACCAAACCCCTCCCGCGCCATCCCTTTATGTAGAAAAGCTGTCAAAATGGGGAACTGCCTCTGCGTGCGAGCAGAGCAGGACCTGGACGCGGAGGACGCGCAGCAGCTGACGCGGAGAGTGTCGCGGGCGTGGGACGTGCGGGCGACGGCGTCTTCGTCGACGCTCGGGCGGGGCGCTGCGGCGGACGCCGAGGGCAGGGACGCGTGGCTGCTGCCGTCGAAGGAGGCCGCGCGCGGCGTGAACATCGCGTTCACGATCACCACCCAGCTGCGCGACGTCTCGGCGGAGAGGAAATACCTCTCCGCGCTCAACGACAGGAGGACCCTCGACGCACGGTCTTACGCCGACGTCTACCAACAACTGTCAACCGAAGCAGCCGGGACGGTGTCGCTGAGTTCGACACGCGAGATGAACTTGTCCGACATGCTGTTCAAGCCCGACAACCAATTTTCCGGTGGCCTCGTCGGCATCGGGCTGACGGTGGGCGTGGAGCAAATACGGGGCAAGGAGGACATGCAGAATACCGGGTCACACCAGGCTCAGGCATCCATCAAGCGGTGGCTTGAGCACTGCGGCTGGGGCGTCGGATCCGTCACTTTGCTGACTGATACGCCCGGCAGCGAGCAGCCGACGGCGGACACGATACGGAAAAAGTTGCACACGATGCTGAAGTCGGGCGCGGACGCGTTTTGGTTCTCGTACAGCGGCCTCGCGAAGGAGGCGGACGGTGATGTGGGGATCTCCGGCTGCGACGGGAAGCTGGTGATGCTCAGCGAGCTGCGCAGGCTGCAGCCGTCGGCTCCGGGGGCCGTTTTGAACATATTTTTGGACGTTACGTCGGGAACGGCGCTGCCGCCCATATTCTCCGTTTCGTACGCGGTGCCGAGTGCCATCAACACTCCGGCGCCCCCGCGCCACCCGCAGCCGTCGCTCGACGAGCTCAACGCGACAATGGCGAAGCTTGAGGACTTGGAGTACCGCCGCCTTCACCTCAGCTCGATCATCGCAGAGCTTCGCGACGAGCTGTCCAGCGCGAAACTCGACCTTCAACACGTGGATGAGCAGTTGCTGGCTACTTAGCACTCGGGGAGTTTCGAGACTGCTTCCATGCACTTCTCACTCTCGGTTGCCTGCCTCAGCATCTGTAGGGTTTGGCTTCCGGGCACCCTGCATCTTGAAGTCGTCGTTTTCCACGAGAACTTGTTCTCTGGGTGAGACAATGGCGAAGCTCAGCGAGCTGCGCAGGCTGCAGCCGTCGGCTCCGGGGGCCGTTTTGAACATCTTTTTGGCCGTGACGTCGGAAACGGCGCTGCCATGCATATTCTCCGTTTTGTACGCGTGCCGAGTGCCATCAACACGCCGGGGCCCCCGCGGAGACTGCTTCCACTTGCACTTCTCACTCTCGGTTGCCTGCCTCAGCATCTGCTGCGTCGCGAAGTCATCGTCTCTCACGAGAACTTGTTCTCTGGTTGAGACGGGAAGCTGGTGATGCTCAGTGAGTTGCGCAGACTTAAACACACTTAATGCCGCAATGCTTGAACACGGCACGCTACCGTGATCTTCTCTCCGCTGAGTACCGCAGCATTTTGCGTTATTGGGTATCTCTTGACATTCAACCCGACCTTCAGAGCATCGGTGAACAGCTGGAGTTGGCCACTTCGCGCGCGGAGGTCTCGGAGAATGCATATTTTCGGGCGTGTCGTCGCTTGGTCAGAGCCTGCTCCCTGACCTCCAGGACGGCGTTGAGCGTGTTTTTCTTGAAACCCGAAACGTCGCTGCAAGCTCAGCGTTGCTGCCTGATTCTTCCTGCTTCGTACGTTGTTTCGAGCACACAACCTCTTGTTTTTCTTTTGACGGAAGCTCTCTCCAGAAATCCAGGTTGGCAGCTTGTCTTACCCGCTTCGTCGTGTTGGAGACTGATAGATTTAGGGGGGACTGTATTCTGATCCCTCGACGAGTTTGACGCGAGCGATGGCGGAAGAAAAATCATGGACTGATCACCGCCGCCTGAACTCTGCCAGCGTCAACTCCATTTAGCTATGCGAGGTCCCGGGGTTTGCTCCTCGTAATACGAGAAATACGGGCAAGAGCTCGAAAGTTTACTCGATCATGCTTCCTACTGCGTCTGCATGACGACATCGCATCCGTATGCATACAGCATCGAATGTAGGAACGTATGCAAGCAGTTTGCATGTTCACTGCTTTTCCATATTTTTTTTTTAAGTTAAAGTTCGCTTGCAATTCCGGGGGTTTTTTGCGCGTAAATTTGATGCAAACCTTTTGCTGCTGACCGGACACGTCGTGTTGTAGCTGTCTTGTGCCGACGGCCGCTTGAAGGCCTGGGACAACCGCCTCATCTACACACACACCCTTTCTTAACCCCACTTTTTCCGGAAAAAACGGGTTTCGTCAGAAACCCAAAACTGGAACCCAGCCACTCAGGTGGCCCCACAATGCTCCGGAAATCCAGCGGAGTGCTCGTTTAGGCTGAAATAATGGCTGCAGAATGTGAAAACTGCACCGGAAATCCAGAACTAATAGTCGGAGTGCTCGTTTAGGCTGAAATAATGGCTGCAGAATGTGAAAACAAGGCGGAATCCCGATTGGACAGTCGCGATTACGCGCATGCGAGTAAAAGAAACGCCACCTGGGTTGGGCATAGGTGCGCTCAGGGGCAGCAGTACTGGAGTTTCGTGCCACACAGCCCCCCAGATACAAATGCCGATCATCGGCAATTTGCGACAGTGTAGAGAGAATGCCACGCGATATACGTGAAACCTGTTCAGGAGATGCACACAGCCTTTTTCTCTGCGCAGAACGGGAAGCGTATTATTAGGGGGCTTGCCGTATCCGGGATACCACAATATACCACAATAAACGCTAGAAATTGTCAGCGCGGTAGCGATGACTGCGAGAACACATATAGGTGGGTGGGGAGAGGCCATGGGACTGCTAAGGCGTGAAGACCGCCTTACTGCTCTCGGGACTTCACACCCTTAGACTTGCTTTATGTGTGCTCTCTCTCTCTCTCGCCCTCGCTCTCAGGGCTGTACACATGCCAGCTTCGTACGACTTCTTTCGCGCGAACTCTTGACAGTTGCAAACGTTATTTCGCAGCCAATGACATGTCGTCACAAGGGATGTCAACAGCAATCCAGCCTCGGAAAGGAGAGAAATAATCTAATCGTCCTCTTTTATTCATCGAACCAAACAACCTCCAGTTCGGCAAAGAAGATTTGCCAGAGAAGGCAGCGACCACTGCCGAATGAGCAGGAAAGAAGGAAGCGGCCTTTTCGAAAGAAACCCGCCGCAAGAAGAATAAACTAAGCAAACAACATGTGCCCGACGAGCTGGCAGCGGTGCTGAATCTTTTTTTTTTTGTCCTCAGCTAGATGTGACGCGGTACCAACCCTCTCATTTGCACTCCGAGATACGTTACATGTGGTGGAACGGAGAGATCTTCTCTCCGTTCCACCACATTTCTGCCCTCACGATTCGGTCATCGACCTGAGTGGAGGCGTGTCAGGCAGATTTGGCTGCCTCCACCGAGGCCATCAGGCACTGCAGGGCTCTGTTCTGCTCACTTTCTGCGGTGTACGCGCTCCCACCGCCCTTCGCGCAGATCCAACGGCAGGGTGTTACATCGTCTCGCGCTGGCGCTCACGGTGACGAAGCAGAGCGCCGCGGCGGGCAACGTGCACTTCCTATAGAGTAACACGGGAAGCCCGCGTGGTGTGGTCGAATGTGGGCCAGTTTCCCGTAGTTACCTCGTGTTTAACCTGGGGGATTGCAAGAACGCGCTTCGAATGGATACGTGCTCAACACCGCACGAGCGTATATATCGATGGACTACGAATTCACGTGGGGAAAAAGGTGAGGGCTTCTTGCACATCTCGGGGGAGCTCTGATGAAACACAGCCCCAGTATTTTTTTTTATTTTTTTTAGCCACATGCAATGTGTGAGGAAACTGAACCGCTCAAGTAGGACCTTCTGATCATGATCATTTGCCAAATTTGCCACCTGAAACCACGTCCAGGATTTGGGCTCAGGGTAGTGCGGTCAACGAAAACTCTAGTTGTTTGTGCGATACAGTGTGCGCGCGATCAACCGGCTTGCCGGCTGATTCAATTTCGAGTCTTTTTTCGTACCGGCAGACTCGCCCAAAAATATAGGCGCTTTCTTTTGTTTGTGCGCACTAGCGGAACTCACCTGCTTTGGTAAGTTTCATGTAGTACGCTGCCAACTACTAATTCTTAGTACCAACAATGCACTGTTAACACAGAAAATCAGCCGATTTTCAACAGTGCAAGCTTTGGATATGCCGCCCATGGAGCGGAATCAGCTTGGCACTCAAACCGGGCAAGCTGTGAATCAAGATGTGATTGTCGCAAAACCGTCTGATCGGCAGACCTTCCAAAAATCAGCCGGCTGATTATCAGCCGGTCAGTTTTTTAAGAGTTTATCCCGGCTGAAATCAGCCGCTGTTTTCCTAAGCGCGAACACTGGTGCGATTGAACCTACACGTGTTCTGTTTAAACCGCCATCGTTCTTTTTTGCTGTAACAAATACTGTCTCCAGAGAAGCAGAAACTGAATGTCGTAAAAGAATACAAGTTCAAAGATTTGGTGCGCACCAGCGGAACTCACCTGCTCTGGTAAGTTTCATGTAGCGCGGTGCCAACTCCTACTTTTTAGTACCAGCAACGCATTGTTAACACAAAAGAAGTACACGGGTGCGAGGACGTGTTGCTCAGGCAGGCGTACAACCCTGAACCTTATTGGTGTTTGCGCTAGCCCCCTCCCTGATGTTCAGTCCGGCACGCCACGTTTGTGTGAGCGCGCACCGTCGAACCTTGGGAGTTGAGTTTACAACGCACCTATAAACGCTGCACGGCGGGATCCAAACCCAGGACCCGTAGGTCAGGAACGTCGAGCACTGACAACTGCGCCACAGCACACAGAGCCAAACCCCCCACAACCTGCTCAAAACACAGCAAAAGAACCCCCCCAAGAAAACGATAGAGAATTGTGCTGGATAGGGGGTACCTTATGGCGTTCCCAGAAAAGCGGGGCAGCTCGTTAGCGAGCTAAATTTGAGAATTTCAAATTTTTCCAAACCTCTTTCTCGCCTACTCGGAAAAAATACAAGCCCACGCACTCAAAAGTCGACTAAAACGCACCCTCAGGGCACGTCACTCACCTGTGCGTTCCTCGTGAAACAGTATAATATTATGGCAGGATGTCAACCCCTTCCCTCTTTGCACTCCAAGATTCTTTTGAAGGTGTGTTTTCCGTTCCCCCCACACGCCGTGTTTGCGGCCCCAGACGAGTTCCAACCCAAACTGACTGTAGCGAATGAGCCTCCACTTAACGGCTTTATCACGTGGGCGGCCCTGAGATTGCCCCCCTCAGGTGACACCACCGTTTTATCGTTAACCATACCACAACCTACTTGAGAGCAGCAACCCTCGGCCGGATGGTTGAACCCCCCTCTTGAACCCCATCTGAATCCATTTCTGGGCCAAGCAGCAGCTGCCGGCTTATCCCGTGGCATCACTTTGGGTCCGCTCCATCCAATTTTCCAACCTCTTTAGGGCTCGAGAGGACTGAACTAGGCGGGAAAACGACCTCCATTCTACCGGAGTAAGAGCGCCGTTTTAAATTTTCTTGGCGGAAATGCTAACGGTACGGTAGCCCAATTTGGCCCCCCCCCCCGTCGTGTCAGTTGCAGCTGAGATGTGCAAGAAGCCCTCACCTTTTTCCCCACGTGAATTCGTAGTCTATCGATATATACGCTCGTGCGGTGTAGAGCACATGGATATGGTACGGTAGCCCAATTTGGCCCCCCCCCCGTCGTGTCAATTGCAGCTGAAGAAAGGCCCGTGGCACTTGCTCTGAGGGTGTGTGTCGGTGCGTATGGCCCTCCTCAGGGAGTAGCCTGTCACCGTCTCAGGGCTATTGAGCCCCGGATCTCGGCATCTCACCTTCTGGCCTGCCCTGAGGGTGCGAACAGGGGGAGGAGCCAGTGGGGCATATAAAAAGTCTGTCTCAAAGAGTAGGGCTTGCACAGAACGGTCAAAGCCAACGGAAGCCGGCAGGCTGGGCCGGTTCAAAAAAAAAAAAAAAACCGGCAAAAAATGGAATATCTTCTTTTTAGTAACCACCTGTGTGCTAATAAGAAGGCATCGAAAGCGGCAGCAAAATCATCCCAAAAGCACACAGAAAATGCCTGAAACTAACCGCAGTGGAGCTCCTCTTCTGCGAGCTCGTTGGCGACACTCAAGTCACCGACGTGTTCGGGCAAGGACGAGGTGGCCCGCCTATGACTCGGTCGCCGTGCGACTGCGAGTGGCTGCACGGTGATGTTCTTGTCCTCGGTGTCGTCGAGCCAACGCCCCATCAGGTGCGGCGGCTTGTCGTCGTGCTCGTTGGTCTGGAACAGGCCCTCGCCGGTCTCGAAGGGGTTCTTGTCGTTCGTCACCCTGCGGCGTGGATAGTCCGTCTAATGTGTAGTAGCTCAGAGGACTGAAACACGGTGCAGATTGGTGTTGCGCACATAGCCACTACAAGCACGTTCTTGCAACCCCCCCCCCCCAACTTAAAGAAAGCTAACCCAAACAATTGCTGCCGGTAGAGAAAACCAGCCTAAAGGAATCAACCGCCTTCGGGTGGACTGTGGCGTTTGTCGTCGGGAAAAAGAAGAAAAAAAGTTGCAACAACCCAAACTGACGCGTCCTTCAGCTTGTCCTTCTTTCCCCCTTTCTAGTTTGCGCCAATTTCGACAGGGTCGGCAGGAACCAGCGAAAAGCTGCATGTTTGCAAGAGCATATATTGGGGTGGTGCTACGCATTGTTGATGCATAGATGCACGCGCACCGCTACGAGGTCCCAACATGGGTCCTGGGATGAGCAGAGTTAGGTATCCCATTCTGGGCCCATATTGGACCAGTTATGCACTCGTAGTGCATGCTGTGTGTGCATACGTAGTACGACCACACATAACGGGATATGTACTCTATCCCGGCATGTACGGTGCACGGTGCAACCACGTAGCAGCACGTAGTGTGTACGTACAGGACGCAGAAGGGCTCTCAGGAGGTGCTCCAACCGGGGGGATATTGGGGAACCAGGGCGAATTTGATCGGGGTGGTTGATCACACGAGTCACTCTTGGCTAGCTGTGGGCTTCGTGCAAGTGCAGTAGAGTGCTTCAGCACATCCAGCGAAAGGGGTGCAATACAAACGCTGCCAGAAGTACTTGGCGATGCAAGTGCAACCCATCCTGCAACCGCGCGTTTCATGACCCTCGTGTCTCCATTGGTTCCCGGACAGATGCAGCTGCTCCCGTATCTGTACAAGAACGCTGTCCAAACTCCAACGACTTCATTTGTCTCACCCCGCAGCGTATTCACCGTATTTCTTGTGAATACCGATCCCTTTCGCTGCAACACCAAGCTGCTCGTTCGTCTTGGTCTTGAGACGTCTGGGCTACCCGGTTGGTTCGCCCTTCGACTGCGAGCGTGACAGCGAGCGCTACCCCCTTTTTAAACTCCAGCTCTTGTTTTAATAGGAAGGTGTGGCTGACATTCTTTTTGATCCTGTAGACTCGGGCTAGTTGTCAGGAGTGCTACCTTTAACCGGGGTATTGCGGGTCGAAGAAGCCAGCCCCACCCCCGAATTCTCCTGGTGTCGATTCGAGGTGGTCGTGCTCATCGAGCCATGCGCCTTGCACCTATTCCCTCAGTAAACTGCAAGAGCTCCCCGCCGTGTGGTGTTTTAAGGGGGCCTCTTCTGGTGAGCAGAACAGGCGAACCGAGAGCCCTAGACTAAAGGTGTTCGAGTGATCGCTCATCAGATCCCACAAAGGGTGCCGGTTCATCTTGCCAGCAGGACGGTGGCCATGGAAGTCGGCATCCGATAATGAGTGTGTAACAACTCACCTGCCGAATGCACCGGTCCCGAAAATGGATGATGCTCAAGCGATCCACCCGTAGTTGCACATATCATTACACAGTGCAGACGGGACACGGTCTCGAGCCTACCAGGAAGGCCTCCAAGGAAGCTCTTGCGTACCCAGAACAAACTGTAAGTAGGTAGACGACGAGAACAAGGCAACTTCCACCTGTTTCAATCAAGGAAACGACGGCTCCGAGTGACCATCGCGACAAGAAGACAAGGTCACCGAAACTTAACTCTTCCATACCCGCCCACACGAGCACACGACAGGAGAGGAAAGAAAGTGCACCGAAGGCAAAAAAAAACAGTCTGACACTAGTTGTCGTCGGGAAAAAAAAAGCAGTAAAAAAAAAAAAAAAAGAGACACCGACACGCACCAAGGGGGCGCCCAGGACTCCCGAGGGGGCGAGACGCAATGACCAAAGCGGGGCAGAATCACTACGACGTGCTCGGCGTGAAGCGGAATGCGACGAACGGCGAAATCAAGAAGGCGTACAAGAAAGCCGCTCTGCGGTTGCACCCGGACCGGAATCCAGCAGGCGAATCGGTGTGCAAAAAACTTCTGAACCAGTCTATTTACCAACGCGTAGGACGTGGGGCAGAACCACTTGGACAACGCAGTGGACCTGGTGCAACTACTGACCTGCCGGCTCTCTTTCGAAAAGCGTGGGTTCTCCGTGACAAAGAAAAAAGACCGCCGAACCTCACAAGCACAAAAATGCCGGAATCTCAAGCGGAATTCTACTTCAGCACCTTGCACGTGTCACTTTGAACCAAGAAAGATAGAAAGAGGAGCAGTGGCATTACTAGCGATGGGGTAAACCCCGCAGAGCCCTTAGAGAGTGAGAGAAGATGGCTACTGCGAGGTCACCACCTGCCCCTGACTGTAGCTCTATGAAAAAGCCCTATGCGACCTTGCACTCTAAAAAGTCGATAGACACTATCTGTACGCCATACGGGATCGTCGAAACCCAGCCGTAGCCGCTTCAGATGTTCAAAAGAGTGTCGAAGCGGGGCAAGGGCAAAGGGGGACCCCCGCCGCCGGACGCCCCCCGGGAGCAGCCGTTCCAGCGGAACTACAAGAACGCGCAGACGACCGAGGCGCAGGACAAGCTGCACGAAGAGCTGCTCCAGCGCCGCAAGCGGCAGGAGGCGGAGCGAAAGAAGCATGAGTCCTGCCGGCACTCCCTGTCGAACAGCTACGTTTCCAGACTGTTTCTCCCTGAAAAATCGCAGATATGAAACGCACACTTGTATATGATACCATAACGAGACCTTTACGACAATGGCACCCGGAGACTATAACAATCCAAGTATTACACTCTAAAAACAAAAGGCCGCCGCAACCTGACAAACACAAAATCCCGGAATCTCAAGCGGACTGTAGCTCTATGAAAAAGTCGAAAGACACTATCTGTACGCCCATACGGGATCGTCGAAACCCAGCCATAGCCGCTTCAGATGTTCAAAGTGTCGAAGCGGGGCAAGGGCAAAGAGGGCCCCCCCCCCCCGAGAGCAGCCGTTCCAGCGGAACTACAAGAACGCGCAGACGACCGAGGCGCAGGACAAGCTGCACGAAGAACTGCTCCAGCGCCGCAAGCGGCAGGAGGCGAAGCGCAAGAAGCACGAGTCCTGCCGGCACTCTCTGTCGAAAAGCTACGTTTCCAGACAGTTTCTCCCTGAAAAACCGCAGATACGATACGCACACTAGTATACGAAACCATAACGAGACCTTTACGGCAATGGCACCCGGAGACTATAACAATCCAAGTAAACTTACACTCTAAAAACAATGGCCGCCGCAACCTGACAAACACAAAAATCCCGGAATCTCAAGCGGACTGTAGCTCTATGAAAAAGTCGAAAGACACTATCTGTACGCCCATACGGGATCGTCGAAACCCCGCCAACGCCGCACCACAGATGTTCAAAAGAGTATCAAACGCGTACGAGGTGCTGATGAGCGCCGACACGCGGCGGCGGTACGACGGTGGCCTGGACGGCGCGTTTGCAGCGGCGGCGGGCACGAATTTCAACCCGGACGCCTCCTGGTTCCAGCAGCGCGCAGCAGCGGGGCAAGGGCAAAGGGGGGCCCCCGCCGCCGGACGCCCCCCGGGAGCAGCCGTTCCAGCGGAACTACAAGAACGCGCAGACGACCGAGGCGCAGGACAAGCTGCACGAAGAGCTGCTCCAGCGCCGCAAGCGGCAGGAGGCCGAGCGGAAGAAGCACGAGTCCTGCCGGCACTCTCTGTCGAACAGCTACGTTTCCAGACAGTTTCTCCCTGAAAAACCGCAGATACGATACGCACACTAGTAAACGATACCATAACGAGACCTTTACGGCGCAATGGTACCCGGAGACTATACAACCCCGGATCTTCAAGTGAACTTACACTCTAAAAACAAAAGGCCGCCGCAACCTGACAAACACAAAAATCCCGGAATCTCAAGCGGACTGTAGCTCTATGAACACTATCTGTACGCCCATACGGGATCGTCGAAACCCCGCCAACGCCGCACCACAGATGTTCAAAAGAGTATCAAACGCGTACGAGGTGCTGATGAGCGCCGACACGCGGCGGCGGTACGACGGGGGCCTGGACGGTGCGTTCGCAGCGGCGGCGGGCACGAATTTCAACCCGGACGCCTCCTGGTTCCAGCAGTACGCGCAGCAGCGGGGCAAGGGCAAAGGGGGGCCCCCGCCGCCGGACGCCCCCCGGGAGCAGCCGTTCCAGCGGAACTACAAGAACGCGCAGACGACCGAGGCGCAGGACAAGCTGCACGAAGAGCTGCTCCAGCGCCGCAAGCGGCAGGAGGCGGAGCGGAAGAAGCACGAGTCCTGCCGGCACTCTCTGTCGAAAAGCTACGTTTCCAGACTGTTTCTCCCTGAAAAACCGCAGATACGATACGCACACTAGTATACGATACCATAGCGAGACAATGGCACCCGGAGACTATAAACCCCCGGATCTCCAAGTGAACTTACTCTAAAAATACTCGATGTAGCTGCTTCGACTCCGAATGGAAGGGGGGAAATATAGAGGTAAGGGGCAAATACAATACAAACACAATCTGATTTGTTCTTCGCTTACACCACCGTGTGTTGTTTTCTCACTCAGGACTTTTGACCTGTTGTGTTTGTGTGATTTGTCGTGTAGGGGTAGACCCGCATGACCTCACGTCCGTTCAACACGTGGTTCGGTAGTTACAGCACTTTGGATCCCTTCTGTTCTTTGTCGGGCAGCATCGTCGAGCATTTCCTTTCAAGCTGGCGCTTATGTAAAAACAAAAGGCCGCCGCAACCTGACAAACATAAAAATCCCGGAATCTCAAGCGGACTGTAGCTCTATGAACACTATCTGTACGCCCATACGGGATCGTCGAAACCCCGCCAACACCGCACCACAGATGTTCAAAAGAGTATCAAACGCGTACGAGGTGCTGATGAGCGCCGACACGCGGCGGCGGTACGACGGGGGCCTGGACGGCGCGTTTGCAGCGGCGGCGGGCACGAATTTCAACCCGGACGCCTCCTGGTTCCAGCAGTACGCGCAGCAGCGGGGCAAGGGCAAAGGGGGGCCCCCGCCGCCGGACGCCCCCCGGGAGCAGCCGTTCCAGCGGAACTACAAGAACGCGCAGACGACCGAGGCGCAGGACAAGCTGCACGAAGAGCTGCTCCAGCGCCGCAAGCGGCAGGAGGCGGAGCGGAAGAAGCACGAGGAGAACTTCAGCAAGCAGAACATCAACTTCTCTGAGTGGTACAAGAACATGACCGCCGACCCCCCCGCCGCGGAACCGGCTCCCGCGGCGAAGAAGCCCAGCAAAAAGTGCACCCGCACGCCTCCCTCCCCGCCGTTAGGCAGCCAGCAGCAAACTCCGGCTCCTGCCGCCGCGGCAGCCAGCCGGCAGCCGAGCAAAAAGCGCACCCGCACCCCAGCCTCTCCTTCGACGCCCCCGCTGCCGCGGCCCGCCGGGACCAAGAAAAGCCACGCGCAGTTGCCCGACCCCTTGGTGCCCCCGCTGCACCGCCAGGGCTCGTCGAAGGCGCATGACGGGGCCGCGGGGCTGAAGTCACCGGTGACCAGTCCGTTCACGCCGCCGATCCACCGGAACCAACAGTCGTCCAAGGTGCCGAAGCAGCAGCAGCAGCAGCAGGGCCGGGGCGCGAAGCGGCAGGGATCGCCGCCGTCGCCGGCGCTCGCGCGCCGCGGGTCGAAGGACCGCGTTTCCGAGCGGAAGGCGGCGGCGGCGGCGGCGTCGCCGCTGCTGCCGCCGGGCCAGCAGGCGCAGCACTCGCACCACACGGCGGCCGGCCGCGCGAGGAAGCCGCACACTGACCCGCTGCAGCCGGCTCCATCGCCGGCGCTGTCCCACCTGTCGGCCAGCGGGCGGGGGTCCCCCTTGCACATGTCGCGCTACGGCTCGACGAGCGAGCCGAAGCGCTCGCGGAGCGAGAAGCGGCGTCAGAGGGACAAGAGCACCCCCGCCGCCGCGAAGCCCACGTCGCCTCCCCTCTCTTCGTTTTCTCCCCCTTCCCCTCCCCCTCCTCCCGCCGCCGCCGCCGACGAAGCCGGCGACGAGTCGTGGCTGAAGGAGGCGGAACGGCGAGCGGAGAGCGAGCTGCGGGCGGTGCGCAGCCGCGCCGGACGGCATCGGGCGGACGGGCCGGACCCGTCGCAAACGCTGCGCAACAACCTGCGCTCCGAGCGGGTGCGGGCGGCGGAGGCCGAGTCGAAGGCGGCGTCGAAGCGGATGGCCGACCTGCAGGAGCGGCAGCGGGCTGACCGCGGCACCGCCGAACACGACCGGCTCCGGCGGGAGCAGGCCGAAAAGCGGGAAGAGGCCGCGCACCTGCAGCGCCTGCAGAGCATCCAGGAGGCGGAACGGGCCCGTCAGCGGAGCCTGGCCGAGCTGGCGACGAAGCGGAAGGACGAGTTCAAGGCGCGGGTCGTCGAAAAAGAGGCGGCCTTCGGCCGGCGGGCGCTCGAGGAGCAGCGGCGGCGGGCGGAGGTCGACGAGCTGTTCATGGAGCGCGAGGAGCAGGCCTGCGACAGGGAGCGGCGCATGCTCGAGAAGCTCGAGCAGGTGCGCGCGGCGAAGCGCGAAGGGCGGCCCATCCCGCCCGTCCGGCTGACGCCGTTGTCCAACGCGTCTACTTCGCCCAACCTGCCTCCTTCGCCGGCGATGCCGCATCAGCCGTAAATACTCGTTATCTACTACAACCCCAGTGGCCTTCTTGTGTCAGCAATGCATTGTTGGTACTGAAAGAAATCAGTAGGCAGTCGGCAGTGTACTACATGAAACTTTCCAAAGCACGCGAGTCCTGCTGGCGTCCAGCTGACTATGTTGTCCAACGCGTCTACTTCGCCCAACCTGCCTCCTTCGCCGGCGATGCCGCATCAGCCGTAAATACTCGTTATCTACTACAACCCCAGTGGCCTTCTTGTGTCAGCAATGCATTGTTGGTACTGAAAGAAATCAGTAGGCAGTCGGCAGTGTACTACATGAAACTTTCCAAAGCACGCGAGTCCTGCTGGCGTCCAGCTGACTATGTTGTCCGACGCGTCTACTTCGCCCAACCTGCCTCCTTCGCCGGCGATGCCGCATCAGCCGTAAATACTCGTTATCTACTACAGCCCCGCATGACGCTTGCTCTTGCACAGTGACCTTTTTGTGTCAGCAATGCATTGTTGGTACTAAAATAAATCAGTAGGCAGTCGGCTGTGTACTACATGAAACTTTCCAAAGCACGTGAGTCCTGCTGGCGTCCAGCTGACTATGTTGTCTAACGCGTCTCGTTCGCCCAACCTGCGTATCAACTAAATACTCGTTGTCTACTACTACAACCCCGCATGACGCTTGCTCTTGCACAGTGGCCTTTCTGTGTCAGCAATGCATTGTTGGTACTGAAATACATCAGTAGGCAGTCGGCAGTGTACTACATGAAACTTTCCAAAGCACATGAGTTCTGCTGGCGCCCAGCTGACTATGTTGTCCAACGCGTCGACTTCGCCCAACCTGCCTCCTTCGCCGGCGATGCCGCATCAACCGTAAATACTCGTTATCTACTACAACCCGCATGACGCTTGCTCTTGCACAGTGACCTTTTTGTGTCAGCAATGCATTGTTGGTACTGAAATAAATCAGTAGGTAGTCGGCAGTGTACTACATGAAACTTTCCAAAGCACGTGAGTTCTGCTGGCGTCCAGCTGACTATGTTGTCCAACGCGTCTCCTTCACCCAACCTGCCTCTTTAGCTGGCGGTGCCGCACATACCGCGAGAATCTCGTCTACAACATCCGCATGCCACTTGCTCTTCGCACAGTGACCTTTTTGTGTCAGCAATGCATTGTTGGTACTCCAAGAGTACGTGCGCTCGGCTAAAGGCTGGCGCGGGGCGAGACTGGAGGCAGCTGTTAAAGTTCGGGAAACAGTAAAGTTCGGGCGCAGCTATGTTCGGGCGATGCTAAGTTTGGGTGATGCAAATTTCTGGTGAACTAAAGTTCGGGCGCAACTGATTTCGGGCGAAGCTAAGTTCCAGTGAACCAAAGTTCGGGCGCAGCTGAGTTCGGGCGAAGCTAAGTTCCAGTGAACCAAAGTTCGGGCGCAGCTGAGTTCGGGCGAAGCTAAGTTCCAGTGAACCAAAGTTCGGGCGCAGCTGAGTTCGGGCGAAGCTAAGTTCCAGTGAACCAAAGTTCGGGCGCAGCTGAGTTCGGGCGAAGCTAAGTTCCAGTGAACCAAAGTTCGGGCGCAGCTGAGTTCGGGCGAAGCTAAGTTCCAGTGAACCAAAGTTCGGGCGCAGCTGAGTTCGGGCGAAGCTAAGTTCCAGTGAACCAAAGTTCGGGCGCAGCTGAGTTCGGGCGAAGCTAAGTTCCAGTGAACCAAAGTTCGGGCGCAGCTGAGTTCGGGCGAAGCTAAGTTCCAGTGAACCAAAGTTCGGGCGCAGCTGAGTTCGGGCGAAGCTAAGTTCCAGTGAACCAAAGTTCGGGCGCAGCTGAGTTCGGGCGAAGCTAAGTTCCAGTGAACCAAAGTTCGGGCGCAGCTGAGTTCGGGCGAAGCTAAGTTCCAGTGAACCAAAGTTCGGGCGCAGCTGAGTTCGGGCGAAGCTAAGTTCCAGTGAACCAAAGTTCGGGCGCAGCTGAGTTCGGGCGAAGCTAAGTTCCAGTGAACCAAAGTTCGGGCGCAGCTGAGTTCGGGCGAAGCTAAGTTCCAGTGAACCAAAGTTCGGGCGCAGCTGAGTTCGGGCGAAGCTAAGTTCTGGTGAAGCAAAGTTCGGGTTCTGGTGATGCTGAGTTCGGCATGTGGTAGCAAGTTTAGCCTGTGTTGGCAAGTTCGGCGCCAGTACCCGGGGGGAGACCCCCCCGGACCCCCCCCCGACTCCGTTTCCCGTGGTGACCCAAATACCGCGAGATACTGAGAAACTCCGCAAAAAACGCAGTTTTCGGGCACATTGAACCCCGAAACGCAACAAACCTCGAAAACAATCTTCGACCGACAAAGTGCGATGGGCGGGGTTCGAACCCGGGCCCACCGGCCCGAGGGCCGACGCCCGCTCACTCTGCCACCCCTTTGCCTTTTGGCAGGGGAAAAAAAGCTAGCTTTGCACATCCCCAGCTCCAAAAAAAAAAAACAATACACTTTTGAGTGTAGAGAAAAGTGGGGTTGGCTCGAATAGAGGCTATTCACATTGCATGTTCATAGGACCACCAGTCTCGAAAAATGGAAATTGGCAGCGTACTACATGAAACCTACTAAAGCAGGCGAGTGCTAGTGTTAACCATAGCGTTATTGGTACTTAACAACTAGTACTTGACAGCGCACTACAACTTAACAACTAGTACTTGTACTGCAACTAAACAACTAGTACTTGACAGCGTGCTACAACTTACTAAAACTAAACCACAATAAACGCTAAAACAGGCGAGTTCCGCACAAGCAAACGAAAGCGTGGAGGGCCCAAGACTAAATTCAAGCGAATTTCTTCTTGGTGTCGGTCGCACCACTTACTAGCCGTAGTTAAAGTGTATAACCATACCTACTACCCGCATACTACCCGCCTCACAGCCTCAATGGTCAACCGGTGACCCTAAAACGCCGAACCTCTAAACCACAATAAACGCTAGAGAGCGCCGTACTATTTTTGAATCAGGAGGAGTTCATCGCCCGGTTTCTCGAGTTTCCGAACCGGAAAAAATCCAGTTTAGCCCATTCCTTCGCTCGGCGATGCCACGCTAACCTGCAAGAAAATTAATGAACCCATTCATGAACGGTCACACGGAGACCCTAAACCCCCGGAATTTCAAGCGAACTTTAACTCTAAAATTGTCTTTACCCCACACGCAAGCCTCCGCCCCGCATGGCACTTGCTCATTGCACTCCAACTTTTTCAGGGGACCTTCATAGCCCGGGTTCCCAGTTTTCCAAAGCGGAAAAAATCCGGGCTTCCTGTAAAAAAAAAAAAAATCGGAAGCGGCGGAAAAACAAAAAAAAAAAACCGCCGAACAAAAAAATAAAAAACCAGGAAAAAAAAAAAAAAAAAACAACAAGCAGCAAAAGAAGTCTGTTAGAAAGCCTTGCAATTTGTGAAGCAAAGGTCCGGGCGTTTCCTTCTTTTTTTTTCAGCTGCAGGAATTTGTATTGGGCTTGAGAGATAAACATGCAGTCTTTCTCCCTCAGGTTCTAGCGTTATTTAGTTCTGTTTGCAACTGACCGGAGCTACCGGGGGGAGTGTGCTTGTGTGGTAACCTTATCCGTTTTTGCATCGACTGTCTGGCGAGCTTGAAGCCGCGCATGCGCGCTGGGTTCCGTCCTCAGAGACCAGCTCATTAATTTGCCTTAGCATCTTTCTGCAGCAGAAAAATAAAAAAAAAGAGAAACCCGACCCCCCCTGCCGTCAAAAGTAGAGATGCGGATAGCTACCCCACGGTGAGGTCCAGCCTCAGAAGCTGGAGTTGAAGAGGGTGTGTCTGTCTCAGTCACACCAGGTGTGCTACAACCAAATTTCTAAAATACCGACCTTCTAATCCACAAATAGCGCTAAACCGCGTGTAAATCCACACCCGAAAAAGCGGGT
The DNA here is from genome assembly GCA_030068145.1 of Diplonema papillatum. Taxonomy (NCBI): domain Eukaryota; phylum Euglenozoa; class Diplonemea; order Diplonemida; family Diplonemidae; genus Diplonema; species Diplonema papillatum. The sequence continues at coordinate 8,126 of JAPJBO010000397.1, read as the reverse complement.
GTGACACCCGCTTTTTATCTCCAGCTTTAACTCCAGCTTCCGACGCCGGACTTCACCCGTGTATGCCGAAACTGGCGCAGCTGCCGCTCGCGGCACTTGCACTTGTTGCCAGCTTCCAAGGGTGGCAGTTAGTTGTGCGTGAACCAAGTAGTAATAGTAGCCCCGGTTGGTCAACGAATATTCCATCCAGCCACGGAAGAATCAACGTTGCAGCAACTTTCTTGACGAGTAAGCCGACCCGCCCCTTTCTCTATCAAGCCAGAAGTGCGTGGAAATCAAACGAACTGCGTATTACCAAGCAACCATCCGGGAAGAAACCTTTGTATCCACTGCGAAAAGCCGAAAGGTCAAGGCAACTCCTCGACGGGGCAAGGAACCCGCCTGCATGGCAACGTGCCACCGAAGCCGCGTTAAAAGCGAAGGCAGGAAAGCAGCCAAAAACTGGCGCAAAAACGACCGTCTTCGTATTCGAGGTGTTCGTTGAACCTCAAATCCACAATAAACGGTATACGGGTATGAACTCGTCTGCCTAACTCAGAGTTCCAGACGGAAGCTAGAGGAGGGAGGACACTTCATCGCGTTTTTAATAGCAACGGCGAACCCCGCGAATGGTCGAGTGCTGTGCCAAAACCCCACAAATATACGCAAAAGAGAAAACAAATAGAAGCCCCCCCCTCTGAACCACCAAGGTCCAAAAAGGGGAGGTAGAGCTCAGGGGTGTCTTTTTTGTGATTCATCAGGTCCTACTCAAAAATACGGTATGCAACACAAGAAACAGTCCAAACGTTAGGAGCGAGCAAGCTCGCGAACAGTTAGTAAAGAAAAGAAAAAAAGGAAGATGGGCGAAAGAGGGGACGAAAAGAGGCCGGCACGGCACCCGTCTTTCGGGTGCGAATTCCGCCGCGCATTTTCCAACCTCAAAAGAACGCAAAAAAATGAAAGGCGTCGTTGTGCACGGCGTTGTGTGCGAAGGACCTGTTTTGTATCTTTACGTGGCAGGTTCCAACGCTGCCAACTTTCTTTTTGGCACTGACATGTCCCGGGCATCTGAAGCTGAGGCTTTTGCACTGATGAACGGGGCAACTTGGCGATCAGGTTCAACTGATCAAGCCCGAGACGGAGAACAAAGTGCGCACACAGCGATGGCCGCGGTGGAAAAGAAAAAGAAGAAGACAGAGGGCCGGTCCCTCGTGGGTTCATTCCTTACTTGCTGAGTCTTGCGCTCCCTTCTAGTTTATCTCCTTCTCGTTTTTCTTCGAAGAAAACTTGATGCCAGCATCAAGCACGCATGCGGGGGCGGTGTTCCTGCTCCCAAACATATATCTTCCCCCAGTCGATGCTTACACAGATAGCGCAGGCGATAAAGCCAGCCTCCTGCTTCATCAAATTTGAAGCAGCTCCCCCACCCCTTCCCCTCTCCGCAAAGTCTGAGTGAGTACAAAAGGCAAAGTCTTGATTGCGATTCAGCCTTGTTCTTTTGTGTGTTGCCGTTGAAAGCAGACCTCTCGAGTTTGTGCTGCTTACGATTGCGGGAGTCGTGCAAACAAACGTACTCCAACGCAGAGGAAAATGCGATCAAGAGTGAAAAAAGTTCACGACGAACTCAGACCGAAGGACGGACTTGCGTGCGGGTGGACTTGTTGGTCAAGTACGAACATACAACGACACAGGAACTAACCAGCAACCCCCCTCCCGAAACGCTGTAGCCTACGGTCGGTCTTATTGTGTAGACATGCACGTCCTGTCACGGCATCGAGTTCCTTTGTTCGCAAGAAACAAGCAGCCGTCGTCTCGGATTTCTCTTTTGAAAGTGAGGTCTGCTAGGAACTGGCGCTTGCCATTCCGCACGGCAAGCAGCTTTCAAAAGAAATCAGAAAACCCTCACAGCGACCCACTTTTGCTGTTCAAGGCGCAACAGCAAAAGTGCTCGAGTTGGTTGCTGATGGGCTCCTCTTCCTCTCCATCAGTATGGCGCAACCAACCTGCCTCACGAGTCTAAACCCCCCAGCTCACGTTCCCTGTTCGCGAGCGAAGAACAAGCCAACCCTCAAACAAATTTGCTTGCGGGAAGAACGCGACATCGAAGCATCACAAAACCTGCGGACAGACTACAACGACCCACACCTACATGCACTGCCGCTCACACTAAATGAATATGCACACCTATTTACTCTTTCGACGATGGCCACCCGGAGACTTCATAACCCCCGGATTCTGAAGCGAACCCTTTCTCTAATAAACGCCAACGAGCAGCAACGTCGTACTGCGCAATGGGCCGCCACAAAAGCCAGAAATCCCTGGGAGGGAGGGATGCCGTTGCGAGCCACACCTGCAGGGGGGACCCGCTTCAGCACCGCCAGTAATCATGATCTGTTTAAAACGCCACAGGAAACCACTTTTTGAGTTTAAGGCTAAATATCTCCCGGAGGCCGATAGCGAACAAGTACAGTGATGGAAAGATGCAAAGAACTTTGAAAAGAGGGTTAAAAGTCCCTGAAACCGATGAGTGGTAAGAGTTGGAGATGCGTTCAAATCTTAATCATTGCTCCTTCACTAGGGTTTATGGTTGAGACGTCTGGACCTATTGGGATCGTCCAAGCTTCTGTTGCGAGACGGCTTGCCGGCTGCCTCGCCTCCCCACGGGGGACGAAGTGTTACACACTCATTACCGGATGCCGACTCCTGTGGCCACCGTCCTGCTGTCAAGATGAACCGACACCCTTTGTGGGATCTGATGAGCAATCATAATCGGACACCTCGAATCAGCTCTCGGTTCATCCCGCGTCGCCAGTCGTGCTTACCAAACGTGGCCCGCTCGGAATCAGGATTCTACGCCATGGGGATCGGTGACGAAACCCCGAGCTCACGCCCATTTAATTTTCGAGAATAGGTAGAGGAAGCGATTTCCCTAATGCCAATGCCCCCAACCGTTCGCTTACTTGCGAAACTCCTGTTTTGGTTCTAGCTATCCTGAGCGAACCTCCGGAGTGGAAAACCTGTTTTCTTCTTCGAACGGGAGACAGCGGGCACAGCGGGTACCTCCGCTTCGTGCTTTGCTCGCACTCGTTACTCTGAGAGTCACCATCACCACCTACCCATTCCACGGGCCAGGTTTGCGGAAACGGGGCTAGAACATGAGGCGGAACCCCCCTCCCTGAGCCAGTCTGCCCCTATTTTCTGGAAATGCATCGAACTGCCAGCTGCTGCGTGAGTGCAAACGCCAGAAGCACGACACGGTACGATTCGAAGAGGTAGTCCACCTAGTGACTATTGCGCCACCGCTACAGATATTCTGCATTTCAACCTCAACTGTGCTGCTGTCTTTCACCGTCCATGAGCAGTCTGTCACAGGCTAGCACAGGCGATTATAGTAGAGGCAGGGCACCTCGTCCAGGTAGGTAGCGTCACCTCCCCGATGCGAGCTGATTGCCGGTTGGATGCGGGCAACTACACCCTTCGTACCACCGACAATTGTTCCCAGGACGAAGACTGCCGCAGCAAAATAAGCGATCCCCCGCCCCCCCCCCACCACCCTCCCCAACCCGGGCTTCCTTTTTACCCCTGCAAACCCGTGAATAGGTGCTACGGGAGTATCTGGCAACCGCCTCTTAACATAGTGCATGCTAATCCATGTGGTTCATGTACATAAAAGAACTCAATGCTTAACAGTGCTCACGTGGGCGGAACGACCAGCGCGGAAGAAGAGGGTGCTCGGCACCCCGAAGGAAGGCCCGATCGCCGGCCGCAAGCGGAAGAAGACGAAGGCGACCACACCCGACTCAGGGGTGCATCGAAGGAAGAAGAAGGTACCGAGGGCAAGCAGCTCTCAGAAACGACCGGGGACCACGGGCACACCAATGCCCTCGAAAGTGGAAAACGGGCACTCCTGCCCGCCATCGTACTCGCCGACTCAGTCTTTGGAATCGCAAGAAAGCCAAACCCCGCTAGCTCCACAAATGCTCGACCTTGACGACGCAATGGCAGGTGACGACGTCATCCGATAACCTGACTTTCAAGGCAGTGCATGTTGATCCGTGTGGTTCATGTACTTAAAAGAACTCAATGCTTAACAGTGCTCACGTGGGCGGTGTCTTCGGACAGCACCTCGTGATGTTCGCATCACAAAACAAAGAAGACAGTGAAATGGTCGTTACCTGGTCGGGTTTCGCTCGCGACCGTTTCCTGAACAATCCTTCACTAAATCCGCGGTTAAATAACCTGGCCTCAGTGGTGCAAGCACCACGCGCTCTTCAAACCCATGAAACATTCCCCCCCCCTGTCTAGCATCAAACACTTAGAGGCAAGTAGCGCCTGAACACGAAACTAAGATTTTCCCCCCCCTTCGCCCTGATGATGGTCCGCCTTATGTGTCCGTGGCTTAAAGGACCGAAACACGGCGCAGACGGGACCAGTGCGGTGTTGAGCACATACCCATTCCAAGCACGTTCTTGCAATCCCCCCCCCCCCTTCGCCCTTCCTCGCTCGCGCGCGTGCGTGCTCCGCGTCTTGCTACGCTTTCTTCGCTTTAAGCAGCCCCTTCTTTCCCTTTCATTTTTTTTTTGTCGTATACGATCTAAGTTCTTACAAGATTACTACTATTCCGACGAGATACGATGTACCGTATTTGGATTCATATCGAACCGGGTAAAACCTGGGACACCCCCCAAAATGGGCTGGGTGTCCCAGCTTTTACCCGGTTCGGCATTTTTTTTTTTAGTCGTATAAGATCGCAGATCTTAGAAGATTAATATATCCGACGAATACCAAACACTCGTTACAGGTTAAATAACCCCGTCGCTATCCCGAAAACATCGTAACTTCACCCCTCGCTTGCCCACCCACCCTTGCCCCCCCTTTTTCTGAAGCCGTGTCCTGAGGCGTCACGACGATTGTGACAAACACACCGAATCACTGCCTGGCCTTTCTACTTTCGATTTATGCATCACCCGCGACGGTGAAGACGAAGCAGCAGACGGAGCCAGTATACGCAGTAGGAGGAGGATGTATTATACCGGAATTTTTGACTTTGCGCGCCATGGGGTGCTCAATACTCAGCCCGGCTCCTAGGTGCCGCTGTCATAGGAGGCTGCAGGACCGCCACTGGTGCAGCCACGCAGGTGACGACTGAGACACCCCCCCCCCCCATCTGGCACCCCACCTGACAAACCAGGCTCACCGCAGTCCTGTCTGCAGACACTCAGGTTCCACGCTGATGATGGGCCGCCTTATGTGTCCGTGGCTTAAAGGACCGAAACACGGCGCAGACGGGACCAGTGCGGTGTTGAGCACATACCCATTCCAAGCACGTTCTTGCGCAATCCCCCCCCATCTGGCAACCGCTGCTTAATGTGCAGTGCATGCTAATCCATGTGGTTCATGCACTTAAAAGAACTCAACGCTTAACAGTGCTCACGTGGGCGGTGTCTTCGGACAGCACCTCGTGAAGAAGACAGTGAAATGGTCGTTACCTGGTCGGGTTTCGCTCGCGACCGTTTCCTGAACAATCCTTCACTAAATCCGCGGTTAAATAACCTGGCCTCAGCGGTGCAAGCACCACGCGCTCTTCAAACCCAAGAAACATTTCCCCCCCGCGTGTCCCAGGTTTTACCCGGTCTGTCATTTACCCGTTCCAGCTTCGGGATATCAGTAGTATTCGTCAGTACAAGGGATTGCGAGCGAGGGATGGACATATCGCACCGAGGGATATCAACGTGACAAAAACCCCCGTGTACAAGATTAGTACTCGTTGGGGTACTATCGACCATTTGCGGAGAGGATAAATTTTAGGGTGCTGTATTGAGTAAACTTCGAATTGATGTCGAAGGGGTGCCTGGAGGTTCCTTAAAGAAGGAACGCATGGGTGCCGAAAGACTCGGGTGGAATCCTTCTGACGCTCATTAGATCTAGCCTCGTCAGATGGCTTCCAGGTGAAGCGGGCAGTGACACAGCATTGCCATCAGAATTGTCCTACCGGCATAGATGTGCGCACGGCTGGCGAGACTGTCTTTTTTGGACCACCGTTTTCCGCACGTTCCGCACGTGAGCTAATTTTGAGACCAAAATCATCGGAAGCCACATCCAACCCCCCCCCTCTCCACCTCTCTCCCTTCATTTACACCCACCCCACGCCACACGACACCGTTTCTTGATTCGTCTATCCTTATTTTTCCCGCCCCCCACGTCTCTTCCTTCCCCGGATCCCACCCACCCGTCCCCCTCCTCACTGACTTTCTACTCTGTGCACCAGTTTTTCCCCCTCCCATCCATCCTGCGTCTTTTCAGTGTTTTTCGCTCTCCGTGCGTTCCCTCTTCAAATCGTCTTCCGGAAGGCCGTTTCACATTTATGCAGCACACAACGTCTTCTAGTCCCCCCAGCCGACGAGAGAGTTCTATCTGGCCCTCGTAGCGTACGCGCTTCTCGTGCTCTTCGCCCGGTTAGATCGAGGGATCACGCAAGCGGAGAGTGCCGTTCGGAGCGTTGAGTTGACGTTCGTGACGAAGCCACCTGTTGCATTCGTGCAGCCGCGGAGGCTGCGATCGTCTGCATTATGCGGAACTTCGTACGATGCATGAGCGGCGCCGCCTCAAGTCTGGCCGCGGCCTCGACCGTGGCGTTGGCCCTGCGGTTGTCAACGGGTCCCTCTGTGCCCAGGGGGACACCCAAAACCTTCACTATTTTGCTCGATCGAATTATTTTGCGACCGATCACGAGGCGAGGAGGCTCTGGGGACGTCGAGAAGGAGACCGACTTGTCCTCGTTGAGGGCAAAGCCTGTCAGGCTGTCGAACACCTCTGTGGTTCGAATTCCCTCTTGGAGTAGCCTCGCAAGTTGCGACAGCAGGTACAGATCGTCGGCGAACGACTTCGGACTCACCCGAGCTCGGCTGACCAAGGCCTTCGAGAGAACAGAGAGGAGCGCGTTGATCAGGACCACTGATATCGGGCAGCCCTGGAGAATTCCGTTGGTGACAGTGAACATCTCGCCGACTCCCAAGGGGTACCGGAAGCGACGCCTCAGGTGCTTGTATATGTGGCGTAAGGGTGCCAGCACACGCTCGTGAAGCCCAAGCGCCTCCATCAAGTCGAGCACCAGGGCCTGAGGGACGCGGTCAAAGCACTTGGCAAAGTCGAGTGCGACCCCGCACAGGGGTGTACCGTTTGTCAGTGATTCCTCTATCGATAGGGCGATATCCATGACCACGTCGTCGCAGGAGTGGCCGTGCCGGAAACCATGTTGAGACCCGTGAATCCATAGCTCTTGCCAGAGCATGACATCCTGTAGGCGCACGCTAGCCCAGAGTCGATACACCACGCTCGAGACAGTAATCGGACGCAGCTTCAGTGGATCACTCCCTTCTCCTTTAGGAATTAAGGTGACCATTGCGTCCAGGACTCCGTCGGGCCAGAAGCCGGTTTCCTCTACCTCGTTGAGCACCACGACAAAGCTTTCCAGGATTGCATTCGGCAGAGCGGCGATTTCACGCATGCGCCAGCCGTCTACACCGCAAGACGTCTGTACGCTCTTCTTTTTCGCCACCTGACGAAGCCGCTCGGCCGTGATCGGATTTAGATTGCATGGGTGTTGCGTGATAAAGTCTTTGTACTCCTGGAAGAAAGGGGCAAACTCGGGTTCCCTCTTCTCGGCGTACATGCGGAGCACTGGATCCCAACTCCTCCTCACCAACGCGTCAACTTCTGCCAAGTTCGCAGTGAGCCGCCCATCGGCCCCAGTTACAAACGATAACCCCGATGGCGCGTCTTTCTTCACCCAAGCGAACGATTCCTTCCCCAGGGGGTCGCGAAGCTCCCGCTGACTCCTCGCACTCTTCAGGTATCTCGAAGTTAGCGTGCTATGCGCCAGGTCACGACACAGTCCTGAGACGGTAAACGCGAGGCCTCTTCCGATTTTCGCTGACGGCGGCTCGGGTGGCAGAGCACACTTCCCATCCGTGCGCTGCAACACGAAACTTCGAAAGGAGCGTATTTTCGTCCACTGTCCCTCAAGCTGGAAAGGCAAAGGGCCAGGGGAGACGATTGTGCTTTCCCATTTGGCTCTGGCGGCTGCGTACTCCCGTATGCGGCCAAGGGGACACCTGGCTCTCTTCAAAGGAGCTGTATCGGCTCCC
>JAPJBO010000396.1:0-200447 GCA_030068145.1 Diplonema papillatum | reverse complement strand
TGCTTTCTTCATAACATCCGGGATTTACCGCTGACGGGAAGATGCGAGGAATCAACTGCCATGGATAAACATGGAGAATAGGTTGGAATGCGAGTATCAACTCTAATACCCTCACTCTGGACTCGGATGCTTTCTTCATAACATCCGGGATTTACCGCTGACGGGAAGATGCGAGGAATCAACTGCCATGGATAAACATGGAGAATAGGTTGGAATGCGAGTATCAACTCTAATACCCTCACTCTGGACTCGGATGCTTTCTTCATAACATCCGGGATTTACCGCTGACGGGAAGATGCGAGGAATCAACTGCCATGGATAAACATGGAGAATAGGTTGGAATGCGAGTATCAACTCTAATACCCTCACTCTGGACTCGGATGCTTTCTTCATAACATCCGGGATTTACCGCTGACGGGAAGATGCGAGGAATCAACTGCCATGGATAAACATGGAGAATAGGTTGGAATGCGAGTATCAACTCTAATACCCTCACTCTGGACTCGGATGCTTTCTTCATAACATCCGGGATTTACCGCTGACGGGAAGATGCGAGGAATCAACTGCCATGGATAAACATGGAGAATAGGTTGGAATGCGAGTATCAACTCTAATACCCTCACTCTGGACTCGGATGCTTTCTTCATAACATCCGGGATTTACCGCTGACGGGAAGATGCGAGGAATCAACTGCCATGGATAAACATGGAGAATAGGTTGGAATGCGAGTATCAACTCTAATACCCTCACTCTGGACTCGGATGCTTTCTTCATAACATCCGGGATTTACCGCTGACGGGAAGATGCGAGGAATCAACTGCCATGGATAAACATGGAGAATAGGTTGGAATGCGAGTATCAACTCTAATACCCTCACTCTGGACTCGGATGCTTTCTTCATAACATCCGGGATTTACCGCTGACGGGAAGATGCGAGGAATCAACTGCCATGGATAAACATGGAGAATAGGTTGGAATGCGAGTATCAACTCTAATACCCTCACTCTGGACTCGGATGCTTTCTTCATAACATCCGGGATTTACCGCTGACGGGAAGATGCGAGGAATCAACTGCCATGGATAAACATGGAGAATAGGTTGGAATGCGAGTATCAACTCTAATACCCTCACTCTGGACTCGGATGCTTTCTTCATAACATCCGGGATTTACCGCTGACGGGAAGATGCGAGGAATCAACTGCCATGGATAAACATGGAGAATAGGTTGGAATGCGAGTATCAACTCTAATACCCTCACTCTGGACTCGGATGCTTTCTTCATAACATCCGGGATTTACCGCTGACGGGAAGATGTGAGGAATCAACTGCCATGGATAAACATGGAGAATAGGTTGGAATGCGAGTATCAACTCTAATACCCTCACTCTGGACTCGGATGCTTTCTTCATAACATCCGGGATTTACCGCTGACGGGAAGATGTGAGGAATCAACTGCCATGGATAAACATGGAGAATAGGTTGGAATGCGAGTATCAACTCTAATACCCTCACTCTGGACTCGGATGCTTTCTTCATAACATCCGGGATTTACCGCTGACGGGAAGATGCGAGGAATCAACTGCCATGGATAAACATGGAGAATAGGTTGGAATGCGAGTATCAACTCTAATACCCTCACTCTGGACTCGGATGCTTTCTTCATAACATCCGGGATTTACCGCTGACGGGAAGATGCGAGGAATCAACTGCCATGGATAAACATGGAGAATAGGTTGGAATGCGAGTATCAACTCTAATACCCTCACTCTGGACTCGGATGCTTTCTTCATAACATCCGGGATTTACCGCTGACGGGAAGATGCGAGGAATCAACTGCCATGGATAAACATGGAGAATAGGTTGGAATGCGAGTATCAACTCTAATACCCTCACTCTGGACTCGGATGCTTTCTTCATAACATCCGGGATTTACCGCTGACGGGAAGATGCGAGGAATCAACTGCCATGGATAAACATGGAGAATAGGTTGGAATGCGAGTATCAACTCTAATACCCTCACTCTGGACTCGGATGCTTTCTTCATAACATCCGGGATTTACCGCTGACGGGAAGATGCGAGGAATCAACTGCCATGGATAAACATGGAGAATAGGTTGGAATGCGAGTATCAACTCTAATACCCTCACTCTGGACTCGGATGCTTTCTTCATAACATCCGGGATTTACCGCTGACGGGAAGATGCGAGGAATCAACTGCCATGGATAAACATGGAGAATAGGTTGGAATGCGAGTATCAACTCTAATACCCTCACTCTGGACTCGGATGCTTTCTTCATAACATCCGGGATTTACCGCTGACGGGAAGATGCGAGGAATCAACTGCCATGGATAAACATGGAGAATAGGTTGGAATGCGAGTATCAACTCTAATACCCTCACTCTGGACTCGGATGCTTTCTTCATAACATCCGGGATTTACCGCTGACGGGAAGATGCGAGGAATCAACTGCCATGGATAAACATGGAGAATAGGTTGGAATGCGAGTATCAACTCTAATACCCTCACTCTGGACTCGGATGCTTTCTTCATAACATCCGGGATTTACCGCTGACGGGAAGATGCGAGGAATCAACTGCCATGGATAAACATGGAGAATAGGTTGGAATGCGAGTATCAACTCTAATACCCTCACTCTGGACTCGGATGCTTTCTTCATAACATCCGGGATTTACCGCTGACGGGAAGATGCGAGGAATCAACTGCCATGGATAAACATGGAGAATAGGTTGGAATGCGAGTATCAACTCTAATACCCTCACTCTGGACTCGGATGCTTTCTTCATAACATCCGGGATTTACCGCTGACGGGAAGATGCGAGGAATCAACTGCCATGGATAAACATGGAGAATAGGTTGGAATGCGAGTATCAACTCTAATACCCTCACTCTGGACTCGGATGCTTTCTTCATAACATCCGGGATTTACCGCTGACGGGAAGATGCGAGGAATCAACTGCCATGGATAAACATGGAGAATAGGTTGGAATGCGAGTATCAACTCTAATACCCTCACTCTGGACTCGGATGCTTTCTTCATAACATCCGGGATTTACCGCTGACGGGAAGATGCGAGGAATCAACTGCCATGGATAAACATGGAGAATAGGTTGGAATGCGAGTATCAACTCTAATACCCTCACTCTGGACTCGGATGCTTTCTTCATAACATCCGGGATTTACCGCTGACGGGAAGATGCGAGGAATCAACTGCCATGGATAAACATGGAGAATAGGTTGGAATGCGAGTATCAACTCTAATACCCTCACTCTGGACTCGGATGCTTTCTTCATAACATCCGGGATTTACCGCTGACGGGAAGATGCGAGGAATCAACTGCCATGGATAAACATGGAGAATAGGTTGGAATGCGAGTATCAACTCTAATACCCTCACTCTGGACTCGGATGCTTTCTTCATAACATCCGGGATTTACCGCTGACGGGAAGATGTGAGGAATCAACTGCCATGGATAAACATGGAGAATAGGTTGGAATGCGAGTATCAACTCTAATACCCTCACTCTGGACTCGGATGCTTTCTTCATAACATCCGGGATTTACCGCTGACGGGAAGATGCGAGGAATCAACTGCCATGGATAAACATGGAGAATAGGTTGGAATGCGAGTATCAACTCTAATACCCTCACTCTGGACTCGGATGCTTTCTTCATAACATCCGGGATTTACCGCTGACGGGAAGATGCGAGGAATCAACTGCCATGGATAAACATGGAGAATAGGTTGGAATGCGAGTATCAACTCTAATACCCTCACTCTGGACTCGGATGCTTTCTTCATAACATCCGGGATTTACCGCTGACGGGAAGATGCGAGGAATCAACTGCCATGGATAAACATGGAGAATAGGTTGGAATGCGAGTATCAACTCTAATACCCTCACTCTGGACTCGGATGCTTTCTTCATAACATCCGGGATTTACCGCTGACGGGAAGATGCGAGGAATCAACTGCCATGGATAAACATGGAGAATAGGTTGGAATGCGAGTATCAACTCTAATACCCTCACTCTGGACTCGGATGCTTTCTTCATAACATCCGGGATTTACCGCTGACGGGAAGATGCGAGGAATCAACTGCCATGGATAAACATGGAGAATAGGTTGGAATGCGAGTATCAACTCTAATACCCTCACTCTGGACTCGGATGCTTTCTTCATAACATCCGGGATTTACCGCTGACGGGAAGATGCGAGGAATCAACTGCCATGGATAAACATGGAGAATAGGTTGGAATGCGAGTATCAACTCTAATACCCTCACTCTGGACTCGGATGCTTTCTTCATAACATCCGGGATTTACCGCTGACGGGAAGATGCGAGGAATCAACTGCCATGGATAAACATGGAGAATAGGTTGGAATGCGAGTATCAACTCTAATACCCTCACTCTGGACTCGGATGCTTTCTTCATAACATCCGGGATTTACCGCTGACGGGAAGATGCGAGGAATCAACTGCCATGGATAAACATGGAGAATAGGTTGGAATGCGAGTATCAACTCTAATACCCTCACTCTGGACTCGGATGCTTTCTTCATAACATCCGGGATTTACCGCTGACGGGAAGATGCGAGGAATCAACTGCCATGGATAAACATGGAGAATAGGTTGGAATGCGAGTATCAACTCTAATACCCTCACTCTGGACTCGGATGCTTTCTTCATAACATCCGGGATTTACCGCTGACGGGAAGATGCGAGGAATCAACTGCCATGGATAAACATGGAGAATAGGTTGGAATGCGAGTATCAACTCTAATACCCTCACTCTGGACTCGGATGCTTTCTTCATAACATCCGGGATTTACCGCTGACGGGAAGATGCGAGGAATCAACTGCCATGGATAAACATGGAGAATAGGTTGGAATGCGAGTATCAACTCTAATACCCTCACTCTGGACTCGGATGCTTTCTTCATAACATCCGGGATTTACCGCTGACGGGAAGATGCGAGGAATCAACTGCCATGGATAAACATGGAGAATAGGTTGGAATGCGAGTATCAACTCTAATACCCTCACTCTGGACTCGGATGCTTTCTTCATAACATCCGGGATTTACCGCTGACGGGAAGATGCGAGGAATCAACTGCCATGGATAAACATGGAGAATAGGTTGGAATGCGAGTATCAACTCTAATACCCTCACTCTGGACTCGGATGCTTTCTTCATAACATCCGGGATTTACCGCTGACGGGAAGATGTGAGGAATCAACTGCCATGGATAAACATGGAGAATAGGTTGGAATGCGAGTATCAACTCTAATACCCTCACTCTGGACTCGGATGCTTTCTTCATAACATCCGGGATTTACCGCTGACGGGAAGATGCGAGGAATCAACTGCCATGGATAAACATGGAGAATAGGTTGGAATGCGAGTATCAACTCTAATACCCTCACTCTGGACTCGGATGCTTTCTTCATAACATCCGGGATTTACCGCTGACGGGAAGATGCGAGGAATCAACTGCCATGGATAAACATGGAGAATAGGTTGGAATGCGAGTATCAACTCTAATACCCTCACTCTGGACTCGGATGCTTTCTTCATAACATCCGGGATTTACCGCTGACGGGAAGATGCGAGGAATCAACTGCCATGGATAAACATGGAGAATAGGTTGGAATGCGAGTATCAACTCTAATACCCTCACTCTGGACTCGGATGCTTTCTTCATAACATCCGGGATTTACCGCTGACGGGAAGATGCGAGGAATCAACTGCCATGGATAAACATGGAGAATAGGTTGGAATGCGAGTATCAACTCTAATACCCTCACTCTGGACTCGGATGCTTTCTTCATAACATCCGGGATTTACCGCTGACGGGAAGATGCGAGGAATCAACTGCCATGGATAAACATGGAGAATAGGTTGGAATGCGAGTATCAACTCTAATACCCTCACTCTGGACTCGGATGCTTTCTTCATAACATCCGGGATTTACCGCTGACGGGAAGATGCGAGGAATCAACTGCCATGGATAAACATGGAGAATAGGTTGGAATGCGAGTATCAACTCTAATACCCTCACTCTGGACTCGGATGCTTTCTTCATAACATCCGGGATTTACCGCTGACGGGAAGATGCGAGGAATCAACTGCCATGGATAAACATGGAGAATAGGTTGGAATGCGAGTATCAACTCTAATACCCTCACTCTGGACTCGGATGCTTTCTTCATAACATCCGGGATTTACCGCTGACGGGAAGATGCGAGGAATCAACTGCCATGGATAAACATGGAGAATAGGTTGGAATGCGAGTATCAACTCTAATACCCTCACTCTGGACTCGGATGCTTTCTTCATAACATCCGGGATTTACCGCTGACGGGAAGATGCGAGGAATCAACTGCCATGGATAAACATGGAGAATAGGTTGGAATGCGAGTATCAACTCTAATACCCTCACTCTGGACTCGGATGCTTTCTTCATAACATCCGGGATTTACCGCTGACGGGAAGATGCGAGGAATCAACTGCCATGGATAAACATGGAGAATAGGTTGGAATGCGAGTATCAACTCTAATACCCTCACTCTGGACTCGGATGCTTTCTTCATAACATCCGGGATTTACCGCTGACGGGAAGATGCGAGGAATCAACTGCCATGGATAAACATGGAGAATAGGTTGGAATGCGAGTATCAACTCTAATACCCTCACTCTGGACTCGGATGCTTTCTTCATAACATCCGGGATTTACCGCTGACGGGAAGATGCGAGGAATCAACTGCCATGGATAAACATGGAGAATAGGTTGGAATGCGAGTATCAACTCTAATACCCTCACTCTGGACTCGGATGCTTTCTTCATAACATCCGGGATTTACCGCTGACGGGAAGATGCGAGGAATCAACTGCCATGGATAAACATGGAGAATAGGTTGGAATGCGAGTATCAACTCTAATACCCTCACTCTGGACTCGGATGCTTTCTTCATAACATCCGGGATTTACCGCTGACGGGAAGATGCGAGGAATCAACTGCCATGGATAAACATGGAGAATAGGTTGGAATGCGAGTATCAACTCTAATACCCTCACTCTGGACTCGGATGCTTTCTTCATAACATCCGGGATTTACCGCTGACGGGAAGATGCGAGGAATCAACTGCCATGGATAAACATGGAGAATAGGTTGGAATGCGAGTATCAACTCTAATACCCTCACTCTGGACTCGGATGCTTTCTTCATAACATCCGGGATTTACCGCTGACGGGAAGATGCGAGGAATCAACTGCCATGGATAAACATGGAGAATAGGTTGGAATGCGAGTATCAACTCTAATACCCTCACTCTGGACTCGGATGCTTTCTTCATAACATCCGGGATTTACCGCTGACGGGAAGATGCGAGGAATCAACTGCCATGGATAAACATGGAGAATAGGTTGGAATGCGAGTATCAACTCTAATACCCTCACTCTGGACTCGGATGCTTTCTTCATAACATCCGGGATTTACCGCTGACGGGAAGATGCGAGGAATCAACTGCCATGGATAAACATGGAGAATAGGTTGGAATGCGAGTATCAACTCTAATACCCTCACTCTGGACTCGGATGCTTTCTTCATAACATCCGGGATTTACCGCTGACGGGAAGATGCGAGGAATCAACTGCCATGGATAAACATGGAGAATAGGTTGGAATGCGAGTATCAACTCTAATACCCTCACTCTGGACTCGGATGCTTTCTTCATAACATCCGGGATTTACCGCTGACGGGAAGATGCGAGGAATCAACTGCCATGGATAAACATGGAGAATAGGTTGGAATGCGAGTATCAACTCTAATACCCTCACTCTGGACTCGGATGCTTTCTTCATAACATCCGGGATTTACCGCTGACGGGAAGATGCGAGGAATCAACTGCCATGGATAAACATGGAGAATAGGTTGGAATGCGAGTATCAACTCTAATACCCTCACTCTGGACTCGGATGCTTTCTTCATAACATCCGGGATTTACCGCTGACGGGAAGATGCGAGGAATCAACTGCCATGGATAAACATGGAGAATAGGTTGGAATGCGAGTATCAACTCTAATACCCTCACTCTGGACTCGGATGCTTTCTTCATAACATCCGGGATTTACCGCTGACGGGAAGATGCGAGGAATCAACTGCCATGGATAAACATGGAGAATAGGTTGGAATGCGAGTATCAACTCTAATACCCTCACTCTGGACTCGGATGCTTTCTTCATAACATCCGGGATTTACCGCTGACGGGAAGATGCGAGGAATCAACTGCCATGGATAAACATGGAGAATAGGTTGGAATGCGAGTATCAACTCTAATACCCTCACTCTGGACTCGGATGCTTTCTTCATAACATCCGGGATTTACCGCTGACGGGAAGATGCGAGGAATCAACTGCCATGGATAAACATGGAGAATAGGTTGGAATGCGAGTATCAACTCTAATACCCTCACTCTGGACTCGGATGCTTTCTTCATAACATCCGGGATTTACCGCTGACGGGAAGATGCGAGGAATCAACTGCCATGGATAAACATGGAGAATAGGTTGGAATGCGAGTATCAACTCTAATACCCTCACTCTGGACTCGGATGCTTTCTTCATAACATCCGGGATTTACCGCTGACGGGAAGATGCGAGGAATCAACTGCCATGGATAAACATGGAGAATAGGTTGGAATGCGAGTATCAACTCTAATACCCTCACTCTGGACTCGGATGCTTTCTTCATAACATCCGGGATTTACCGCTGACGGGAAGATGCGAGGAATCAACTGCCATGGATAAACATGGAGAATAGGTTGGAATGCGAGTATCAACTCTAATACCCTCACTCTGGACTCGGATGCTTTCTTCATAACATCCGGGATTTACCGCTGACGGGAAGATGCGAGGAATCAACTGCCATGGATAAACATGGAGAATAGGTTGGAATGCGAGTATCAACTCTAATACCCTCACTCTGGACTCGGATGCTTTCTTCATAACATCCGGGATTTACCGCTGACGGGAAGATGCGAGGAATCAACTGCCATGGATAAACATGGAGAATAGGTTGGAATGCGAGTATCAACTCTAATACCCTCACTCTGGACTCGGATGCTTTCTTCATAACATCCGGGATTTACCGCTGACGGGAAGATGCGAGGAATCAACTGCCATGGATAAACATGGAGAATAGGTTGGAATGCGAGTATCAACTCTAATACCCTCACTCTGGACTCGGATGCTTTCTTCATAACATCCGGGATTTACCGCTGACGGGAAGATGCGAGGAATCAACTGCCATGGATAAACATGGAGAATAGGTTGGAATGCGAGTATCAACTCTAATACCCTCACTCTGGACTCGGATGCTTTCTTCATAACATCCGGGATTTACCGCTGACGGGAAGATGCGAGGAATCAACTGCCATGGATAAACATGGAGAATAGGTTGGAATGCGAGTATCAACTCTAATACCCTCACTCTGGACTCGGATGCTTTCTTCATAACATCCGGGATTTACCGCTGACGGGAAGATGCGAGGAATCAACTGCCATGGATAAACATGGAGAATAGGTTGGAATGCGAGTATCAACTCTAATACCCTCACTCTGGACTCGGATGCTTTCTTCATAACATCCGGGATTTACCGCTGACGGGAAGATGCGAGGAATCAACTGCCATGGATAAACATGGAGAATAGGTTGGAATGCGAGTATCAACTCTAATACCCTCACTCTGGACTCGGATGCTTTCTTCATAACATCCGGGATTTACCGCTGACGGGAAGATGCGAGGAATCAACTGCCATGGATAAACATGGAGAATAGGTTGGAATGCGAGTATCAACTCTAATACCCTCACTCTGGACTCGGATGCTTTCTTCATAACATCCGGGATTTACCGCTGACGGGAAGATGCGAGGAATCAACTGCCATGGATAAACATGGAGAATAGGTTGGAATGCGAGTATCAACTCTAATACCCTCACTCTGGACTCGGATGCTTTCTTCATAACATCCGGGATTTACCGCTGACGGGAAGATGCGAGGAATCAACTGCCATGGATAAACATGGAGAATAGGTTGGAATGCGAGTATCAACTCTAATACCCTCACTCTGGACTCGGATGCTTTCTTCATAACATCCGGGATTTACCGCTGACGGGAAGATGCGAGGAATCAACTGCCATGGATAAACATGGAGAATAGGTTGGAATGCGAGTATCAACTCTAATACCCTCACTCTGGACTCGGATGCTTTCTTCATAACATCCGGGATTTACCGCTGACGGGAAGATGCGAGGAATCAACTGCCATGGATAAACATGGAGAATAGGTTGGAATGCGAGTATCAACTCTAATACCCTCACTCTGGACTCGGATGCTTTCTTCATAACATCCGGGATTTACCGCTGACGGGAAGATGCGAGGAATCAACTGCCATGGATAAACATGGAGAATAGGTTGGAATGCGAGTATCAACTCTAATACCCTCACTCTGGACTCGGATGCTTTCTTCATAACATCCGGGATTTACCGCTGACGGGAAGATGCGAGGAATCAACTGCCATGGATAAACATGGAGAATAGGTTGGAATGCGAGTATCAACTCTAATACCCTCACTCTGGACTCGGATGCTTTCTTCATAACATCCGGGATTTACCGCTGACGGGAAGATGCGAGGAATCAACTGCCATGGATAAACATGGAGAATAGGTTGGAATGCGAGTATCAACTCTAATACCCTCACTCTGGACTCGGATGCTTTCTTCATAACATCCGGGATTTACCGCTGACGGGAAGATGTGAGGAATCAACTGCCATGGATAAACATGGAGAATAGGTTGGAATGCGAGTATCAACTCTAATACCCTCACTCTGGACTCGGATGCTTTCTTCATAACATCCGGGATTTACCGCTGACGGGAAGATGCGAGGAATCAACTGCCATGGATAAACATGGAGAATAGGTTGGAATGCGAGTATCAACTCTAATACCCTCACTCTGGACTCGGATGCTTTCTTCATAACATCCGGGATTTACCGCTGACGGGAAGATGCGAGGAATCAACTGCCATGGATAAACATGGAGAATAGGTTGGAATGCGAGTATCAACTCTAATACCCTCACTCTGGACTCGGATGCTTTCTTCATAACATCCGGGATTTACCGCTGACGGGAAGATGCGAGGAATCAACTGCCATGGATAAACATGGAGAATAGGTTGGAATGCGAGTATCAACTCTAATACCCTCACTCTGGACTCGGATGCTTTCTTCATAACATCCGGGATTTACCGCTGACGGGAAGATGCGAGGAATCAACTGCCATGGATAAACATGGAGAATAGGTTGGAATGCGAGTATCAACTCTAATACCCTCACTCTGGACTCGGATGCTTTCTTCATAACATCCGGGATTTACCGCTGACGGGAAGATGCGAGGAATCAACTGCCATGGATAAACATGGAGAATAGGTTGGAATGCGAGTATCAACTCTAATACCCTCACTCTGGACTCGGATGCTTTCTTCATAACATCCGGGATTTACCGCTGACGGGAAGATGCGAGGAATCAACTGCCATGGATAAACATGGAGAATAGGTTGGAATGCGAGTATCAACTCTAATACCCTCACTCTGGACTCGGATGCTTTCTTCATAACATCCGGGATTTACCGCTGACGGGAAGATGCGAGGAATCAACTGCCATGGATAAACATGGAGAATAGGTTGGAATGCGAGTATCAACTCTAATACCCTCACTCTGGACTCGGATGCTTTCTTCATAACATCCGGGATTTACCGCTGACGGGAAGATGCGAGGAATCAACTGCCATGGATAAACATGGAGAATAGGTTGGAATGCGAGTATCAACTCTAATACCCTCACTCTGGACTCGGATGCTTTCTTCATAACATCCGGGATTTACCGCTGACGGGAAGATGCCAGGAATCAACTGCCATGGATAAACATGGAGAATAGGTTGGAATGCGAGTATCAACTCTAATACCCTCACTCTGGACTCGGATGCTTTCTTCATAATATCCGGGATTTACCGCTGACGGGAAGATGTGAGGAATCAACTGCCATGGATAAACATGGAGAATAGGTTGGAATGCGAGTATCAACTCTAATACCCTCACTCTGGACTCGGATGCTTTCTTCATAACATCCGGGATTTACCGCTGACGGGAAGATGCGAGGAATCAACTGCCATGGATAAACATGGAGAATAGGTTGGAATGCGAGTATCAACTCTAATACCCTCACTCTGGACTCGGATGCTTTCTTCATAACATCCGGGATTTACCGCTGACGGGAAGATGCCAGGAATCAACTGCCATGGATAAACATGGAGAATAGGTTGGAATGCGAGTATCAACTCTAATACCCTCACTCTGGACTCGGATGCTTTCTTCATAATATGCGGGATTTACCGCTGACGGGAAGATGTGAGGAATCAACTGCCATGGATAAACATGGAGAATAGGTTGGAATGCGAGTATCAACTCTAATACCCTCACTCTGGACTCGGATGCTTTCTTCATAACATCCGGGATTTACCGCTGACGGGAAGATGCGAGGAATCAACTGCCATGGATAAACATGGAGAATAGGTTGGAATGCGAGTATCAACTCTAATACCCTCACTCTGGACTCGGATGCTTTCTTCATAACATCCGGGATTTACCGCTGACGGGAAGATGCGAGGAATCAACTGCCATGGATAAACATGGAGAATAGGTTGGAATGCGAGTATCAACTCTAATACCCTCACTCTGGACTCGGATGCTTTCTTCATAACATCCGGGATTTACCGCTGACGGGAAGATGTGAGGAATCAACTGCCATGGATAAACATGGAGAATAGGTTGGAATGCGAGTATCAACTCTAATACCCTCACTCTGGACTCGGATGCTTTCTTCATAACATCCGGGATTTACCGCTGACGGGAAGATGCGAGGAATCAACTGCCATGGATAAACATGGAGAATAGGTTGGAATGCGAGTATCAACTCTAATACCCTCACTCTGGACTCGGATGCTTTCTTCATAACATCCGGGATTTACCGCTGACGGGAAGATGCGAGGAATCAACTGCCATGGATAAACATGGAGAATAGGTTGGAATGCGAGTATCAACTCTAATACCCTCACTCTGGACTCGGATGCTTTCTTCATAACATCCGGGATTTACCGCTGACGGGAAGATGTGAGGAATCAACTGCCATGGATAAACATGGAGAATAGGTTGGAATGCGAGTATCAACTCTAATACCCTCACTCTGGACTCGGATGCTTTCTTCATAACATCCGGGATTTACCGCTGACGGGAAGATGCGAGGAATCAACTGCCATGGATAAACATGGAGAATAGGTTGGAATGCGAGTATCAACTCTAATACCCTCACTCTGGACTCGGATGCTTTCTTCATAACATCCGGGATTTACCGCTGACGGGAAGATGCGAGGAATCAACTGCCATGGATAAACATGGAGAATAGGTTGGAATGCGAGTATCAACTCTAATACCCTCACTCTGGACTCGGATGCTTTCTTCATAACATCCGGGATTTACCGCTGACGGGAAGATGCCAGGAATCAACTGCCATGGATAAACATGGAGAATAGGTTGGAATGCGAGTATCAACTCTAATACCCTCACTCTGGACTCGGATGCTTTCTTCATAATATCCGGGATTTACCGCTGACGGGAAGATGTGAGGAATCAACTGCCATGGATAAACATGGAGAATAGGTTGGAATGCGAGTATCAACTCTAATACCCTCACTCTGGACTCGGATGCTTTCTTCATAACATCCGGGATTTACCGCTGACGGGAAGATGCGAGGAATCAACTGCCATGGATAAACATGGAGAATAGGTTGGAATGCGAGTATCAACTCTAATACCCTCACTCTGGACTCGGATGCTTTCTTCATAACATCCGGGATTTACCGCTGACGGGAAGATGCGAGGAATCAACTGCCATGGATAAACATGGAGAATAGGTTGGAATGCGAGTATCAACTCTAATACCCTCACTCTGGACTCGGATGCTTTCTTCATAACATCCGGGATTTACCGCTGACGGGAAGATGCGAGGAATCAACTGCCATGGATAAACATGGAGAATAGGTTGGAATGCGAGTATCAACTCTAATACCCTCACTCTGGACTCGGATGCTTTCTTCATAACATCCGGGATTTACCGCTGACGGGAAGATGCGAGGAATCAACTGCCATGGATAAACATGGAGAATAGGTTGGAATGCGAGTATCAACTCTAATACCCTCACTCTGGACTCGGATGCTTTCTCCATAACATCCGGGATTTACCGCTGACGGGAAGATGCCAGGAATCAACTGCCATGGATAAACATGGAGAATAGGTTGGAATGCGAGTATCAACTCTATTGCCCTAACTTTGGACTCCGTTGCTTTCTTCATAACATCCGGGATTTACCGCTGACGGGAAGATGCGAGGAATCAACTGCAATGGAAGTTTTTCGGCATGACTACCAATTGAAAGGCTGAGGAAAGAAAATAGAATCTGTGAGAAATGGCGAACGAACAACAAGATTTGTTAGGCAGCAGGACGGCCCCGCAGAAAATATGAGTGCCAAAATGAAGAAGCTGGTGCCTATCGAAGACACGACAAGCGATGAAAAGGCGGAAGCAGCGCAGCGTCGAACCGAAACCCGCGCAACTAAGCGTAAGTAAAAGCAGTCCGAACGCCAACCCCGGCAGTTGTCAAGGAAGCGCGGGCGTTGAGGGAAATACTGGCAAAGCAGCCGAAAAAGCTGACCGGGTCGCACAAGACGTGCCTCGGCTTGCGAGGTGGTGGAGTAGCATGCGGAGTTTTGTTCAGCCAACGGCTTTGTGCTGAAGAACAAGGAAATCCGGGACGCTAAACAGGCGGCGGCTACGATGAAGATGTTGTTATCTTCGACAGCCAGGCATGCATACCCAGAAGAGGCCTAGACAGAGCACCCGAATTAAGACATCTTCATCAGTCTTCGGTTCCTTCACCGAGCAATGGTCTTCCTCCCGATTTCCTTACCGAGTCTCCCCCGATTCCCCCCGATTTCTGCTGAGCCATCAGACCCCCGATTTCCCCCCCATTTTCCACCCATTTCCCCCGATTTCCTTACCGAGTTTCCCCCGATTCCCCGGATCCCCCGATTCCCCAGAACCCACCCGACGAAGGTCACCCAGAGACCTAAAATCCAGAATTCGCAAGCGAACTATAGCCTAAAAATAGTGGTCTGTTTCACTGTTGTAGATACCCACAACCATACCCGCACACACACCCGCAGTGTGGCACGATGACGGCGTGTTCAACGTCGAGGGCGGATGCTACGCGAAGTGCGTCGGCCTCACAAAGGAGCAGGAGCCGGAAATCTACGGCGCGATCAAGTTCGGATCCGTGGTGGAAAACGTCGTCATCGACCCCGAAACGCGCGCCATCGACTACGACGACGTGTCGATTACGGAGAACACGCGGTGCGCCTACCCGCTGGAGTTCATCCCGAACGCGAAGATCCCCGCCAAGGCGAGCCACCCCAACAACGTCATCCTCCTGACCTGCGACGCGTTCGGCGTGCTCCCCCCGGTGTCGAGGCTCTCGCCGGAGCAGTGCATGTACCAGTTCATCAGCGGGTACACCGCCAAAGTGGCAGGAACCGAAGAAGGCGTCACCGAACCCACGCCGAACTTCTCGGCGTGCTTCGGCGGTCCGTTCCTGGTGTGGCACCCTGTCAAGTACGCTGAAATGCTCGCGGAGAAATTGAAGACCACGGGAGCTCAGGCGTGGCTGATCAACTCCGGGTGGACGGGAGGCAAGTACGGCACTGGCAGCAGGATCAAGTTGAAGTACACCCGTAAGATGGTTGACGCTATCAACGACGGCACGCTCGCGAAGGGCGAGTTCGACGTCATGCCGGGAACAGGCCTGGAGATCCCGAAGGTCGTCGAAGGCGTGCCCACGGACATCCTTTCACCGTGGAAGACGTGGAAGACCGAAGCGGAGTACAAGAAGACCCTCAACAAGCTGACCGAGATGTTCCAGGTACGCAACCCTCTTGCCAGTTCTCAGAAAGAGTGCCAACGCTACTCTTTCTACCATGTAGTCTATTCATGATAACCAGGCGGCATATAAAATGTGGTCCATGTGGTCCATGTGGTCCATGTGGTCCATGTGGTCCATGTGGTCCATGTGGTCCATGTGGTCCATGTGGTCCATATACTTAAAAGTTCCCAGAGCTTATCGGCTTTATCCCCTCAGCTGACACTACTGTAATATCTTTAACCATACTTCAACTGTTTGCTAATTCTTTCTTGCTAATTCGCAAACGCCCGTTGACGGACCACTCGTGTCGCACAATGCCAAAACAGCACAAGAAACCACGCGAAGAAAAAATAAACGCTAAAAACCCACTCGGCCTAGAGGTCCTTCTGAGTGGGGGAGAGGTCCTTTTGTCCACTGGTAGGTGAGCAGCGAAACCTCCCGAAAAGGGCGAAGGACGTATCTGCGGCTGCTGCGGCAGTTGCCGGTGCCCCACACGCAGAACGCGGGGAAGGATAACGTGTTTTCCCAACTTTGAAGCCCCTTCCCGACCGTAGCATCCGAGGTGCAAACATGGAGGGTGTTACAGTAGCCGTGCACGGGGCTTGGGCGCGTGCCTCGTGCAGGGCGGGTGCTTTGTCCGCCGCGAAGTTCTCTCCTGGTGCAGTCCGGAGAGACCGGCGCCGAGTTTCTGCTCACAGTCGGTTCCCTCGGGCGGCAACCTTAAGAGAGAGAGAGCGCAGGCACTCACATCTTAAAAAGGACCACACACTCCTGGAAGGAACGTACTTGGTGTTGGTCACAAACAGTCCGGACATGGCTAGCCATAACCCATAACGAAAGTGTACACACCAAATATACAACCCGAACCATATTTCTTGCTGTAAGAGAACCCATTTACCAACGGTCACACGGAGACCCTAAACCCCCGGAATCTTAAGCAAACCTTGACTCTAAAACCATGAAGAGTCGAAAATTAGCGTCGAAACTTCCTGGCTTTTCACGCCGTAGTAGAACGACCACACCCTACCCAATCCCAAACACCCCCTAAACGCGTTAGGGGACTTAACAAGGTTTCACAACGGAACGACACATCACCCGAAGCGGCACCCTCTCCCTTTTCTCAATCCCCTCCATACCCAAGCCTTTACGGTCAACCGGAGACTTTAAAATACCGACCTTCTAAACCAGCACCAAGAACAACGACCCATCCGCCACAGCTCAACAGCATCAACGGTCACACGGAGACCCTAAACCACCGGATTCTTAAGCAAAGTTTGACTCTAAAACCAGCACCAAGAATAACGACCCATCCGCCACAGCTCAACAGCATAAACGGTCACACGGAGACCCTAAACCCCGGATTTTTAAGCAAACTTTGACTCTAAAACGAGCACCAAGAACAACGACCCATCCGCCACAGCTCAACTTCGCCAAGTTCTCCGACAAGGCGTCGCACGATCTGCTGAAGGCGGAGCCCAAGAACTGGGACTGAAGCACCGCCCTCTGACCACCGTGAACCGGGGCGAAGCTCAGCCGGCTCGGTCTCCTCCCATTTCTTCTTCTTTTTTCCTCTTGGGGGGTTTTTTTTTTCTGCACCTTCTCCCCTCCACCGTTCGGCGAGTGAAGCTCTTTGTGCCGCCCTTTTTTTGTGTGTGGTCTTTTTCCCCTCTGCCTTCCCCCGCCTCTTCTTCCCCTTCTTCTTTACGAGATCGACAAGTCGAAAAGATCGTCGAAAAGCGTTTGAGGAAACCATGTGAACATGGTCGCCAGCGCAAAGAACAAAAGTCCCCGGCATCTCAAGCGAGCTATACCTCCAAAAAGGCACCCGCCGCAAGGAACAGTCGTCGGGTGCTTGTGCTCTTCACAAATGCGTGAGCCGGTCCATGCCTCTGATAGAGTCCGTCACATCGCTCCGGGAGGGAAGAGAAAGGGATAGTGGCGATAGGGCTCAAATCAGCGGACAAGTCGAAAAAGAAAAGAGACGGTCAGACGGTACCAAGAAGACAGACAGTCACCTACTGCGCATACTGAGGAGGGCCTACCGTAAGTAAGGGATGTGGACAATGGCCGAAACCACCAATGACCAACGACCAAGGTACCCACCGATCCTCTTACCTCGTGTAACCACCACTCTTACGACACTCAGAGCACAAAGAATATCTTCCCTTAACGACGAAGGTCACCCGGAGACTTTAAGCCCCCGGAGTTTCAAGCAAACTTTCACTCTAAGAAAAGGAGGTTTTCGGGTGCCTTATAAGTTGTCGAGATCTCACACAGACCCACTTATTCTCGTCTTTCTCTTCATTTTCTTCCTTTGTTTAAAAGGGCTCTTCTTGCTTTTAAGGAGCCGCGTTAGCCATTCCCGTCGTGAAACTTACGATGGTGGCAAACGTCGACATCCATTTCTTCCCGCATCTAACAGTCGCAGACAACCAGCCCCCAAGGCCCAGCCGCTCGATGGACGTGCGCTGTTGTCGTCTTTTTTTCTTGCCTTTTAGCCGCCCGCGCAGCCCCCTTCCCCATTTTTCTAGCTATTGCGCACGGCGGCTCGTCCTATCTTCGATGGAGCACCCCCCCCTCAACCCATTCTCTCTCTCCGTGCTTGCGCGTGAAGCGTGTCGTGGAAAAAAAGCAGAGAAGACGAAATTGAAAACCCCCCCAGAGCGAGGGACAGTCGCAAGACTTCTCTCTCTCTACCCCCTCGAGCCATCGATTCTGTGGCTTTCCCTCCTTCTGGGATCAGGAAAAGCTGCCGAGCAAGGCACACGACAAACACGATTGGAAAAACATAAAACGTAACCGACTTAAATGCGCTCGTTCAAAAGCCAGCAGCACGAATCTTTTTTTTTTTTTTTCGAGAGGCGACCAAAAAGAAGAAAAAAAGACCGGAAAAACGAAGAAGAACAACGAAGCGTGAACGGGGGGGTTTTCATGATTCCGGGCCACTGCCAACTTAACATGCAGGGTCAAAACCTTGTGTCTTTTTAAAACGCTCCCGCGGGGCCGATGGAGCCCTAAAAATTTTCTTAGAATTTTTTTTTTTTGCTCAACTTCCTCAAAAATTACTGCAGAGTTTGTTCCAAACTTTTAAAATTCAAAAAACCCATTTTTTTTTCTGGAATTTTTTTATTGGCCATTTCTAAAAAGACACAAGGTTTTGACCCTGTATGTTAACTAATCCGAGAGGCCAGATTCGCCAAACGGGGCTAGAACAGCGTGTCTGTTAAAGCATCGGTCCAAAAAAAGTACAGCATTTCCTTTGTTAATTGTTGGTACAGCGACCCTCGATGTACCAAGAAAGGTCAGACGGTACCAAGAAGACAGACAGTCACCTGCCGCAGTACCATACTGAGGGGGGCCTACCGTAAGTAAGGTATGTGGACAATGGCCGAAACCACCAATGACCAACAGCCAAGGTACCCACCGATCCTCTTACCTCGTGTAACACTCAGAGCACAAAGGACATCTTCCCATAACGACGAAGGTCACCCAGAGACTTTAAAACCCCGGAGGTTCAAGCGAAATTTCACTCTAAAAAGCCGACCTTCTAATCCACAAATAACGCTAAATAGACCACTTTATACGCCCCGGACGGAATCGTCGGAAAACCCAAAACGTAGCAGGAAAAAGGAACGTTTCCGGAGTTGGGGCACACCAAGTAGCGGACAAGTAACGGCCAGCATGAACTGATCGACACATGTTTTCTTTTAAAGGCAACATGTTCTTTGTCGTGTTGAACAGATGCGTTTTGTCAAGATCAAAAACGAGGGGGTTCCCACGTACACACCACCTTCCCATAGCGACGAAGGTCACCCGGAGACGTTAAAACCCCGGAGTTTCAATCGAACTTTGTGTGCGAAGGACCTGTTTTGTATCTTTACATGGCAGGTTCCAACGCTGCCAACTTTCCTTTTTGTACTGACATGTCCAGCGTGGTATGTTGTTCCAAAAAAAAAAATATGCCGGCTGTGCTTACCGGCTGTGCAAGTTTTTGTGGACTTCGTTTTTCCTCGTCACGTGCAGCCGCGGCTCCGGAAATGTTCCCCTTCACAAAAGATATAGCCGGTGACTCAACGTTAGCCCGCCCCCGCCCCTCCCCGCGAGCGAGACTAAAGTATCGCTTGAGTGATGCCCGTCCACCAAACGTTCCCCGCCGGCACTTTCGGCTTCGGTAACGTAAAAACGTCAGAAAAGGGGCCCAAAAATAGTAATAATTGAGAAGGCGGCACCCCGCCTTAGCGGAAGCGTGCCGCAGCGGTTTGCCGCAGTACGCAGCCCTTTGTCTTTTTTTGCCCCGTTCCACCTAGGCTGGTAAGGTGCATACGACTTTTTCATCCCCCCGAATGGTGCTTTATCTCTTTGCGGGGTCACCGTTGGTTCTGAACCAGCTTGCAGATGGTCGGTCTGCAAGCATTCCTCTCTTTCTCTCTCTCACTCTCTCTCTCTCTCTCGCTCTCTCTTTTCTCCCTTCGGTTCTGCGCTTGGAAAAGGTCGCCGTGGCAGAAACGGAGCTGCGCTTGGAAAAGGTCGCCGTGGCAGAAACGGAGAAGATGATAACTGTCACACCCAGCTAGGACTTTTCACTTTTTTATGCCGTGTACGATCGAAGATCTTAGAAGATTAACACTATTCCGACGAGAACTAACACTTGTACAAAGGTTATTACCACGCAGGGTCAAAACCTTGTGTCTTTTTGGTAAATGGCCACCAAAAACTTTCTGGAAAAAATTGGGGTTTTTAAATTTTAGAATTTTGGAACAAAAACTGCGGTAATTTTTGAGGAAGTTGAGCAATCTTTTTTTTTTTCCAAATATTTTTTTTGGGGGCCATCGGCCCCGCGGCAGCGTTTAAAAAAGACACAAGGTTTTGACCCTGTGTCGCCCCCGAGAAAAACACCGTCATTTTACCCCTCGCTTGCCTACCCACCCAAGTTCACTAGTTATGGGTACCTCACCACAATTTTGGGGTCTCGGGAACACTGGTCTGACCCCTCACAAAGCGGCCCTGAAGGCTGTACAACCCACTGGAGTCCGTGGGGCTTTATCGCAGACTGGTCAGTCGAAGGTGCATCACATCGACGACCGCCTCACTGTGCGGAGCAGGGTTGATGAAATGCAAACGAATAAGCCACTCACGAGCTTGCTCGGGCGTGCAGGATTGCCGAAAGGGAATGCGTGAACATTCCGCAACCCGGGCACATTGCCGATCCTGTTGACCATGTCCACAGGCCCCGAATGCCGCAGTCGTCTCTTTTTGAAGGAAGGATTGACCCTTGAAACGCTTCACGCGGGTGCACAAGGGTCGCCTGATCTCGCGCCTACTTTCCGATACCGAATGCATGCACAATTCCAACTCGGAAAAGGCCGCGTTGGCAAAAACGGTGAAGATGATCATTGTCCGGGGTTGCTGAAAATACTCGAGGGACTGCCTCGTTCTCATTTCGAAGGAGGCTAGAGGGGGAGAAAACAATACAACTACAAAGTGGATCTTTTTTGATGAACGCTTACGCCCGCCACTGAACCAAGTTACCTGTGTTTCGTGTGGGCTACAGCACATTTACCTCCTTTGATCTATCGCAACTGGCAGTCTCCTCAAGCATTTCCGCATTTCCTACAAAGCAGGTGCTTATACAAAACTGAGGAGGGCCTACCGTAAGTAAGGTATGTGGACAATGGCCGAAACCACCAATGACCAACAACAAAGGTACCCACCGATCCTCTTACCTCGTGCAACCACCACTCTTACGACTCTCAGGGCACACAGGATATCTTCCCTTAACGACGAAGGTCACCCGGAGACTTCAAAACCCCGGAGTTTCAAGCGAACTTTCACTCTAAAAATAAACGCTAGAAAATGCGACATGCAGGGAAACCCCTGACCATTGGGTTCACGATGATAAAACGAAGCTAGCGCACAAGGTTGGCCTGATCTCGCACCGCGCATCGACAACACCAAATCGATAGCACGACTCCGGAAGAGAGGCTGGTCACTGTGAGCTACCTTCTCGCTGTAGCCAGCAATGACGAGGACATGTGAGACATGGCCTATGCATATCAAGTTCAAACCACTCCTACTACTTTCTACCTTTGAATTCGCGCCTGAATGCGACAATCAAGACAAGCTGAACAGACGAAATCACGACAATTCACGTGCGAAGAGAAAACCGCGAAGCCGACCATGCAGATTGCCGACTATTTGCAATTTAATCCAAAACTACACAAGTTTACTATCTACCAGACACATAGAGAGAGAGAAAAAAATACACAATGCAAGCCGTGCGGCTCCTTGCGGAAAAGGGGAAGGACGAGAAGCACGTCGTGCGCGTCGATGAAGCGGCGGCGGTGCCAGCGCTGCTGAAGGGCAGGCACGAGGCGTTGATCCGAGTGCACGCGGCGGCGCTGAACCACCGCGACAACTGGATGACCATGGGGTTGTACCCGCGCATGCGGTTCGGCGGCACTTTGGGCTCCGACGGCTGCGGCGTGGTGGTCGCGGTCAGCGACGACGAGGACAAAGAGTGGCTGTCGAAGCGTGTCGTGTTGGACCCGTCGGTCGGCTGGGGCGTGGACATCCGGGCCCCCGTGAAGGGCTTCTCCATCCTCGGGATGCCTGTCGACGGCACGTTCGCAGAGTTCGTGAAAATCCCCGTCGCTAACCTCCGGCCAGCCCCGGCCCACCTCAGCGACCAGCAAGCCGCCTCCCTTCCGCTGGCGGGGGGCACGGCCTACCGGGCCTTGATCACCAAAGGAGAGGCAAAGGCCGGCGACTGCGTGCTGGTAACCGGCATCGGCGGGGGGGTCGCGTTGTTCGCCCTGCAATTCGCCGTGGCGCTGGGGTGCAGGGTGTACGTCACGTCGAGCAGCGACGAGAAGCTGAAGAAGGCGGAGGGCCTCGGCGCGTGCTGCGGGGTGAACTACAAGAAAAAAGGGTGGGAAACGACGCTGAAAAAGAGACTCGGCAAGGAAGCTGGCGGCTTCGACTGCGTGATCGACGGTGCCGGAGGCCTCGGGCTCACCCAGTACGTCAAGATGATGAAGCAGGGTGGCAGGATCGTGTCGTACGGCGCGACCGCCGGCGCCCCGAAGCCTTTCGTGATGGCGAACATCTTCTTGAACAACCTGGACGTGAAAGGCACGGCCATGTGCTCCCCCCAGGAGTTCTCGGACATGGTCGGCTTCGTAGAGAGGCAGAAGATCGTCCCCGTGGTGGACGTGGTGAAGCCGCTGGGCGAAGTGAACGAGGCCATCGAGCGCATGCGAAAAGGCGGGCAGTTCGGCAAGATCGTGCTGGTGGTGAAGGATGCTGGCGGAAGCGCGAAGGCGAAGCTGTGAACTTTCATCCTGGCTGGAGAGCAAAAAAGGTGGGCAATTCGTCGAAATCGTTCACGACGCTGCAAAAGAGACTCGGCAAGGAAGCTGGCGGCTTCGACTGCGTGATCGACTGCGTGATCGACGGTGCCGGAGGCCTCGGGCTCACCCAGTACGTCAAAGATGATGAAGCAGAGCGGCAGGATCGTGTCGTACGGCGCGACCGCCGGCGCCCCGAAGCCTTTCGTGATGGCGAACATCTTCTTGGACGTGAAAGGCACAGCCATGTGCTCCCCCCAGGAGTTCTCGGACATGGTCGGCTTCGTAGAGAGGCAGAAGATCGTCCCCGTGGTGGACGTGGTGAAGCCGCTGGGCGAAGTGAACGAGGCCATCGAGCGCGTGCGAAAAGGCGGGCAGTTCGGTAAGATCGTGCTGGTGGTGAAGGATGCTGGCGGAAGCGCGAAGGCGAAGCTGTGAACTTTCTTCTAGCTGGAGAGCAAATGACGGTGCCGGAGGCCTCGGGCTCACCCAGTACGTCAAAGATGTTGAAGCAGGGCGGTATGATCGTGTCATACGGCGGAACCGCCGGCGCCCCGAAGCCTTTCGTGGTGAACATCTTGCTTGAGCAACCTGGACGTGAAAGGCACGGCCATGTGCACCTCTCATGCGTTCTCGGACATGGTCGGCTTCGTAGAGAGGCAGAAGATCGTCCCCGTGGTGGACGTAGCGAAGCCGCTGGGCCAAATCGAGCTGGTGGTGAAGGACGCAGGCGGAAGCGCGAAGGCGAAGCTGTGGATCTTCATTTTTCTTGAGCCAGCGGCCAAAAAAGGTGGGCAATTCGGCAAGATCGTTCACGACGCTGAAAAAGAGACTCGGAAGCTGGCGCGCTTCTACTGCGTGATCGACGGTGCCGGAGGTCTCGGGCTCACCCAGTACGTCGGGATGATGCAGCAGGGCGGTCGCGTCGAGTGTACCGACTGAACGATCGAACACTGGTCACCCGGAGACGTTTGAACACCGTCTTCCTAGAGCACAGTTCGTTTTTCTTATAAAGCCGACCACCCAGAGGTGCAAGGATGTGGAGTAGATGCTCCTTCTAATTTCGGGGGATGCCGACTCTGCGGCCACCCTAGCGGAGGGTAGTCATCACATATCTACACATACATATCTCACGCATTCCTCTAGACTGGGTCCTGGCTTAGAGGCGTTCAGCCATAATCCATCCAGTGGTAGCATCACGGCACTGTCCGATCGAACAACCGTAGATACCAGGAACTAGAAAACGGGAGTTCCTCTCGCACTACCCCGTATTGCTGTCGGAATGCACTGGCCAGATGAGCTCTCTTTCCATCAGTAGGGTAAAACCAACCTGTCTCATGACGGTCTAAACCCAGGTCACGTTCCCTGTTAGTGGGCTGTGCGAAACAGGCTATGTGATGTGCGCACCGATTGTAGATCCCACTTGGGAGACTTCATACGGCCAACTCGACTGAGACTGGTCTGTTCAGCCCCGCAAGGACGAACTGGACCCTAGACAGCAGAACCGATGTAAATCAGTTCGACCGATCTGGCATCATTCGGCCCTGCAACGACTTTAACCCATTCGGAACAGCAGGACAACTGGTCTACCAGCCCCGCAAGGACTAACTGAATCCTAGACAGCAGAATCCATGTGGATCAGTTCGACCGATCTGGCATCGTTCGGCCCTGCAACGACTTTAACTCGAACCCATACGGAACAGCAGGACAACTGGTCTACCAGCCACGCAATTCACTTTACGGGTTCGCGTGCACGTCAGATCCGCGAGACCGGCAACCATCAGCTGCTGGTCGTGGCACGCTTTGGCGGAGTTCCACGAAGCAGACCTCTTTGAAAAGGGGAAAAAGTGAAGCGTTTCAGGGGCAGGACGGTAAATGCAGTATACCTGTCTGTAAGAACACGCGATGTCCCTCTTGCCGAGAGTCACCCCGGAGACTCGAAACCCCCGGAGTTTCAAGCGAACTTTCACTCTCAAAATAGCAACCACCGTAAGCAGAAAAAAGTTGGACCGGAAATATGTTGGACCGGACGAAAGTTGGACCGCGAGAGCCATTTGGGTTGGACCGTTTTGTCCGGTCCAACTTATTTCCGTTTGCGGTCCACGAATGCATTAAAAAGAGCAACTATTTCCGACGAGTCCACGAATGCAAGGACAGCCCATCCCGAAACGCATGCAGCTACGAACGTCAGCCTGCCGGCCTCTCATTTTCGAACGATGCCGAAGGGGCCGCGCGCCCGCAAATCCCCATTCTAGCCCGTATCCCTCCTTGCCGCCGGAGCTTCTCGTCGCAAAGGAGACGGCGAAAACAGAGCGCGCTCGAATCTACACTGTGCCGCGGGCCGCGTTTCAATCCATTCCATTTGCACACCATTCCGCCTTCAGAGACTGCGTTTTTGTTGCTGTCGTTGTGCTATTCCGAGAAACCCCATTTTCGCACCCACCCACCGCGAGTGGCAGTGCTGTACGGTGGGGGGGACGAAAATGACCGATGCCGGACAGGGAACCTGCAGCGAGGGGCCTCCTGGGCTGTGCGCAGTTACCGCAGCGCGGCGGCCTTTCGCCGCCGATCCCGGCGATCGCGGTGCGGCAGCTCGCGCCGGAGGAGTGGCCCCTGTTCCGAGACATCCGCCTCGAAGCCCTTCGCACCGACCCGGCCGAGTTCGGTGCGGAGGCATCGCACGAGCTCGCGTTCGACTCCAGCACCTGGCAGCAGCGCTTGCGGTGGATGTACTTCGTCTTCCCTCGGTACGGCGGCGACAGCACCGACGGAGCGGGCAACCCTCCGTCGCCTTCCCCCGAAAAGCCAGTTGGCATGCTCGGCGTCCTCCCGGAGACCGTCTTGTCCCCCACCGGATCCCCCGGCATCGGAGTCATCGCCTCCGTCTGGACCCACCCGGCGGCCCGCAGACGCGGCGTCATGGAGGCTGCGTTGGCGTGCGTTCTCCGGGAACACAACGGGGCCGACTGCCACCGGTACCACCAGTGGGGCGGCAGGCGCGCGGAGCCGCGGCCGGAAGGAGGGGAGGGAGCCGCGTCGAAAGTGGGCAAGTTCCGCCTCGAAATCACGAAGGGCAACGCCAAGGCGCTGGCGCTCTACCGGAAGCTGGGGTTCGAAGTCGAGGCCGGCGTGCACTTGTCCTGCTGCTGCGACCTTGCTTTGTGCCGGAAAGCCTAAACGGCGCAAACCCTGTGGGAACGCTCACCAGCTCCGCCGATGCCGGCTCTCAGACAGTGCGCAGCCCACATGTTATATTCCATTGGGAAGACGTAACATGCGAACACGGGAAATACCGTTGAAGACCATGCGGTCACACGTTAGTTGTACATGTTAAAGAACATGTGACATAACATGTGCAAAGGCATCTTGTGTGATCACATGCAGGTACAGTTAAAACCCCAACGTAACCAGTGTGAAATCACTCGCAATTTCGAGAACAAGCGGGTCGTGTGGAGCTCTCCTGTCGTACGCTTTCAGTGACCTCAGCAGTGCCGATTGCTAGTACGTGAACACAGGGTGAGCCGAGAGTCGAAAACCAGTAACTGCGCCTCCTTCAAGAGCATACTTGTTGCAACGTTGGCTGCGGTCTAACCTGAAGCGCGTACAGGTCAAGTTGCACAAGCAATTTTTTCGATACGCGAATCCCGCAGGGAATAGTTGACCAGACCTCTTGAGTTTGTGCTGCTCATGGGTCGAAACCCCAAACGTAATTTGAAGCAGGATTTGTCACGACCCGACTCTTCTCCTAGCCTATCTTTTCAGACCGGGACTTCTCCCGCATCGTGACAGTCCAAAAACAAACGAAAAGCTGAGTCGTGGCCTTCGTTTAGCAAGCTCAGCTATCTCAGGTATCGGCTTTCATCGGAAACACCCGAAAATGCACCCATTTTCTCATGCGGCCGCCCATTCCTGCGTTGGGCGAGAATGCGTGGGCACTTCGGGTAAGCAGGACTGGCGGGATGACCGGAGAGCTGTCGTCCACGAGTTCATCTCGACAACAGGACGGTGGCAACGGCGAGTAGCGCACATTAAGCACGGGTTGGCTATCCGGGGCGAAGACCCTGGAGAGGGGAGGGCAGCGATTCATCCCATTGGCCGTGTACTCGGTTCCGACACAAAGATATCTCAAAGCATTTGCAAAATAACACGAAAAGCCTCTAGGCAAAAACCCGTTTTCACAGTTCTTTCAGCTGTGCCCATTATTCAGATCGCTACCGAAAAATGAACTTTTCCCCTCTCTTCGTAACCAACCCCCTAAGCCTAAAGGAGTAAAAAAGGGATACGCGACAGAAAAATGCAAGCTGGCCCCCTTTGACATGCAGACGTCGGCCCTGGTGGTGTGATTGGAAGTGGGAAGTGTCCTGCTGGCGGGGTTCGACACGAGGAGACACCCGCAGAGCAACATAGCGACACATTAGTGACACATTAGTGGGTCCTGCACTTCAGCGCTCAGCCCGGCTGCAGTGGCAGGTGGTAGTGAAGCGTCTGTCGCATTGAAAGGTTGTGTTCTCGACACGCTGTATTGACAGCGCAAAACAAAACAAAATCGAAACGTGCACTGCAGCGTCTTCAATTGTCACATTGCTGCCCTGGGAAAGCTGATCCGACAGACCCGACGTTCCCGACACTCCCGGCGGAGATACAACGAGTGATCCCGATAGACGAGCAGTAGCAGTTCTCCTCGTCGTCGAAGAAACACGACTCGCATATCCGAAAAGAAAACCGCTCTAGCGGGGGGGTTCCATTTTCTTCGTCCAAAAGACCGGACATTTTCCGAGTGATCCCGATAGACGAGAAGCAGCAGTTCTCCTCGTCGTCGCAGAAGCACGACTCGTAAATCCGAAGAAAACCGCTATCGCGAGGGTTTCCATTTTTCTTCGTCCAGAAGACCGGGCATTTTCCGAGTGATCCCGATAGACGAGAAGCAGCAGTTCTCCTCGTCGCAGAAGTACGACTCACATATCCGAAGGAACCCGCTGTATTTCCCTTCGCCGAAAGACCCCCGCTGCCTGGGGGGCGTTTCCGTTGCGTTCCGTTTCCCCGTCATGAATCGGGAGACGGTGCGGGCGGCCATCGCGGCCGCGGCCAAGTTCCAGCAAACGCAGCGCAGCGTCCGGCTGATCGCTCCGTACGTCCAGTCCGACCTCGTGTCGTCGCCGCCGAAGATCAGCAAGGAGGACGTGCGGGGCGCCGGGTACTCGCTCCCGTGGAAAGACCGGCGGAGCGCGACGTACCTGTTCGCCCTGGGCAACGAGCTCGAGGCGAGGACCCGC
This sequence comes from Diplonema papillatum, assembly GCA_030068145.1. Lineage (NCBI taxonomy): Eukaryota > Euglenozoa > Diplonemea > Diplonemida > Diplonemidae > Diplonema > Diplonema papillatum. Next base: position 171,717 of record JAPJBO010000396.1, on the reverse strand, counting down.
ACCAGCCCGTCGACGGCCGGAGCCACCCGGGAGCGGGTTCGGGTGGTTTTAAAGGAGCTTCGAGTGCTCTACCGCCGGGGCGCGGCCGTGCGGAAGCACTCGTTCGCCGCGTTGGTGGACAAGTTCACGCAGTGGAAGGCGTACTCAGCGGTGGTGGGGCTCGCGAAGCTGATGCGTGAGGAGAGTGTCCCGCCGACCCGTGCGACCCTCCTCCGCCTGATCCTGGCCAGCTCGCACGTCGCTCCGGAGTGCACGCGGGGGCACTGGGAGGAGGCGCAGCGGGTATTTGGCGTCGCGTTGGACACCGGTGTGGCGAGGAACATCCTGCGGGCCCATGCGCAGCTTCGCGACCCCGAAGGGGCCGTCGCCTTCTTCCGGGAGTGCCGGGCGGCCGGGCTGTCGCCGGACCTTAGCATGTACGAAGGGCTGCTGCAGGCGCACAGGACGCTCGCGCCGGCGCTCCGCGCGTGGAAGCGGCTGCGGCTCGCGGGGCTCAGGCCGACTGGGTATACCCTGTCCCTCGTGGTGCGGGCGGCGTTCCTCGAAGTCCGCGAACGAGGGAGAGAAGAGCCCGGGGTGCAGCGGCCGGGGCGGGAGGGTGGGGCAGAGCGCCCGCTGGGGACCGGCGACGCGGCCCCGCCGCAAAACTCGGGCGCCTCTTCGCAGAGCACCTGTGACGGCGGCGGCGGATCGCCGCAACTAGACCCCTCCCGCGAACGAGGGAGAGAAGAGCCCGGGGTGCAGCGGCCGGGGCGGGAGGGCGTGGCAGAGTGCCCGCTGGGGACCGGCGACGCGGCCCCTCCGCAAAACTCGGGCGCCTCTTCGCAGAGCACCTGTTGCGGCGGCGGCGGCGGCGGATCGCCGCAACTAGAACCCCCCGCATCTTCGCCAAGCGGCTGTTGCGGCGGTGAATCACCGCAGGCAGACTCTTCGCAAAGCATCGGGTGCGGCGAACTATCGCGACCGGAACATGGTTCCGCGACGAGTGGCGCTGGCCCCGTGTCTTCGCAAAGCACCGGTTGTGGCGAATCATCGCAACCAGATTCCGGTGCCGCGACACCACAAGTCTCCCCCCCGCAACCGGAGCACGGTGCCGCGGCAAGGCACCCTCTGCGCACCGGCGCTGCCCCGCCAGACCCCCCCGTCTCTTGCACGCGCCCGCGAAACGAGTCGCCGCAACCGGAACACACCGAAGCGGTTGCGCCCCCGCCGACGACCCCGGCCGACACCGCCGAAAGCAGCACCCTCGATTCTTCGGCGTTGCCCCCGCAAAGCTCCGCCTGCACCGGATATTTACCGGGCAAGCCCGGGCCCGACGCTCGCTTGCGAGCCGGTGGCGGAAGGACGGCGGACCAGAGCGCCGCCTTGCTGGACGAGGGTCTGCGCTACGCGTGGGCGGACGCCGAAGCCTGTGGCGCCGTGCCGACGGCGATCGCATGGAAGACGCTGCTGCGCGTCCACGAGTGGCGGGGCAACCACCTGGCGGCGGCCGCGGCGCTGCTGCAGTGGAGGGAGCGGCGGACAGGCCCCCCCGTCGACTCGGAGGCAGCCGCGATCGTGATTTCGTCCTGTGCGGTCGCCGCCGAAAGTGGAGCCGGCGATCCTACCCGGCTGGCCTACGACCTGGCCGACGCGTTCCTCGCCAGCGGGAAACCCGTCTGCGTCCACTTCTTCGCCGCCCTCTACGCGTGCATGGACGCGACTGCCGACGCCGACAAGGTGCGCAGCGTCGCCGACGTGATGACCGCACGCAAGGTGCCACCCACCAAACAAATCGAGGCCATCCACCGAAAACTCACCGGCGTGCCCTTCTTCACGGCACGTGACGGGCCTACACCGTGATTTCCGGGGTTGGAGTTCCATTATCCCTCAAAAGCTAAGCTGGAGTAAAAAGCGAGCGTCAGACACGCGCTGATACATGTCCCATAAATAATACTGGAAGCCACGGTGCTTTTACGGTGGAAGGAGCTGAAGACCAGCGTCCCCCGTCGACTTGGAGGCGGCCGCGATCGTCGTATCTCGTCCTGCGCGGTCTGCCGGAAGCGGAGCCGGCGATCCTACCCGGCTGGCCTACGACCTGGCCGACGCGTTCCTCGCCAGCGGGAAACCCGTCTGCGTCGCCGTGCATGGACGCGACTGCCGACGCCGACAAGGTGCGCAGCGTCGCCGACGTGATGACCGCACGCAAGGTGCCGCCCACCAAACAAATCGAGGCCATCCACCGAAAACTCACCGGCGTGCCCTTCTTCACGGCACGTGACGGGCCTACACCGTGATTTCCGGGGTTGGAGTTCCATTATCCCTCAGAAGCTAAGCTGGAGTTAAAGAGCGAGTGTCAGACACGCGCTGATACATGTCCCAAAAATAATACTGGAAGCCACGGTGCTTTTACGGTGGAAGGAGCTGAAGACCAGCTCCCCCGTCGACTTGGAGGCGGCCGCGATCGTGATCTCTTCCTGCGCGGTCTGCCGGAAGCGGAGCCGGCGATCCGACCCGGCTGGCCTACGACCTGGCCGACGCGTTTCCTCGCCAGCGGGAAACCCGTCTGCGCCCACTTCTTCGCCGCCCTCTACGCGTGCATGGACACGGCTGCCGACGCCGGCAAGGTCGCCAGCGTCGCCGACGCGATGCCCGCACGCAAGGTGCCGCCCACCAAACAAATCGAGGCCACGGAAACTCATCGGCGGTCCTTCTTCACGGCGCGTGACGGGCCTACACCGTGATTCCCGGGGGGTGTATCGTACGCGTTGGAGTCCGTTTCATGTTGCGCACTGCGATCTTTTGTAGCAGTGTTTGTGTGCATGAGCCACAACGAGTTTTCAGGCGTGTCGAAAGGCCTCTAGTTTGGACAGCCCCTCTAAGCAAAGTATCCGTTTTCACACTTCTTCACCCCGCTGGTAAAAAGGATCGTAATATGGTTAATGTTACCGCATGGAAATGCTAGCCATGCAAAGTTTGCGCGGAACTGGTGTAAATCCCGTCCCAAAAGGATAACCTCGCGACTCCTCCCCTTGGAATGGTCCGCGTTCACGAGCGAAACCTGAGGTGCGCACGACACCGGGGTGTAAAAAAAATATATGAAGAAAACAGAGGGCCAGCCCTTCCTAGTTTCACTCCTCACTTACGGAGTCGTGTTCTCCCTTCTTTTTGCTCTCGTTTTCTTCGACGAAGAAGACTTCATGCTAGCATCAGACATGCACGCGAGGCAGTGTGGCGAAGCCAAAATCTTCCCGTAAAAACACGAACCGCAACTTGCCAAGGTATGCGGAAACCAGAAAGCGAGATGCGTGCTCGGCCCATCGATCAAGAAGGCTTTCCCGCTACTGCTGCGCGTGGTTGGATCGAAGAAAAAGTGTACCCAGAGTGCCTAGGCTGTGGCGAGCAACGAACAGCCCAACATTTACCGCCCTTTCAATAAAAGACTATCAGCTCAATAAGTCCCTTTAGCACCCAACGACGTAATAGAAGACACAGATAACAATCAGACTGCCGCCAAGGCAACAACTACCAGGACACTAGACCGATACGGGCTATATGGCAACCCCTGCTAAACATAGTGCTCGCCTGCCTTGATGGCACTTGCACCTTAAAGAACTCAATGCTAAACATCCACGGGCACGCCAATGCCCTCGAAAGTGAAAAACGGGCACACAAGCCCGCCCTCGTATTCGCCGACTCAGTCTCTGGAATCACAAGAAAGCCAAACCCCGCTAGCTCCACAAATGCTCGACCTTGACGACGCAATGGCAGGTGACGACGTCATCCGATAACCTGACTTTCAAGGCAGTGCATGCTAATCCATGTGGTTCATGTACTTAAAAGAACTCAATGCTAAACATGTATGCACGTGGGGGGCCCGAGATCGCTTTCATCGCGAACGTGAACTCGGTGTCGGTCACAAGAGCCATGGACTCGGCAAAGCACATAGGAAAAAAGAGCGCGCGCTAAAGTAAGTCGAATAGTCGGCAAAAGGCAGCAAAGATATACACACAAACATACTATACCTTAAAGGAACCTTTGTGACTACGGTCACCCGGAGACTATAAAACCCCGGATCCCTAAGCGAACTGGCACTCTAAAAAGGGACTTGAACATCCCAGGGTCGCGAGCGATATTTCGTAATAAACCCGGAGCCCAAGAACACTCCCTAACCTGGTGAGAGCTTGGTGTCGGTCACAAATTGTTTCGAACCTGACTCGCCTAAGCGAGCAAGTAAAGTTTACACGAAAGAAGCCATGCATGCCCCCCCAAACCCACCCAGTACGTATTAGCTTTAAAAGAACCCATTCGACGAAGGCCACCCGGAGACTCTAAAATCCCGGATTCTCAAGCGAACTATGACTCTGGTAAACCCGGAACCCCTTTAGAAAGAGCGCAACCCACGCAAGTTCTTCGTTTTGTTTGTGCGTACCAATTGATGCCAGTTGATCGTTTCCCGACTTGTTCTTACCCACCGTGTTTGATCGTCGGCCATTGGCAACAACGATACACGCACCAGCACACGTACTGCCACTACAGCAGATACGATACGCACACAAACATACTATACCTTGAAGGAACCTTTGCGACAGGTCACTCGGAGACGATAAACCCCCGGATCCTTAAGCGAACTTGCACTCTAAAAAGTGACGGTTGGCAGCGTACTCTGAAAAACAGGTGTTAGCACATACGCACAAACAGGCTACGTTCCTAAGACCGGCTGTGCGTAAAGAAGAGCCACGTCACCTTTTTAGCGGAATCTTTGCGTTGTAGAGCCTTGTTTTATGTCGGGCTACCAATGTCCCTGTTGTCGGTGCATCGCAGAGCCTTGTTTTATGTAGGGCTACCAATGTCCCTGTTGCCGGTGAATCGCAGAGCCTTGTTTTATGTAGGGCTACCAATGTTCCTGTTGTTGCCCCCGCTGGGCATGGCAACGAACACCCACCAGGATTATTCTGTGGCTGGGTGGGCGGGGGAAAAGCCTCCGGCATCAAACCGCGTTCAGCACCGAGCGACGGCTGCTGGAGAAGGAAGGTGCCGTGCGAGAGGGAAGTCGAAACGCAGCAGGAGCAACCCCAATCGACCAGCGCCTGCTGGCAGTCTCGGCAGCGGCGAACGAAGCCCGGTAGGCGGCAGCCCCGGTGGCTACACGGTCCGCGACCGTCGAAAAGCACTGGCCTGGAGGCTGGGCAAGGAACGGCGCACTCTCTGAGACCCGGCGGCGACTGAGGAATTGAGGGTCGACCCGGGAACGGTGCGATAGCCCACCTCGCAGTCCCCCCGGTACCGCGCCACGGTAGATCGTCTCTTCGCTCCCGTGCGGACAACACAGCTGCGCGCGAATCCTCGCAGGCGTTCGCCGAGAAAGCAACAAGAGGAACACCCTGCTCTGCTCCGCCTGGGGAAGGATCAGCAAACCATCCCTCTAGTCCGGCTCGGCTCGACCCCCTTCCCCCTGCACTCCCTTCCACCCGCCCGTACGCGTTTGAAAAACGTTGCTGGGCGGCGGCGGAAGGTTGCGACCGCGCGGAAGTGTGAGGAAGAGGCGTCCACTCGCCCGCAGCTGCCTCTCGTGTGCCGCCGGCCGTTTCAAAACTTCGCTGGGGCCTTTCTCTCAGCTGCCCACGCATGTGGCCCTGCTGTAGCCGCTGCACTATATCCGCCGAGGAACCCCTGACAATTGTTGCGGGTCGGGCACGGTAAAGCGAGGGAAGCACAGCCAGGCGAGCGCTTCGTAGGGGGGGGGGAAACCTTGCAGAGGAAACCCCGCTTCCAACCACCCTGCGGCTCGTTTCGCCTCTCTCTGCCCGACCGCTACCGCGTGTCACAGCGGGAGCGAGGGGAGGGGGTGTGTGGCACTCACACCCACACAGCACGACCCCGGCTGGAAGCGTTGCGGGAGACGCTCGGTTCGTCGTCCGATGGCGGCCCGGCGGCGGGCGGTCCTGGTCGCCGCGGTGCTTTTTCTCCCTTTCAGCTCCGCCATTGCGCCGCTGCCCGAGGATGAAACACGTATGCGGGGGATTTGCTGCGTTCTCACCACCCACTAAAGGAGACTTCCAGCGTGTGGTGGCAGCACACCTTCCTCCCGTGCAAACACTTTGCGCTGTCATTTTTCACTTTGTCGCTCAAAAGGTGACGAAGGCAACCGGGTAGATTCCTATTGTGTCTGCAAACGCTTTTCCTTGAGCTAGTACCGATCAGCCCTGAGTATGATGAACTTCGAGCCTTTTTTTCTAATTTGAAAGTATGCTAATACTGCAGGGATAGTCGACTAGACCTCTTGAGTTTGTGCTAACCACGATTTGGGGAGTCGGGAGAACTACAAAGCCAGAAGCAGGACCGACCCCCCCGCTCGTGAGTAAAAGCGAGGAAGTACACGGGTGTTAGGACCACCCTTAGCGAGTCTAGAGGTAACCATTTGCTCAGTCCGGCGTTTGTGCAAACCCGAACCCGGTGAACCCTGATGATGCCAAGCTCGGCGTTTGGTGGCAAGTTCGGGGACCTGGTGCTAACTTAGCAGCTAAGTTTAGGGTAGGAAGAAACACCTTCGTTTTCCCATCTGTCTTTGTCAAGGGCTGCAACTCAACTATTCCCGGCAGAACTCGCACGAAATCAGCCGAATTTCAACAGTGTACTTTGGATATGCTGTGTGTTGAATTCAAGAGGACAGGCAACAAGTGCAACCAGCTGGGCGCTCTCAGCAAGAGAATGGCGCCAGGCGTGGGTCGCCCGTAGGGTGGCAAAGCCGCACCTACCCGTGGCGGAGCCAGCGAGTCTCACCGAGGGCGAAGACGCCGTTTGATCCGCGTGTAGGCAGATGCCTGCGCTGACGCGCTGACCAGCGCATTGGCCCATGGCGGCGTGATTGGGCATCAGCCACTTCGTCTAACAGAGCGGGCGCCCTCAACGTTGTCAAGAGCTGCAACTCAACTATTCCCGGCAGAACTCGCACGAAATCAGCCGATTTTCAACAGTGCAAGCAGCGCGGGCGGCGACGGACGCAGAACCAGCTGGGTGCTCTCAGCAAGAGATGGCGCCAGGCGTGATCGAATGGGGGTCGCCCGTCGGGCGGCAAAGCCGCACCTACCCGTGGCGGAGCCAGAGAGACTCACCGAGGGCGAAGACGCCGTTTGATCCGCGTATAGGCAGAGGTCTGCGCTGACGCGCTGACCAGCGCATTGACCCATGACGTCACGCCGAGGATCTCGCCGTTCGTCTAACAGAGCGGGCGCCCTCAGCGAGAGATCGCGTCTTCCGCCCATGGGGCGGAATCCGCTTGCTGCACCAACCGGGCAAGAAGTGCATCAAGGTGCTGTCGCAAAAACCTTCTGATCGGCAGACCTTCCAAAAACCCATAACGAAAGCGTGCACCCAATCCACAACCCACAACCATATAGCCCTTTCTTGCTCTCAGAGAACCCATTTAACAACGGTTCACACGGAGACCGGGGTACACATTTCCAGTGCAATTGACCCCCACTAAGTTTTTTAACTGATTGCTCGCGGTTGCAGGGGCCTTCTCCCCGTTACGGATTCGCCTGTGCTCTGGTCGCACGGGTGGTCCTGGCTCTGACGAGCTACGAACAGCCGCCTGACAAACCGCTGTCCTGTCTGCAGACACTCAGGTTCCGCGCTGACGATGCTCCGCCTTCTGTGTCTGTGGCTTAAACAACCGAACACACGGCGCAGACGGGACCAGTGCGGTGTTGAGCGCATATCCGTTTACCCCCACGAAGCGCAACAAAATCCTGATGAAATCACATTCATTGCGAATGTGTTCGTGGTGTCGGTCGCAGGAGTCTCGTTTGGCTAGCCAAAGTGAGAAAAAGAGCGAAACGAGTGCGTACAGTAGTGAGTGAGAGAAAGAGAACGGGTGTAAATGAATGGAGGTAGCACAAGCTACCAGACCAGCGGAGACCACCGCAAAAGTATTTCTTGCCTTTCCTTGCCCTCAAAACCAGCACAACAATAACAACGACCCTCATATTGGTGAGTTATGTGTCCGTGGCTTAAAGGACCGAAACACGGCGCGAGCACATACCCATCCCAAGCACGTTCTTGCGACCCCTCCCCCCTGGGGTAAGCAGTTCGCTCATACGGTACCCACTTCAAGCCATGATCTCAAGCACACACAGCCACCCTGACGCTTCGGACACCGACTGCTACACCTACGGCGACGCTTCCGACACCGACACCTACGGCGACGCTTCCGACACCGACAGACACGGCGACACTTCCGACACCGACAGCTACAGGTACGGCGACGCTTCCGACACCGACAGCTACGGCGACGCTTCCGACACCGACAGCTACTTTCTCTCTGACACCAAGTTTGACTGCGACAGTGTCATTGACTCCCACTGAGAGTCTCACTCTCTCTTTGACTGCAACACAGTCATTGACTACTACTGAGAGTCTCACTCTCTCTCTCTCACCAACTTTGACTGCGACCCAGTCATTGACTGAGAGTCTCACGGAGACGATCACATCAAGTTTGTCCGTGTCATTGACTCACACCGAGAGCCTCACGGAAACGATCACATCAAGTTCGACTGTGTCATCGACTAACACCGAGAGTCTCACGGACACCATCACATCGAGTTTGACCGAGTCGTCGACGCACACTGACAGTCTCACGGAGACGATATCGCTCAGTGCTACCGCCACCCAGAGTCTAACAGGCACAGACACGTTGTCGTTAACAGACACGTTGTCGTTAACAGACACGTTGTCGTCAACGGACACGGTGTCTTTAACAGACACGCTTTCGCTGACTGCTACCGAGACTGCGTCCCTTACCACCACCCTAACGGGCACGTTGACTGATACATTGACGGTGTCCCCCACGTATTCACTTTCGCTAACCATCACCGAGTCGTTGACCGAGACGATATCCAAAACGGATACGATTAGCGTTACCCCCTCCGTCACGCTAACGGAAACGGCCACGGTGAGCCTCACGGACACAATTTCGCTGACGCATACGGATACCGTGTCATTGACGGACACCGTTTCGCTGACGGCTACTGTGACGCCGTCCCTCACCGCCACGGTGAGTCCCACGGATACTTTTACCCTGACGACGACTGACACCTTGACGGCAACTGACTCACTGACCGTGACCGCTACCTTGACGGCCACCGACACCTTGTCGCTTACAACCACGGACACCCTGACTGAGACCGGCACGTTCACCCTCACGAATACGATCACGCTCACCCCCACCATCACCGCCTCGCTCACGAACACAATCAGTCTCACCCCGACCTTCACCCTCACCACAACGGATACCCTCAGCCTCACACCCACGCTAAGCCTGACGCCCACCGCAACGCAGTCCCTCACAGCTACTGTCAGCTTGACGGAGACGCTCACCGTGACGGCGACAGGTGTGCACTGCCCCCGCCCCGCCCCCCTTCCTGTTTTCTTACTCGTGCGCGCAGGGATTACCGCCATCCGGAGGTACCCGCGTGCCGAAACCACAAAGGACACAGCCCCCCTCCTGTTTGCGGAGCCTTAACACTCCCCGGTTTCCATTTTTATTTTAGCCACATTCAATGTGTGAGGCAACGGAACCGCCCAAGTAGGACCTTCTGATCATGATCGTTTGGCAATTTGCCACCTGAAACCACGTCCACGATTTGGGCGCAGGTTCCCTTTTTCTACTTTCTCCTACTCTCGCGGTGTACGGTTTTAACATCTTCTTCGACGGAGACTTGATGCTAGCATCAAACGTGTGCGCGAGTCAGTGCTCCGTCTAAACATCGAAACTGTGATTTCCCCTTCAGACAACATCTTCCTCGAAGAAGACTTGATGCTAGCATCAACCATGCATGAGAGGCAGTGCTCTGCCTGGAACATTAACCTACGATTCTCCCCCCCAGACAGCATCTTCCTCGAAGAAGAGACATGATGCTAGCATCAAGTCTTCAAGATGATGCATGAGAGGCAGCATCAAGTAATGCTCTGCCTAAACATTAAACTAAGCTCTCCCAACTCCCCCGCGTGCTTTCTGAACCTTGGCACGCCCGACACAGATACGCTGTCTGTGACGCCGACGGTATCTCCAACGGAGACGCTGTCGTTGACTCTGACGGCGACGGCCACGCAGACGGAAACGGCGAGTCTAACGGCCACGGCGTCGCTTACCGTGACCGTGACGCCGACCCGAACGACCACTTCCACGTTCACTCTGCCGACACCGACGGACACGCTGACGAGTACGGTGAGTGTTACGGCGACGGTATCGGTCACGCTGACGCAGAGCGTGACGGCCACCGCCACGGACTCGGAGACGGTATCGGCGACGGCGTACGGCTCGGGCGGCGTCCTCTTCCAGTGCCTGAAGACGAAGGGAACCACCGAGCGCACGACGGAAAAGGCGGTCCGACTAGTGGAGCTTCACTTGAAGGTAAGAAACCCGGCGACCGGCGCCCTCACCGACGCCGATCTGACGACGGCGACGAGCACGTGCCTCCCGTCAGAACCGGGCGGGTCCTGCAACCCGACGTCCAACGGCCCGGAGCTCGCGACCGACGGGAATCTGAACACGTTCTGGTCGGATGGCAACCTGGGAGGGCTGTTCGTCGTGTTCGCGTCGCCGGCTGAGGTCTGTAAGTACTCTCTCTCGGTGTCCAACACCCAGTCGGATTGCGTGCAGTGGGTTCTGTACGGAACGGACGACCTGGAGGAGTTCTACGTCCTCGACGAGCAGCTTGTGGACTACGATAACCCGACCAGTAGCGTGCAAGAGTTCAACCTATGCGGGGAAGAAGGCGAGTGTGCGGCTGCGTCGGATCCTTGCACGGGCGACTCTCAGAAGTGCAAAGACGCGGACCCGCTCGGATCCGGTGATTGGTACTGCAGCTGCGTCGCGCCGGCGGTCGGGTTCGACGTGGTGACGGGGCCCGCGTCCTGCAGCATGGACGAGTGCAGCACGCACGGCTACACGTGCACGGACGTCGGGCAGCTGTGCTTGGACCCCGACACCCGCGCGTCCTCCACGGGGGACTGGACGTGCGCCTGCCCTCCGGGGTCGGAGGTGGCGGTGCAGACTGCGGGGCCGGTGGCGGTGTGCATTTTTACAGAGGGCGCCTGCAGCGAGATCGCGAAGAGCGCTGTGTGCACCAGGGCGGGACAGATCTGCGTAGCGAACGCCCCGCTCGGCACGTTCGACTGCGCGTGCACGCCGCCGTACACAGGGGACAACGGGAAGAATGCGGCGAGCGCCGACTGCACCTTGGACGAGTGCATCATCCACGGAGAGGTCTGCGCGATCGAAGGCCAGACTTGCGTCGATCCGTCCACGACGCTGCACGACTGGGAGTGCCGGTGCAAGGGGTCTTCGTACGGAGTGGGCGCGCAGAAGAGGGCGTACTGCATCCCGGAGCTGGAGTGCGCTGTGCACGGGAATGTGTGCACCGACAAGGGGCAGTACTGCGTTGACGATGAACCGGCGGGACTTAATACGTGGCAGTGTGTGTGTCCGGAGCCATCCGTGGGAGAGAATGCGAGCCTGGCGGGCGCGTCGTGCACGTACGATGAGTGTGTGTTCCACGGGTATGTGTGCAGAGACGTCGGACAACTGTGCACCGACCCTGCCATCACCCTCGACAGCCGCGACGATTGGAGCTGCACGTGCGTCGGGAGCGCGCCGGCAGCGAGCTCCGCGATGTCGGCAGCCCGGTGCGAGTACCTGCCGGGCAGCTGCAACAGCAGCAGCGCGGTGTGCACGTCGCAAGGGCAGGCTTGCGTCAACGAGCCGGCCGGCGGGTTCCGGTGCGCGTGCGTCTTCCCGCGCGTCGGCACGGCGGCGGCAAACGCGGCGGCGGTCTGCGGGCTCGACGAATGCGTCGCGAACGGCGTCGCCTGCGCCCGGAAAGGGCAGCTTTGCAAGGATCCGGACTACGCGATCGACGGCAACTGGGTGTGCTCGTGCATCGGGCCGTCTACAGGTACTCCCCGCTCTCTTTCTCTCTCAGAAGGTCAGCGCGGTAGCGATGACAACGAGAACACACATAGTGGTGTGTGGGACGAGTAATTCGCTTCCTTGACCTATTCTTCAACCTAGCGACATACGGACGGAGGGTGGGTGTTAATTTTGGGAAAATGGACTTTTCACGGCAAACGTTGGGTCATACTCAGAAGGGGGTTTCGCAGGTCCAAATTGGGAACCGAGGGGCATTTGAAAGATTTCGTGGCAGATCTTTCAAATGCGCACCTCGACGCTGAATGAGTACGCATGGAAGTGACCCAGGACGGGCACCCGTGGCCTCTTGCAGATACCCGAATTAATGAATTAACTACGCCATATGGCGTAGTTCGTACGAATGTATTTACTCTATCGAACCGGAAGGAGGGAGGGTTCGTTCCCAGCACTCAGGATTTATACTAGGGGTATTCTTGAGGGGTCAAGTGAGAGTCACTAAGGGGTCCAACTACCTTCCAAAAAGCCTGCGTGTCCCGCTGCTGCATTGATCATGTGTCTGCTCTGCATGGGAAATCCACCTTACACTGTCCTGCAATTGCCCTTGAAAGGGGAAGAGCTTTGAACTTCGCCTTAAACTGCAGGAATGTATGAGTGAAAGTGAGGTTGAGCAACACTGTATGGAAAAAGGATTTCCGGCTCAGTGAATAGAGCCGGACCCCCAAAACCGAAAATCCAGAATCTTAGAATAATCCCTCGTGGACAGGGGCTTATGTATATGAATAGCAAACTTGGGCCGTCTCCCAAGTTTACTGTTTACCTAGCCCCCCCCCGCGCATAAGATGGATGCAAAACTCGGACTTTGGCAGTATTCATCTTAATCAAGGGGGGGTATCCATCTTAAACACGGGGGCACTGTAGACTACAGTGTAGTCACTTTGCACAGGGGTACCTCACCCCCGTGTTTAAGATGGGTTGGCGTTCTCGCCCATTATCCATCTTAATCAAGGGGGTTTGGCTATCCATCTTTTGCACGGGGGGGGGCTAGGTACCCGAAAAAAATTTGGGCGGGTGGGGGAAAACAAAAAAAGTGATAGTTTTTTGAACAGGCAGTTCTTTTTTTGGGCATTGGCCAAGGTCAGTCAGGGCGAGATTCGATCGATCACAGGGGACACTCGCTGGCTTTTTAGCTCCAAATGTAGAGCCTGCTGGTCATGCTCGAGTGCGCCAGGAAGGAGAAGAGGTGTGGGCAGCTCAAGTCGAAAGCGCAACCTCAGCCAATATTCGGGTTATCCTCTAGCCGACCTCATGATACAGCAACTCGCTCACCGAGGAATCGCATACCAATCGACGCAATGCAGGAGCTATGTGCGGGACTTTTGCAAATCGCAGAGAAGTCTAGATCTAGATTGCGTAGACCTCGAAACCTTTTTGTCTTGTATTGACCGGAGCAGGTGCCGGCGCCAGGAAACTAGATCGGGGCTAACGTTCAGTTGGAACACAAACAAATTCTGTTGCCCCAACGCCTTTACCCGATCTTCTTGCCGCAGCGCGTTCTGACTGCCAAGTTGGCACCTGGCTGGGCGAGCATGACACGTGTCCTGCGTGGGACGAAAATCTTGGTGTCGGTCGCAACACTTACAAACATGGCTAGCCGTAGTTAAAGTGTATAAGCATACCTACTACCCTCATACCACCCGCCTCACAGCCTCAATGGTCAACCGGAGACCCTAAAACACCGAACCTCTAAACCACAATAAACGCTAGAAAAGCGTCAGAAACTTCTGCCAAGAGGCAACATTCCAACCGCCCAAGTTTCACCCACTTCACTCCCAACGTTCCCGCCAAATCTCTCAGACCCTGACTCGTGGAGCACCCGTCAAACCCCTGGATCTCTGAGTGAACGTACACTCTAACAAAAAGCACCGAACCCGTCCAAAAACAGGCACCGCCACCGCTCAGCCCGCCGTGTGCACGCCGTCCAATGAGTGTAACGCGACCACGTGCGGGACGGGGCAAGCGTGCCACGATTTGAACCCGGCGGCGACCTCCGTCGGCGACTGGGTCACGTGCGTTCCGCCGTACAAGGGAAAGTCGCAGAAGGCGGCGGCGGCGGCCTGCCTGCTCGACGAGTGCAACGCGCACGGCGGCGTCTGCCGCTAGGTTGGGGTCTGCACGTGCGTCCCGCCGTAAAAGGCGTACATGATTATGGGAAGAGAGAAAGAGAGCTGCTTTCGTTGAACGCAGTACCTGATCGTTTTACATAAAACCTGAATTCAGGACGCAAGTGGAAACGCCACGCTTTGCGGCGACGAGCTCCTCATTTCCTCCGCCCGTCAAAAAACTCCCTTCGGATCTCTAAAGGAGGGGATCGAATAATACCACCTGTGTTCTTATTCGATTTGTCGAGCACTAAACAAAAGTTCCGGGTAGCCGAACAGTATCGGGATCAAATGGCGCAGTGTTTTTAGGCAACCGGGCGCGTGTCAAATAACCCCCCTCTCAGTAAACTTACACTCGAACAAAAATCCCGGATTCTCAAGAGAACCTTAACTCTAAAAAGCACCGAATACGTCCGAACACAAACAGGCACCGCCACCGCTCAGCCCGCCGTGTGCACGCCGCGTGGTGAGTGTAATGCGACCACGTGCGGGACGGGGCAAGCGTGCCACGATTTGAACCCGGCGGCGACCTCCGTCGGCGACTGGGTCTGCACGTGCGTTCCGCCGTACAAGGGAAAGTCGCAGAAGGCGGCGGCGGCGGCCTGCCTGCTCGACGAGTGCAACGCGCACGGCGGCGTCTGCCGCCAGGTCGGGCAGGTGTGCCTCGACCCGGATATGCGGAAAAACGGCGACTGGACGTGCACCTGCGGGGGCGGCACCACTGGGGCTCCGGCGGTGGCGAAGCCGGCGAGCTGCGCCAGCAGCGGCACGCGGTGCGGTCTCGCGGCGGCGGTCGCCGCATGCGCGCCGAACGGGCAGGTCTGCGTCGAGACCGAGACGACGTGGTACTGCGAGTGTATCCCGCCGCTGGCGGGCGCCGCGGAGGCGGCGGTCGCCGTTTGCGGCCCCAGCCCTTGCGCCCAGCACGCCTACACGTGCGCCGCGGCGGGGCAGGCGTGCGCTACAACCGGCACCGCCGGCGAGTGGAAGTGCGTCTGCCAGGGGTTGAACACCGGTGAAGCCGTGTTCGGCGTCGCGGTCTGCACGCCGACGGGACCCTGTGTCGGCAACGCCGACACCTGCACGGCGGCGGGGCAGTTCTGCTCTAACGCAAGCGATACGACGTTTGCTTGCAACTGCCCCTACCCGTCTATCGGTGATCCCGTGGTCGGCGGCGTCGCGACCTGCCTCGTGAATGAGTGCGCGTCCGAGGCGAAAACATGCCGAGCGAAGGGCATGAACTGCACGGATCCGGACTTCCTGCCTGATTCCATCGACGACTGGTCCTGCGTCGCGTTCATCGGGAGCTGCGAACTCACGTTCCGAGAGTGCATGGATGCTGACCAGATGTGCGTCGTCGCCGACGTGTCGGAACCGACCGCTTGGTCGTGCATGTGCTCGAATGGTCTGTCGAACAGTTCCTCGCCGGTGTCGAACTGCCTAGCGGCCACGGAGTCCGAGACGCCGGCGGGCGACGACGACGGCGGGTGCACCTTCGACAACTACTGCATCGTGTTCATTGTGGTCGGCGTGCTGCTCTTCTGCTGCTTGCTCGCAATCTGCTTCTGGAGGATGCGGAAGCAGGCCGGCGACGGGGCGTCGACGGCGAAGCTGCTGACAAGCCACGCGGAACACCACGTAGACCACGCCAGGCAGGGGGGGAGTGGGCACGCCGAAGGCCCGTTCGACGAAGTGTACGAGGACGAAAACATGCTCCAGCCCGAGCCGAGTCGGACAGGGCTCTTCTCCCAGGCCTCGCCAGTTAACACCGACTTCCTCTACCAAAGCCCATCTCAGCACGTGCCCAGCATGGCCAACCCGATGCTCGCCCTGGGCAACCTGCCCTCCGACGAAGTCGGCGGCCACCTCTCCCCGGCCCCCACGCAACGCAACCAGTTCGGCGACCTGCCGGAGGTGTTCAACGAACCGGGCGCGCCGGTCCCCCTGATGGGGGGCGTCCTCACGGACGAATACGTATGCCTCGGCCAGTTTCTTTTTTTTTTTTAGGTACCTAGCCCCCCCCGTGCATAAGATGGATAGCCAAACCCCCTTGATTAAGATGGATAACGGGCGAGAATGCCAATCCATCTTAAACACGGGGGTGAGGTACCCCTGTGCAAAGTGACTACACTGTAGTCTACAGTGCCCCGTGTTTAAGATGGATACCCCCCTTGATTAAGATGGATACTGCCAAAACCCGAGTTTTTTATCCATCTTATGCACGGGGCGGGCTAGGTAGGAAGATAAACTTGTTTCTTTGAAGACTAATAATAATCCGAACGACATCTTTGCCGCTCCAATCCGTCCAGAGGAACAACGTAGCTTGCTTCCCCTGCACCACTTCATGTGGTCAGCAGCAAGATTAGCAGCTTTCTGGCTTCACGTTTTACTCCAACCATACGGCGCGCGGCAAGCAGAGCAGGAGCGGTGGACAAGAGTGACAGACACAAGCATAGGAGTGAGGATTCTATTATATAAGCACCTGCTTTGTAGGAAATGCTTGAGGAGACTGCCAGTTGCGATAGATCAAAGGAGGTAAATGTGTTGTAGCCCACACGAAACACAGGTAAAGCTGGGTTTAGTGGCGGGCGTAAGCGTTCAACAAAAAATGTCCACTTTGTAGTTGTATTGTTTTCTCCCCTCTAGCCTCCTTCGAAATGAGCATAAGGCGGTCCCTCGAGTATTTTGCCTGTGTATCCGCTTGACGTATCCTTTGTTCAGTGGGAGTTGAGATTCTCCGTCAAGATGCTAGCCGCCGCCATAGAGCGGGCTGTTGCCAAAAGGAGGAGAGCCCGCGACACAACGTGTCAACACACGCCTGCCAGGCGGTCTCGCCCGTCAGTCAGAACGCCCCCGGCTGCGCCACCATCGGTGCAATCATCATCTATGGCAGCGCCGCGGCTCGCACCGCGCCTTCTTACGCCCGCCGTAGTAGTAGGCAGCGTGAGGCGACCGGATACTCCCCGGATTTGCACAAGATCAAAGGAGGTACGTGTGCTGTAGCCCACACGAAACACAGGTGAATCTGGGTTCAGTGGCGGCGTAGCCTCCTTCGAAGTAAGCACATCGAGTATTTTGCTCACTCGGACCGCTGCTGAACCAAGCGCCAGCCCCTGGCTGGGCACAAGGTCAGCAACCAAGCTTCAGCCCGATCTTCACCCGAATAGCCCGCTGGTAAACCCAGCCTCTGCCCATGTCTGGACACAAGGTCAAGATCTTTGATGCCATGTAAGAAATGGAACAACCAAACTTCAGCCCAGTCTTCACTCGAATTGCCCTCTGCAAATCCCCAGCCAGGTCACGCGGCCCCCCTAAAAAAGACCCAGCCCTAAAATCACCCTAAAAATACTCGACGATGTTGGCTCCACTTCATCCCGTTTTGTTCTTCGCTTACACCACCGTGTGTTGCTTTCTCGCTCAGGACTTGGACCTGTTGTGTTTGTGTGATTTGTCGTGTAGGGGTAGACCCGCATGACCTCACGTCCGTTCAACACGTGGTTCGGTAGTTACAGCACTTGGAATCCCTTCTGTTCTTTGTCGGGCAGCATCATCGAGCATTTCCTTTCAAGCTGGTGCTTATGTAAAAACGACCCTCAAAAGCCCGACCCCAGGAGGACCGTAATAGATCTCGATAGGACCTCGAGAACCCCCCTAAAAAAAAATTCACTACCGAGAACGACGACGTCACGCACTTCGAAAAGCGCAACGTTCGTTTCTACCCGCAAACCTCTCTGAGTTATTCTACACTCTTCTCTACTTAGAGCCATGGTGCGAACAATGGACCGGTACGGCTTACAGGGCAACTCCTGCTCAACTTCGCCTTGATGGCACTTGCACCTTAAAGAACTCAATGCTCAACTTGTAAGACGTGGGGAGCCCAAGAGCACTCACCTATCCTGGCGAGAACTTGGTGTCGGTCACAAATTGTTTCGAACCTGACTCGCCTTAGCGAGCAAGTAAAGTTTACACGAAAGAAGCCATGCATGCCCCCCCAAACCCACCCAGTACGTATTCCATTCGACGAAGGTCACCCGGAGACTCTAAAATCCCGGATTCTCAAGCGAACTATAACTCTAAAAAGGACCCAACCCAAGAAGGACTCTAAAAATAACACTGCACCTGCGCACACAGATGGCAAGCGTTCCATACGTTCCCTCGCCGTTCCGCGCTTCCCCGCAGCCAAGGTATGCGCTCGTCGTCGCACCCCGCGAGTCAAAAAAAAAAAAAAAAGTCTAGCTCAAAGATACGATTACACAAAACATTTCTTTTGGGAACCCCACCGATCACCACAAGCACGCACTAAGCTGAACTTCACAAACGTACAAAAGGTCGAAAGACACCAATCTGCACGTCCATTCGGGATCGTCGGAACGACTCGGAAACACAAAAAAAAAAAAAAAAACACCTACCCCCCCCCCATTTCTTTTGTCAACAACCCTTTCTCCTTTCGGACTTACTTTGATCACAGGTGTCGTCACGGCAAGTTTTGGCAGCCGCTGCTTAACAATGCTTAACCCCTTCCGGTCGGTCTACGTATAGTGGTAGTTAATTCAAGAAGGTTCGTCTTGTCTGCACCCCCGTGATCAACGAAATGACTCTAGGTGGGAAGGGAGCGTGGAGTTCACCTGATGCGTAACCCCGCTTTCATTGGACACTGCGGTTACTGCCATTGCGGCCCACCTGACGGGGGAGACCCGCACAGCGATGTAGCACCCTTTGACTTGTTTTATGCGTTCTCTTTCTCCCAGAAAGTGCTCAAATGCCGCCATGTGGCGTGACAACAACAAGGTCCGGCAACCCGCTCGCTAACCAGTTTGGTGTGGGTGTGCACGAAAGGACCTGTGAAGGGAATTCGGAAGGACTGCAACGCCCAAGCCCAGACCGAAATTAGCCCAGCACCTACCTGGCGCGCCTGACCCAGCGAGCTACGAGGGCCGAAAAAACTTCACCTACCCCCATTTCTTTTTTTAAACAACGTTTCTTCTTTCCTACTTACTTTGATCAATAGGTGTCACGGCAAGTTTTGGCAGCCGCTGCTTAACAAACGGCCCAGGCCACGCTTTCGCGAGGCACACACGGGGACGATACTTGAGGAACAAGTGAAAGGAAGCGATGTAGGGACGCAGTGCCCGACGTACCCTGACTGGACGATCGGGAGAGCGGCGAGGTGGGCCCTGCCTGCCCCACCACAACTGCACCCAGACCCCGTGCATATGCCGGGTGTCGGTATAGAGAAGGCACTCGTCACGTGCGCGACCCATCACAAAGGGAAGTGTGAGGCGTGCAGAGCACTCGTCCGAAGGGACGTTCCCACGGTAGAGATGTGCTGCCGGCACCATCACCACGCGAACGATGGGCAGCCGAAGGCGGTGTGCACAGAGCACAGCACGACGAAGTGCGGCGAGTGCAAGACGGCGGCGGCGTGTTGCCGCAGCGGGCATCATGCCTGCCGCACGCATGGCAGAGGAACCTGCCAAGAGTGCAAAAGGCTCCCTACGCTGACGCAGAGGCGACCGGCGGCATGTTGCAGCCGCGGCCACCACCAGTCCAACAAGCCGAACGTCCAGTCAACCCCCGGACGCAACAAGAAGAAGAGGCCCTCCTCACCCACCCAGGTGGGTGTACAGCGGGAAACGCCATTAGGAAAGCGAGCGGCGCGAGCGCCGCTCGCGGCAACGAAAAAGGAGACGGCGGCAACCGGACGGGCGACCAAGAGGCCGCCACCAACGCCAGGAACCAGCGAACGACCAGCGCTGAAGAAGAGGGTGCTTGGCACCCCGAAGGAAGGCCCGATCGCCGGCCGCAAGCGGAAGAAGACGAAGGCGACCACCCCCGACTCAGGGGTGCATCGAAGGAAGAAGAAGGTTCCGAGGGCAAGCAGCTCTCAGAAACGACCGGGGACCACGGGCACGCCAATGCCCTCGAAAGTGAAAAACGGGCACACGTGCCCGCCCTCGTACTCGCCGACTCAGTCTCTGGAATCGCAAGAAAGCCAAACCCCGCTAGCTCCACAAATGCTCGACCTTGACGACGCAATGGCAGGTGACGACGTCATCCGATAACCTGACTTTCAAGGCAGTGCATGTTAATCCACGTGGTTCATGTACTTAAAAGAACTCAATGCTTAACAAAGTTTGACGTGGGCGTGCTAATCCATGTGGTTCATGTACTTAAAAGAACTCAACGCTTAACAAACTTTGACGTGGGCGGCTTTATATTTACATCTGAATGACACCTCAACACAAAACAAGTTGTCGACAACTAACAAGTAAAAGAATAAAACAAAACTACGCACCTTTTTCTGTCGTCAATCTGATACCCACGCCACACAGGTCCGTGGTGACACGACGGCAGCTACCTGGTGGAGGACGCGTGGTATCCCCCCAGCAGGGAATTGCGGGATCAATGGCGCCGATCCCGGCAGAGCCGTCCAATCTGTATGTCTTAATCGCCACCGGCTCGACCTTTATCGGCGAGTGTTCCCGCGACCACGAAAATCGTGGTGGATGAACCTTGACCCTATGCCGACGCGCCGGCTCGGTTTTAATCGGGGATGGTTTTCTTCTCCGGTGCTTAGCATGTGCGCCGGGGGCACCAAAAAACAGTGTTCGCGCTAAAGAAAAAAGCGGCTGATTTCAGCCGGAAAAAATTGTTCTTGAAAAACTGACCGGCCGATAATCAGCCGGCTGATTTTTGGAAGGTCTGCCGATCAGACGGTTTTTGCGCCAACATCTTGATTCGCACCTTGCCCGGTTGGTGCGTCGGCATAGCCTTATTTTTTTTTTTAGTACTAACAATCTTGTGGGTTGCCCTTCAATGTATTGTGCAGGCTAAAAAGACGTAGGCAGCGTGTTTTGGTGGTTGATCAGAATTCCTTACCTGAATACACACAGGGTAAATACAAGTGGGAAAACGATCAACCGGCATGCACAAACACCGTTGAAAATCGGCTGATTTTGTGCGAGTCTGCCGGTAAAAAAAAGGGCTCGAAATTTAATCAGCCGGCAAAGCCGGCTGATCGCGCGCGCACTGCCAAAAAAATGCCAAAGAAATATGGAAGGTAGCAGAGGGTAGGCCCATGTCGACCCTGTCACAGAAAACCCGGAATTAATCTAATCTGTAGGTGCCCCGTCGGAATAGGGTAAAAAAGCCTGCTTTCCAAAAAAAAAAAAAAAAAATAACGGCTTTGGTTAGTTAGCCATAAATAGTCCTGGCTGGGTTGATAACCAAGGTGCACGGGGGGTTCGGCTCGCGCCACCCACCAACATACAATGGGTTTTGATGCACTGTACAGCTGCTGATCTTGTTTGTTCCAAGCCAGGATTATATTTGTTTCCAGCCCTGCACACCCTATTTCACACCCTATTTCCGGGTGTGCACACCCTATTTCCGGATGTGGTCACACCCGCACTTGAGGCCGGACTTTAGCTCGAGCAACAGCTGCTGGAGTTCACCGTGTGTATCAGCATAGCTCGGCAACAGTTGCTGGAGTTCACCGTGTATCAGCATAGCTCGGCAACAGTTGCTGGAGTTCACCGTGTGTATCAGCATAGCTCGGCAACAGTTGCTGGAGTTCACCGTGTATCAGCATAGCTCGGCAACAGTTGCTGGAGTTCACCGTGTGTATCAGCATAGCTCGGCAACAGTTGCTGGAGTTCACCGTGTATCAGCATAGCTCGGCAACAGTTGCTGGAGTTCACCGTGTATCAGCATAGCTCGGCAACAGTTGCTGGAGTTCACCGTGTATCAGCATAGCTCGGCAACAGTTGCTGGAGTTCACCGTGTATCAGCATAGCTCGGCAACAGTTGCTGGTGTTCACCGTAGCTCGGCAACAGTTGCTGGAGTTCACCGTGTATCAGCATAGCTCGAGCAACAGTTGCTGGAGTTCACCGTGTATCAGCAGAGGGTGGGCCGGCTCAATGTTGCCATAATGACGAAAATCCTCAAAGCTCGACAAACAGTCTAAAACATATGGACCAAAAATAGCGCGAAAAAAAGTAATTCAAGCGTGTCATCATGCCTACACCCCGGACTTCAGCAGCCAAAAACTAAGTCAACGCGGAAGTGAAAAGGTGCGGGAGTGGCCACTCCGGGTCCCACTCCCTCATTGAGGAAGTCCCACTCCCGCATTGAGGGAGTGAGGCCGACCGCACAAACGTTTGTTCTTCGCTTGCACCGCCGTGTGTTGTTTTCTCAGGACTTTGACCTGTTGTGTTTGTGTGATTTGTCGTGTAGGGGTAGACCCGCATGACCTCACGTCCGTTCAACACACGTGGTCCGGTAGTCAGCGCTTGGGATCCCTTCGGTTCTTTGTCTGGCAGCAATCGTCGAGCATTTCCTTCCAAGCTGGCGCTTGTGTAAAAACCACTCCCGCAATCTGGAGTGGAGTCCGGGGGTGTACATCCCTCATACTACCCGCCTCACAGCCTCAATGGTCAATCGGAGACCGAACCTCTAAACCTGAGCCGGTCCGTCCCTATCTCTTGAAACTGCATCGAAGTGCCTGCCGCTGTTTATCACAGTGAATCGCGGTCCACCACGGTCTATCAGGTCCATCCCTCGTCCCTAGAGCTGCATCGAATTGCCCGGTGCTGTATTCTTAAAACCACAATAAACGCTAACAATACAGGAGGCGTCAGCGCAGCACGGAAATGACAGACACAGAACCCGGGTGGCAGACGGCAGAAGGCGGCTGGCACACCTTCGCAGCGATCTGAGGACGGCTCTCCCTTCTTGAGGGGCGACGCGGCGCGTCCGATTTTTTTTAATTAGTACATCTGTACTGACGGGAACATTTCCGGAACAACAGGTTGCACATGAAAGAGAAAACGAAGCCAACGAAAAAGTGCTACAGGAACCCCCAGAGAGGTTTATACCCTGTACACGCGAAGAACAAGAAACTTTTGCCTTATCATTTTCATCACCTTTGGTCAGTTGATGCTGATCGTCCGTTGCTTCGTTTATCAGTGCAAGCCCCAACTCCGGAAATGTTCTTTGCACCAATGGAACGCGCGCCTGGGGAAACCCGGCACAGCGTGCGCGCAGAGCAATTCACCCGACTCCGCTGGCTGTGGGTGAGCCGGGGGGGGGGGGGGGGGGGGCGACCGCATCAGGGCATGGACGAAGTAATGCGTTCGACGACCTGACGAGCCCCATGCTTCTGCAATTCCCGTTGTATATCGCGTCTGGCCGCGGTCATCGTTCCCAGAGCCAAGACATCCACCGATTTATAAGTGCAATTGATGTCACCCTCGATCAACCGCAGTTGAGCCGAGGGGAACAGTTGTTTTTTTGCCTTTCAATCGCCCGGGATTTTTGATTTTTCCTTCACGGCACCACCGTACCGTTACTACGTTGGTGTGTACGTCCAGGTTCTAGGTGTGTAGGCACCTAGCACTGCATGTATGGAACCTGGTC
This sequence comes from Diplonema papillatum, assembly GCA_030068145.1. Lineage (NCBI taxonomy): Eukaryota > Euglenozoa > Diplonemea > Diplonemida > Diplonemidae > Diplonema > Diplonema papillatum. Next base: position 148,229 of record JAPJBO010000396.1, on the reverse strand, counting down.
CTCAGGCCAGAAGCACGTGCAGGCTCCCGGGTCTGTTTCGCTGGCACCGGGGGATCAGCGCTGAGAGCAGTAACGTGCAGATGCCGTGCAGGCAGGCTGACACCCACGATCCAGCACGGTTCAACACCACGTCCGTAGGCCGAAGCCGGCCCGTCCCTGTCTCCTGGAGCCTGCATAGAATTGCCCCGCCGCTGTTTACCACAGCGAATCACGGTCCACCACGGAGAGATGGGCTCTTCACGACATCCCTTCCCAGAACCCTCCGCGCGTTTCGGCTTCAATCCTTTCACTGGTCACCCACCGACACGGTCGCTGATCTTCGAGCACACCTTCTTTTCGGTCAGTGGCAGTGTGCCCGCAGCGGCTTACCCAGTCGCACCGGCCCCATCGCCACCTGATCCCGGTTTCTTTCGACGAGCCCAGGACATCAACCTGGGCAACCCGAGAACGTGGTGAAGAAGAAAGCACTTCAAGAGCGTTGCCGGCCACCCTCCTGACACGGGCGCCAGCCCACTGGGGTAACGTGGAATAAGATGCCACAAGGAGAAGGGGGCGAGGGTTTGGAGCAGAAAACATTCCTGGGTATTTAGAGAGTGCAAAGGCATGTCTCTTTTCGGGGCAGTCGGCACGAAGCAGAGCAGTCCCTCTTCCAAAGCAGTCGGCGCCGAAGCGGATCGCAGTCAATGGGTAAATAGAGAGTGCAAAGCATGTCTCTTTTCGGGCAGTCGGCACGAAGCAGAGCAGTCCCTCTTCCAAAGCAGTCGGCGCCGAAGCGGATCGCAGTCAATGGGTAAATAGAGAGTGCAAAGCATGTCTCTTTTCGGGCAGTCGGCACGAAGCAGAGCAGTCCCTCTTCCAAAGCAGTCGGCGCCGAAGCGGATCGCAGTCAATGGGTAAATAGAGAGTGCAAAGCATGTCTCTTTTCGGGCAGTCGGCACGAAGCAGAGCAGTCCCTCTTCCAAAGCAGTCGGCGCCGAAGCGGATCGCAGTCAATGGGTAAATAGAGAGTGCAAAGCATGTCCCCGGCTGCGTTCACCCGGCGCGCGAACCGACGCAAACGCGAAGAAGCGAGCGAGGAGTCACCCCGGCCGGGAGGCCACAACGACACCCGCCCCCGCGGCGGTGGAACAGACGCGTTCCATCTGCTGTAACGAAGACACGGAGTGTGCATAGTGCGTTGCTCAGGGTAGTTGAAGGCCTGACAATCACACTAATGCAGCAAATTTACAGTTAGAGTGCGTCAAGCACGTCTCTTGTGCGGTCGTCCGCACGAGGCAGAGTACATCTTCCAGAGAGCAGCCGGCCGAAGTTCTGCAGCCGAGAACGCCCCTCTAGTCAGTTCCGGGAAGCGACAGTCGCGAAACTCCAAAACAAACGGACATGGCTAGCCATAACCCATGGCGAAAACGTGCACCAAATACACAACCCATAGCCATATAACCCGTTCAAGAGAAGCCATTTAACAACGGTCACACGGAGACCCTAAACCCCCGGAATTTCAAGCGAACTTTAACTCTACAAGATCGAAGGATAATGTGTAGTAGGTTTCGCTTCTGCCGACGCAAAGCACGATGCTGTGCAAGTGGAGTATGCGGCCGATACCCTCCAAACGGAGGCCCGGACCCATCCGAGAAGAGTCATAGTTACTCCCGCTGTTTACCCGCGCTTGACCTGATCTCTCAGCGTTGGCATTCAGGGCACTGAGCAGAAGTCACATTCCACTCGCCACCGCTGTGATGAAGCGAACTGCTGGTTTAAGTAACGATGCACGGCATCGTACTTTACCAGCACCTTTTACCAAACCCCCGACTCCTTCTTTTTGGCATCGTCTCACGTGCGTCCCAGTGGTGTATGAGGCTGTTGTTGTGAGCCGCGCTCTTGCCGGAGCGAATTTCTTCTTCGCCGAGGGTCACCGCCAACCGTCGCAGAACGAATGAAAGGTTGGAGATCAGACCCGCTTGCCCAGTTGTTGTAACCGTTTCATGCGTGCGAATGGAAAGCAAAGAGCAGAATAGTGAGCAACCACCAAGCCGGCGGAGATCGCTGCAGCCGTGCGTACCCGCCCTTCGTAATACTGTAATACTAAGAAGAAATAACCCATTTGCCGTGATGTAGAAACGTTGTTGTTTTGTGACATATATTGAACGCGAGCTTCCCAGCATGATGGACTTTCGTTGAGCCGAGCCTACCAAATACTCAACTGCAGAAACTGGTCGGGTCTGCAGTCCCATTCGAGATGTTGCCGACCGTCTCGTCGCCTTGGCCGCGAGTGCCGGTGAACGACCACTCAAAAATAGTATCAATCCCGGAGGCTCCCTGGCGAGCGCGCTTCTCCGACTTTAAGAAAACCGACAGAAACGTCAAGACACACCGGAAATGAGAGCGTGCGCGCTAAAATAGGTCGAATAGTCGACACCAGGCAACAAAGACACACGCACAAGTACACGTACTGCCACTACAGCAGATACGATACGCTAATATACCAGAACTTATAGGAACCCTTTTGGCAACGGTCACCCGGAGACTAAAACCCCGGATCTCGCGTAGTGAACTTGCACTCCAAATACTCAAATGCAGAAACTGGTCGGCCGCCTGTGTGGTCCACAGTCCCGTTCGAAATGTTGTCGACCGGCTCGTCGCCTTGGCCGCGAGTGCCGGTGAACGACCACCCAAAAATAGTAACAATCCCAGAGGCTCCCTGTCGAGCGCACTTCTTCGACTTTTGAGAAATACATAAAAACGCGGTCAACAGACCGGTGCGGGCTACAAGGCAACCCCTGCTCAACTTGTAGAACGTGGGGGGCCCAAGACTACACTCCACGAAGGAATGTACTTGGTGTCGGTCACAAACAGTCCCGGACAACGAAGCGTGCGCTAAATATACAACCCGTAACCACATAGCCCTTTCTTGCTCTAAGAGAATCCATTCATGAACGGTCACACGGAGACCCTAAACCCCTAAAGGCCGGAATTTCAAGCGAACTTTAACTCTAAAATAGTGGATAATGGCCGAACCCACGAAAGGTCCAACACCACAACAAAGGTACACACCGATTCTCTTGCCTCGTGTAACCACCACTCTTTAGAACACTCAGAGCACGAAAAGGATATCTTCCCATATTGATGGATACTTTAAACCCCGGAGTTTCAAGCGAACTTTCACTCTAAAACGGTAGAAAAAGACGCCCTGCCATGCTTTCCTTACCTCTGTCCCTGGACTAGGTCCAAGTGAACCGTGAATAGAGAACATGGACGACCCAAATGGTGCAGGCTTCTGTGTCAACGGCAACTGCGCATTGGTCCCAAGGCAGGGTGTGGGCTCGCTTCATAGCTGCCACTTACAAGCTTGCTCGGACGCGCAGGATTGCCGAATGGGAATGCAGGGACGTGTGCACAACCCCACCGACGGAGAGCACCGCACCTTGCCACTACCCGCCCATTTTGCCAAACTCCGACAGAACTTGTCAAAGGACACTCCCGCCGCGTGCGTCAGCTGGGGACGCAAAGGCCACCGGCTTTTTTATGGTAACAAACTTGCTTGTCTATATCAAAAAGCGTCGGATGGCAGCGTAAATCACTCAAAACAGGGTTTACACGCGTACGCACAAACAAACCTGGACGGAGGAGACACACCGCGCCAGGTCCAAAGGAGAGCGCCGGCCCTCCTTTTCGGGCTGGGTTGAGAGGCAAACATTAAAACGCAAGGACGATGACAAAGCCTCGGGGAAGGCGAGCAGTCCAGTTTTTACACCCAAACATCATAAAAGGAACTCAGGTCCTGGCATTTCCTCGGACACTGTGTTCGGGCTGATGCTGGGGGGGGAGTTTGTCCAGCGCGCAGAAGGTCTTCCTGAGAATTCTATGGGTCGAGCTTGAAAGTTTTACAACTCCGAAATGGGAAAGCTGTTCTCTATTAGTTCCGGGAGATATTTAGCCTTAGCAGAGGGATACCTGCCGATTAGCTCAGCATTCCCAAACTGAGCGACTCGTGCTAGCAAGGAGTTAACCAACATGGCTCGTCGAGGAAATACGGGACTCTCACCCTCTGTGGATACCCCATTCCAGGAGACTTACCTCGACGCCAGTTGTGTCCCCAAGCAGCTTGCGCCACATTCCGGATATCCGTAGAACACCGGTTCAGGCTTGGGCTCTGCCCTGTTCACTCGCCGTTACTAGGAGCATCGCTGTTGCTTTCTTTTCCTGCGCTGAGTGATATGCTTAAGTTTAGCGTATGATGTCCCCCGCCCGTCAAGGGTCAACGCAATATCCAGTCCCAAGAACCAGTCCAAAAACTCGGATTCTCGAGCGAACCTTCGCTCCGAATACTAGACAGTCCATCATAGCCACGACCGACCTACTTTTTGCTTACTTCGTCTTTGTCCACAGCCCTATCCGCAATCTTACAACCAGCTCCGTGTTGGTCAAACGATGACTCAAACGACCCCTTTAGAAGTAGAAAGCAGAAAAAAAGCAAGATACAAACTTACCGTCCCTCACGATCGACGGTATCACACAAAAAAAACACGGTATTATTAAGGTTTGCATCAAGAGTAAAACCGCCGAGAGAAGAAAAACCTTAAAAACGAGCAAAAATAAGTTGTAGTCGAAACCTTTTTCTCATTATCATTTCCAGTACCGGTAGTATTTTCTTTTCTTTTTTGCGTCAGAGGCCGCAACGCTTCTGATGCGTATTGAGTTTGTATCGATCCAGCGCACGCGCTCATTTTATTTTCCATAAGCACCAGCTTGAAAGGAAATGCTCGACGATGCTGCCCAACAAAGAACAGAAGGGATCCCAAGTGCTGTAACTACCGAACCACGTGTTGAACGGACGTGAGGTCATGCGGGGCTTACCCCTACGACAAATCACACAAACACAATAGGTCAAAAGTCCTGAGCGAGAAAACAACACACGGTGGTGTAAGCGAAGAACAAATCAGATTGTGTTTGTATTGTATTTGCCCCTTACCTCTATATTTCCTCCCTTCCATTCGGAGTCGAAGCAGCAACGTCGAGTATTTTTATACCTCCATGGTACTCCATCCACAGAGCACGTGTAGGTCCGAGTTGGGTGTTGTTGCGTGTATAAACCTTCTAATCCACAAATAACGCTATAAAGAGAATCTCCGGCCACGAGATTTCCCCCGGAGACTTGAAACCCCCGGAGCTTGGAGCGAAGTTCAGGGGATTGGCTACAGTTACCAGATTCGGACGCGTGCGGTCCCGGTTGGCATCGACATCACCAAAGGTTTTGCCAGAAACTTGCAACTGAGTACCTTGCCTTGTCCGATCTTGTGTGCAGCTTCCGCAGCGGCGAGAAGCCGAAGGCAGTCTCCTGGGCTGTCCGAAGGAAGGCGTCATTGCTTCCTCTGGCTCTCTCTTCATTCATGGAGAGAGAGCCGGAGGAGATTTGACAACAAGAAATCACCTGGTGAGACAAGCGACACCGGCGCTTCAGTGCGTTCAATCCGAACGGTACAGCTCTTCCCCCGTGAACCACACACACTGGAGAAAAACCCCAGCCACGGCCCAGCGCACGAGTAGAAGAAGAAGAAGAGAAAAAGAAGGCCGCTCCTGGTCCAGGAACGTGACGGTAGCCACTCTCCTCCGGCTCAGGCCGCGTGCGAGGATACCCATGCGGCGCAGTTAAATTCAAACTTAACACGCACCCACGGGATATTACAGGGCCGGCAGCTAGCTTGAATCAGTTCCGTTCTGTTCCGTCCGTTTCAGTTTCTTTTTTTTTTTTTTTTGTATAAGCACCTGCTTTGCAGGAAATACTTGAGGAAGCTGCGAGCTGCAAAAGATTGCGAGGCCCGCGAGCCGAACATATGGCGCCGTCTGTTTTTTTTGTGTTAACAATGTATTGTTGGTACTAAAAATTAGTAGTTGGCAGCGTACTAAAAGCAACTCACCAAATCAGGTGAAAAGCCGCCAGTGCGCACAAACAACAGTCTGTTCTCGCACAGGACAACAGCCCCCGCTCTTCTGTGTCCTGATGATGGTTCCCACACGAAAGAATCGGGTTCAGTGGCGGACGTATGCGTTTTTGTTTGTGCGCACGAGCGGAACTCACCTGCTTTGGTAAGTTTCATGTGGCGGGCGTAAGCGTTTTTGTTTGTGCGCACTAGCGGAACTCACCTGCTTTGGTAAGTTTCATGTAGTACGCTGCCAACTACTAATTCTCACTAATTTTTAGTACCAACAATGCATTATAAACACAGAAAGACCCAGTTTGTAGTTGTATCGCTTCTCCCCCTCTAGCCTCCTTCGAAGTAAGCACAAGGCAGCCCCTCGAGTATTTTCTTTAGTAGCACGGGCAAGGGAACATTTCCGGAACGGCTGCATGTCCTAAACCCACAATAAACGCTAAAAAACGTGCTGTCCCTACGCTACTGCACCGCTCACTGGTGCCTTGGGCTCCGAGGTACACGTCTGCAAACGGTTTCCTAGTCATGTCTAAGGAAATTTACTACGTCTTCACACAACGGATGTATGGGATCTTTCAGGTCTATTCAGCTTCAGCTCAGCTAGGCATCATTCCCACGTCTCCAATCCTGGGTAAATATTTTACCCTTTCGCTTCCTTTCTCAGGACATAGACCACCACTAACTCCGGAAATGTTTTTACATAAGCGCCAGCTTGAAAGGAAATGCTCGACGATGCTGCCCGACAAAGAACAGAAGGGATCCCATGTGCTGTAACTACCGAACCACGTGTTGAACGGACGTGAGGTCATGCGGGTCTACCCCTACACGACAAATCACACAAACACAACAGGTCAAAAAATCCTGAGTGAGAAAACAACACACGGTGGTGTAAGCGAAGAACAAATCAGATTGTGTTTGTATTGTATTTGCCCCTTACCTCTATATTTCCCCCCTTTCATTCGGAGTCGAAGCAGCTACGTCGAGTATTTTGTATATGCACCTGCTTTATAGAAATACTTGAGGAGGCTGCCAGCTGCAAAAGATCAGGTAAATGTGCTGTAGCCCACACGAAACACAGATGAACCTGGGTTCAGTGGCGGGTGTAAGCGTTCAACAAAAAAGACCCACTTTGTAGTTGTTTCGTTTCTCTCCCTCTAGCCTCCTTCGAAGTAAGCACAAGGCAGCCCCCTCGAGTATTTCCTATCTCAACGGCGGACAATCCCCCCCCCGTTCCGCTTTCCCAGTCTGCGACAGCTCTGGGCGAGCCGACACCACAAATGCGGACAAACAAAAAAACCCGGATTTTCAAGCGAACTTTTTCACTCTTAGCCGAAATACAGGTGAGGTGGACGTGTCACACGAAAGGTATTTAAAACAGCAGCAACCAGACATAGACACAAACGATTCGCCACCCACACGCAAACCCAAGGCGCTTGTGCCGAGGCCCACCCGAAGAGCAAGCACCTGTACGGCTGCGGGAACTGGCAGGGCGCCAAAGCATATCGAGCGGGATCACTCAAGGCGTCGTCGTGTCGACAGGATGCAGCGAAGCGCATCGCTTGATCTGATCAAGACCCATGCCCTACAGAAATTTTGAGGGGGCGCAAGTTTCGACAAAACCAAGTTCCTACACCAATGGTCACCCGGAGACTATAAAAACCCCGGATCCCTAAGTGAACTTGCGCTCTAAAATACAAATAAACGCTAAAAACGCCAAAATTATTGCGACCCCCAATGACGACCGCCAAAATTTCCGCTTACCTACCCCCCCCCGTGCATAAGACACATACACACGGTTGTAGGGGCCTTCTCCCCGTGACGGATTCGCCTGTGCTCTAGTAGCACGGGTGGTCCTGGCTGTGACGGTGACGAGCTACGAACAGCCGCCTGACAAACCAGACTCACACCGCAGTCCTGTCTGCAGACACTCAGGTTCCACGCTGATGATGGTCCGCCTTATGTGTCCGTGGCTTAAAGGACCGAAACACGGCGCAGACGGGACCAGTGCGGTGTTGAGCACATACCCATTCCAAGCACGTTCTTGCAACCCCCCCGTGCATAAGATGGATAGCCAAACCCCCTTGGTTAAGATGGATAACGGGCGAGAATGCCAATCCATCTTAAACACGGGGGTCCTGTGCAAAGTGACTACACTGTAGTCTGCAGCGCCCCCGTGTTTAAGATGGATACCCCCCTTGATTAAGATGGATACTGCCAAAACCCGAGTCTTTCATCCATCTTATCCACGGGGGAGGGTAGGTATGCTGTATTAAAACTGAACCCATTTAACAGAGCACCCGGCGACTCTAACATCCCGGAATCTCAAGCGAACATTATCTCTATAAAGTATTCCGAGTTCAGAAGTCTTCGCTGTTGTTTCTCCGGGCGAAGCGCAGAGCTTCATTCTTCCTCAAAACACTTCCTTGCTCTTCCTCAACCAGCCAGAAACAAATGGTGCTTACTCTCTAAAAGGCAGGGCTTACGCTCCGTTTTCGGTCTCAGAGAAAATACGTGTGGTCCACATGTGGACGCTCGGGTTAGAGGGGAAAAAAACCTTTCCCCTATGTGTGCGGCGAAAAAATAAATAGTGTCACTACTAACTTGGCGGCACGTGGCTGTGCGGCCTGGCGACTTGTAGACACACCCTGCATGTGGACCAACCGGTGGGGGGAAAAATAAATAGTGTCACTACTAACTTGGCGGCACGTGGCTGTGCGGCCTGGCGACTTGTTGGCACACCCTGCATGTGGAACAACCGGTGGGGGGAAAAATAAATAGTGTCACTACTAACTTGGCGGCACGTGGCTGTGCGGCCTGGCGACTTGTTGACACACCCTGCATGTGGAACAACCGGTGGGGTAAAAATAGATCAAAATCCACATGTGGTACCTGTGGATCCACACGTGGGGGGAAAGAAAATCCAAAAATGTTAACGAGTGGAAATCCACACGTTCCACACGTGGAGCGTAAGCCCTGCTAAAAGGAACGTAAAAAAGAAGTGCCTGCAAGTACTCTATACGTGCCAAAGAGGTGCAATTAGGACTCGCGCCTCAACCGAAGCCTCCGCCGTGCGATGTATTTCCTTTAGCACTCACGCCCCCTTTGAGCACATACCTCCTCCCCCCCGCGTTTCTTGCGCAAAACGGAGATCTTCCAACTGCTTTCACCTGTTTATCCACAAACGTCACGTTGGAAGATGTCGCAATCCAGCACGCGCATCATCAGTCAACCAAACTATTATCGAACGAAGTTTTCATTTCCTCCTTTCTTTTTTAGTTACGTCGTCTCGCTCCCTTTTTGGCTTCTTGTTTTTGTAGTCACACTAGTCAAACGGAATTGGTAAACGTTGCAAAGCTCGGACAGCACCCGATGTTTCAAATGACTTGCGACCCGCTTCCTAATTCCCGGAACGGTCCAAAACTGATAAAAAACGACACCAATTTCTATCAGTTGTAGTAGTGGTAGACCGGAACAGTGCTTAGAAAGACTGCTGCACACCTAGTATACGATACCTTAAAGGAACCTTCACGACAATGGCCACCTGGAGACTTTACCCCCCCGGATCTCTAAGCGAACTTACACACTGAAAACGGCAAACATTCATCCGAGGTGCTTCCGTCGCTAAGGCGGCATCTTGGCGTGGGTTACAGCCCACCTGAAGGCCCTTCTCTCACACGGACGCATCCATTCGCGCCCGCTCGTACGCCAGTCCGACCAAAATGCTGCGAGTAGAGCAGCATCTTCAAAGTCATCAGCTTCGCTGGACGGCAGTACTGTCCAATCATGAAGAAGAAGAAGAAGAAGAGAAGAAAAAGAACAGGCTCCTGGTCCAGGAACGTGACGGTCAACCAACCTGCAAGGCTTGAGTCGGAGGCAGCACAGTACTCTGCCCTGCTGCTGACCGTCTCCACGAGCTTGTGGTCAGCGCAAGCGCCAAGCCCCAAGGTGCGCCACGCCTTGATTAATTTGGGAAATCGGTAGCCACTTGACCCGCAGGCCCGTGGCTCTGCAGTACCGCCGAACACGTGAAGCTTGGCTCCCGTGTAGCAGGCTTTCTAATTTTTGCCCAATCATGAAAAGAAAAGCACTCCATGTGCACAGACACTGGGCCCAGCACCACCTCTAATGGGAGGAGTTTGGGTAATATTAGGGTAATATTAGGGACGTCCGGCACGACTATGTTACGTACGTACTGCAAGCACAGCATATCGAACCCAGCTCCACCTCGAATGGGAAAACTGTATGCATTAGGGACGGATGGCACTGCGTAGACGTACGTACGGCTCCCAATGAGTGCAGAGACTGAACCCAGCACCAGCTGTTCGTCTACCGAGGTCGGCATCGCGATCTAGCGCAGCACACGTGCCGAGTGTGCTGGATGCTGCCGCAAGGAGGAGACGACCTCGCCTTCCTCGCCGTCCTCGCCGGAAACCTTCTGGAGAGATGATCCCTGCACCCTTACTCGTCTCCCGCGCTCTCTCTTCATTTTTCTTAAATTGTTGTTATCTCTCTCCTTGTTTTCTGCTTGTAGGCCCGCGAGTCTAATGAATGTGAAGTTGTACAGTTCGGGCGCCCGTCTCGTTGTGGGTGCGGCACGCTACCTCTTCAGCCAGCCTCTCCGAACGGTTCTCAAAGAATCGTGCCTGCGGGCGAAAAAAGAAAAGAAAAAGAGAATTTGGGCCATGGGTACCAGAACGACAACCGTGAGCATTCCATTTCCCCCCTTTTCTCTTATTCCCACAATTACCGCGGATGGTGAACGTGCGTAGTATGTAGGCCAAGTCGTCTGCCCTTGGGTAGTGCATTGGCGTGACAACTCGTCTTCCCTTGAGTAATGCATTGGCGTGACAACTTGTCTGCCCTTGAGTTGCTTTGGCGTGACAACTCGCCTGCCCTTGAGGCATCGGCGTGACAACTTGTCTGCCCTTGAGTAGTGCATTGGCGTGACAACATTGGCGTGACTCGTCTGCCCTTGGGTACCTTCTGATCATGATCAGAAGGTCCTACTTGGGGTTCAGTTTCCTCACACATTGCATGCAGGGCATTCAGCTTCCCTTTCAGAATTCCGTCAGCTGACGGAATTTGAAAATCCGGGCGGCCGCCGCAGTGGCTTATATATGGGTCTGGTGCTCGGACCAAGTCCGAGCAACGAAAAAAAAAAAAAAGCACAGAATGCCCCGGCTGAGGGGCCCAGTAGCAGTGCTTTAGTACAGCAGTCACACTAGCAGAGCACAGCACACCTTTGGATAAGCAACGTACAGCCTCAATTTTGGAACCTGCCATACTTAGCCATACTTCAACATTCTTCGCATGGCTCTTTTGCTTCCCGAAGGACAGTCTCTGTGGTGGACAGTAGTGACAACCACAAAAGAGGTACACCCTGTCGGGTACATAAACGTGCAGTTGTGCCGCAACTGGGATTTTTAGTAACTCCGAGCAATTTATGGACAGTTACGTGGGAGGAGTTTTTATATATAAGGCCCTAGGGGCGGCCCCAGAAAATAAAAAAGGGTGCAAAAAACGACCTTCGATGAAAAAGGTTGTGGGGTCCAGTGGAGGCGTGGGTTAGCCGCTGTGCCAGGAAGCTGGCTGGCGGTCAGGGGCTGGATGGTCTGGGCTGGGTGGTCGGGGGCTGGATGGTCTGGGCTGGGTGGTCAGGTCTGGGCTGGGTGGTCAGGGGCTGGATGGTCTGGGCTGGGTGGTCAGGGGCTGGGCTGGGTGGTCAGAGGCTGGATGGTCTGGGCTGGGTGGTCAGGGGCTGGATGGTCTGGGGGCTGGGTGGTCAGGGGCTGGGCTGGGTGGTCAGGGGCTGGATGGTCTGGGCTGGGTGGTCAGGGGCTGGATGGTCTGGGCTGGGTGGTCAGGTCTGGGCTGGGTGGTCAGGGGCTGGATGGTCTGGGCTGGGTGGTCAGGGGCTGGATGGTCTGGGCTGGGTGGTCAGGGGCTGGGCTGCCCGGGCATGGTGGCTGGCTGGCAGCATTTGGGGCTGTCGCGGGGGCTGAGCCGATAGTGAGAGCGTCGAGGCTCAGAAGCAGCCCAGATTCTTTCTGAGTCGACACAAGTGCCTTATTCCGTGTCTGCATCCTACTCGTACGAATGATTTACCAGCACACAGCAGCTGAGTGGTGGATGAATTGGGAATGGATTGTTGCCTTCAGGAATGTGCACCTGAAGGAGCGGGGCGAGGGTCACACAGGTGGGCCACCAGTATGTTGGTCAACATGTTTAACGCGACAAACGGACTGAGACCCCACCTGAATGTACCGTACCGTTCGCCGGGGGGGCGGAGCCCCCCGGACCCCCCACTTTGGGAGATTCATGCAACCTAAACAAAAGCTTCTCGGTCTCAGAGCGGGAAAAATAAAATTGGCCATTGAGACGGAAATTGGCAAACTGAGGCGAAAAATGAAGCTATTAGCCTGATTGGTAGCTTCCCATTCCAAATTCCGTCAGTTGACGGAAATTGGAAAATCCGGGCGGCTCAAAGTTCGTGCGCTCGGCTAAAGGCCGGCGCGGGGCGATGCTAAGTTTGGGTGATGCAATTTTCTGGCGAACCAACGTTCCAGTGAACCAAACCGGGTGAAGCTGAGTTCTGGTGAAGCTAAGCGAAGTTCGGGTTCTGGTGACGCTGACTCGGGCGGGGCTGAGTTCGGCGTGTGGTAGCAAGTTTAGCCTGTGATGGAAAGTTCGGCGCCAGTACCCTAAGTTCTGGTGAAGCAAAGCAAAGTGCGGGCGAAGCAATTCGGGTTCTGGTGACGCTGAGTTCGGCGTGTGGTAGCAAGTTTAGCCTGTGATGGAAAGTTCGGCGCCAGTACCCTAAGTTCTGGTGAAGCAAAGCAAAGTGCGGGCGAAGCAATTCGGGTTCTGGTGACGCTGAGTTCGGCGTGTGGTAGCAAGTTTAGCCTGTGATGGAAAGTTCGGCGCCAGTACCCTAAGTTCTGGTGAAGCAAAGCAAAGTGCGGGCGAAGCAATTCGGGTTCTGGTGACGCTGAGTTCGGCGTGTGGTAGCAAGTTTAGCCTGTGATGGAAAGTTCGGCGCCAGTACCCTAAGTTCTGGTGAAGCAAAGCAAAGTGCGGGCGAAGCAATTCGGGTTCTGGTGACGCTGAGTTCGGCGTACCCGGGGGGGAGACCCCCGACTCCGTTTCCCGTGGTGCCCAAATACTGAGAAACTCCGCAAACAACGCAATTTTCGGGCGCACTAGACCCCGAAACCCAACAAACCTCGAAAACAATCTTCGACCGGAAAAGTGTGAGGGGCGGGGTTCAAACCCAGGTCGACCGGCCTGAAGGCCCCTATGCATTTTGCCAGGAGGAAAAAAAGCTTGCTCTGCACTATTATCTAGTTCAAAAACAGTTTCATACCTGTTGCAAGAAAAGCCAGGTTGGCTCGAATAGAGGCTATTCACATTGCATGTTCATAGGACCTCCAGTCTCGAAAAATAAAATAAAAGGTGCAAAAAACGACCTTCGACGAAAAAAATCGTGGGGCCGGTGGAGGCGTGGACTAGGCCGCTGTGCCAGGAAGCTGGCTGGCGGTGGGGGCTGGACATCGGTGGAGCGCCGCTGGGCATGGTGGACTTGCTGGTAGAAGTTTGGGGCTGCCGCGGGAGCTGAGCCGAGTGAGAGAGTCGAGGCTCAGAAGCAGCCCGGAATTCTTGACAGATTCTTTCCGAGTTGACACAAGTGCCTTATTCCGTGCGATCTCCGGTCTGCATCTACTCGTGCCAGATTTACCAGCACACAGTAAAGTGGATGAATTTGAAATGGGCTGTTGGCTTCAGGAAAGTGCACCGGGGCGAGCCCCCCGGACCCCCCCTCTTTTGGAAGATTCGGGCGACCTAAACAAAGCCTCTCGAGAAAAGCAAATTGGCTGAGACGGTATTTGGAAAACTGAGGCAAAATGAAGCTAATCACCTGCCACACACCCAGGGCATTAGCTTCCCATTCCAAATTCCGTCAGCTGACGGAATTTGGAAATCCGGGCGCATAGGATAATACAGGGGGTCTTTTGCGCACCTCAAAAGGACCGGTCCGGGCGGCTCAAAAAACGACCTTCGACGAAAAAAGTCGTGGGGGTCCGGTGGAGGCGTGGGTTATGCCAGCTGTGCCAGGAAGCTGGCTGGCGGTCAGGGGCTGGGCCGCCGCTGGGCATGGTGGATTGGCTGGCAGAAGTTTGGGGCTGCCGCCGGTGCTGAGCCGAGTGAGAGAGTCGAGGCTCAGAAGCAGCTTGGAATTCTTGACAGATTCTCTCCGAGTTGACACAAGTGCCTTGTCCGTGTGATCTCCGGTCTGCATCTACTCGTGCCGATGATTTACCAGCACACAGTATCTGAGTGGTGGATGAATTTGAAATGGGCTGTTGGCTTCAGGAGTGTGCACCAGGAGGAGCGAGGCGAGGGTCACACTGATGGCAAACAATGCCACCAGTACGTTGGTTGGTGTTTAACGCGACAAACGGACTGAGAAGTGCAAACTCTTTCTCCACCTGAATGTACCGTACCGTTTGCCGGGGTTCGAGTGGCCTAAATAAAGAAAAGCTTCTCGATTTCAGAGCGGGAAAAGCAAAGTGAGTGGGTGGATGATGCTACAGTACGGTTGCTGCACCTTTGGATCATCGTTCTAGCAACGTACACCCTCGAGAAGGAATACTCAAAGCGAGGTTCTTTGCGGTTCTCTTTTGAGTTTTGTCTAAGGCCTCGTAGCGCGGTCACCTTCGAAGTCGAAGCTGCGTATCAAGTTCAAACTACTACTACGGAGAACTCTCTCGGCTACTCACTCCTGCATTAGGAGAAATGCTGCTACCGCAAATATTCACGGGAATACAAAAAAAATCCCCCCCGCCCAGCCAGCCAAAAGGAACCTGATGCTTTTTCGTAGCCCAGGATGGAATTCCCTCGATGAATCGCAATTGTTGCTGCGTATCAAGTTCACATAAGTACCAGTACCACCACCATACGACACAAGCGCATCCACATCAGGGGGGGAGCAATGTCGGGTCCGGGGGACGAAGAGGCAGCAGGCTCGCCGGTGCTGTCGGAAGGGTCGCTGCTGTGCGATGACCCCGTTGTGAGCCGGCTGACCGTCTGCGAGAACGAGCGGTGGCTGCCGCTGAAGGGGTGGAGCGCCCGCTTTCTGCTGCCGACCGACCCGAACCACTGGTCCGACGCCCACAGCAGCGGCACCGTCGTCAAGGAGAACTTCGAGCCGCCCCTCGAAGGCGGAGCGTGGGTCGGCGAGTGGACGGCCGCGGCGGACTGGGAGTATGCGTCGTCCTTCAGGGCGCAGTTCCACGGCACGAAGCACCATTCGGACGTGGTGCGGCGGAAAAAGTGGACCCGCAGCTACTCCTGCCCGCCGGAGTTTGAGTTCACGCCCCCGCCCGAGCCCGACGCGGACGTCGCCTGCTGCATGCTCTGCAGCAAGCCGTTCGGTTTCACCCGCTTCCAGCACCACTGCCGGAAGTGCGGGTTCGTCGTCTGCCAGAAGTGCTCGCTCGGGTCGCTGTCCATCCCCGGGTACACGACGGAGCAGCGCGCGTGCAACGACTGCTGCGCGGCGGCGGGGGTGGCCGTCGACAAGCGGTGGATCCCGACGAAGCGCCTGCGGAAGAACATCCGGAAAAACCGCGCCGGGAGGATGGCCGCCCGGATGCAGGCGAAGGACGTCGGGACCGTCCTGCAGCGGTTTGCCGACAGGCACCCGCCGGTGGGAAACTTACACGTGCGGCTGATAGAGTGCAAGGACCTGCCCGCCGCGTGGGCGGGAGACGTGGGGGTCCCGAACGCAGCCGTGTCGTTCTACATCGCCGGGAACTACATCCAGAGCCCCGCGAGGACCCAGACGCGGAACCCCACGTGGGGCGAGCATGATGGAACGTACACCATCCCCTGCTCGGACCCCACCGCCACGCTCTTCATCTGCGTGACGGACCTGTCAGCCTCGGGGCTGCTGTCGCCGACGCCCATTGGGCGAGCCGGCATCCCCCTTTCCCACATCACCGCGCAGAACGGCCGGGCCTTCCGCACGTGGATCGAACTCCTCCCCCCGGGGGCGCCGGAAGACGCCGGGTATTGCGTGGAGGCGCCGAAGAACTTCAGGGGTTGCTCGACGGTGACCGAGAAGCTCGGCATGCGCGACCCGAAGCAGGTGCTCGGGTTCGTGCGGGTCGAGTGCCGGTTCCTGTGGGCGGAGAAAGGGTTCTTGCAGAACCGACTGTCGTTCTACACGGCGGAGCCGCACATGGCCGTGCGAGACGACGGCGCCAACGAGCCCGTTGTGTATCGGCTAAAGGACAACGCCGTCCGACTGAGCAAGGAGCTGCCCATACCGATCCTGCTGACGACCATTTGGTCCTCTCCTTTGCTGACGTTCGCGTTCATCCCATTGTGGGCAGTCCTCGCCTACGACATGCCGCTGCACTACTCCCCTTTTTTCTTCGCGGCCTGCGCCATCGCGAACGGGTTTCTCGCGAGTTCTGACGCGGAGCGGCACTTCATCCTGTACGAGGAGAACAGCCCCTTCAACGAGCCGACGCTCATGCACAAGTACCGCAACGTGTACGGCGTGTTCACGCGTGTCCGGAAGCTTCAGAACCCCTTCGGGCGCGCCGCGTCGCTTTTCTCCCGGATTTCGTCGCTGCTGTCCTACCGGGACCGCACCGTGACGCTGATCGCGACCGCGAACGTCGTCATCCTCGCCTTCGTTTCGTCGTTCTGCCTCTACTTCATGGCGATGATCCACCACCGCTTCTACGTCTTCGCCGCTGGCGCCTTAGTCATCATCCTCCCCAGCGATGCTCTCGGTCTACGCAAGCGTCGACCGCACGATTACCCGTTGGACGACGAAGACGACGCTGAACCCGTCAAACCGCCGCTACCGCAGGTGGAGAACGAGGAGGTCGAGCGGGTCAAGCAGGAAAAGCGCGCCGAGGAGGCGAAGAAGGAGCACCCGAAGTGGCACCAGCAGCGCGTGTCGGCGTACCTGCGGAACTTCTTCTACCGGGTGCCCGACGACTGCGAGTTGGAGCACCGAGCCATTTGCCTGTCAAGGATGCGGTCCGAGCCTGTCCACATCCCCCACGACTAGCGCTACGCTAAAATAAACGTACACCAATTTGCAACACGCGTCCGGCGTGTTTACCCGAGCTACGAAAAGCTTCAGAGCCCGTTTTCGCTTTTTGTAACCATGAACGTCGTCGTCATCGTCGTTACTTTTTGGACATACCACGTCATCGAGATGTCAGCCACACAAAAAAAGAAAGTTGGCAGCGTTGGAACCTGCCATGCAAAGATACAAAAACAGGTCCTTCGCACACACAATGCCTCTATCTTCGAGATGGTCCGCCACTGCTTTTGCGTCTTCGCCGCTGATGTTTCACCCGTCATGCTTCCCAGCGATGCCTTGGGTCTGCAAGCGAAAACGGCACACTTACCCGTGGGTGACGAAGGCTTCGTTGAGCCCGTCAAACCGCAGGCGAAGAACAAGGAAATCGAGCGTACCAAGCAGGAAACGCGCGCTTAGGAGGCGAAGAAGGAGCACTTAAATTGCCTCCTTGGAGGAGGTCAGGGGCATGCCCTCGGGCAACTCCGCGAGTGTGCGCACCAGAGCTTTCCACTCGTAGCCCGGGACCGCCCTCTCATGGCTAATCGTGCAACGTCTCATGTCATTATTTTCCCGTTCGCTAACCAGTTTGGTGTGGGTGTGCACGAAAGGACCTGTGAAGGGAATTCGGAAGGACTGCAAAGCCCAAGCCCAGACCGAAATTAGCCCAGCCACCTACCTGGCGCGCCTGACCGAGCGAGCTACGAGGGCCGAAAAAATATCACCTACCCCCATTTCTTTTTTTAAACAACCTTTCTTCTTTCCTACTTACTTTGATCATAGGTGTCACGGCAAGTTTTGGCAGCCGCTGCTTAACAAGCAGTGCATGTTAATCCATGTGGTTCATGTACTTAAAAGAACTCAATGCTTAGCAAAATTTGACGTGGGCGGCTTTAGATTTACATCTGAATGACACCTCAACACAAAACAAGTTGTCGACAACTAACAAGTAAAAGAATACAACAAAACTACGCATTTCTTCGGGTGGGCCGGCGGGAGAAACAAATGACTGATCCGGTTTGGTGGAGCTCCGCGCTACTGCCGGGGCTTTGCTCGGGATTAGCTGAATCAAACACCTACTAAAGTGGCACCAGCAGCGCGCGTCAGCGAACCTGCGGGACTCTTTCTACCGGGTGCCGACGACTGCGAGTTAGAGCACCGAGCCATTTGCCTTTCAAGGATGCGGTCCGAGCCTGTCCATCCCCCACTACTAGCACTACGCTGAAAATACTCGAGGGACTGCCGTGGGCCCATTTCGAAGGAGGCTAGAGGGTTGTTGAACGCTTACGCCCGCCGCTAAACCCAGATTTATCTGCGTTTCCGTGGGGCCTTTGAGATTTCACAACGGGTAGTCTCCTCAAGTGTTTCCAACAGCCCTGCTTATACAAAAACGTACTCCGATTAGCTACACGACTCCGGTGTGTTTACCCGAGCAAGGAAAGTCTTCGGAGTCTGTTCCGCTTTTCGTCGGCAGCTGCTCCTACTGGGACCGCACTGTGGCCAGATCGCCACCCCGTGAACGTCGTCTTCGCCGTTAGTCGTTTTGTTGTGCATCTATTATTAGGTGTCATGGGGGGGCCTTCGCGAGACGACGCACCTTAATCGAGTTGCGGTCGCCGATCCCCCAACCGCCAACCGCCAGCATCATGTACTTGACGCGACGCGGAGTGCTGACAGCACCGCCCGCCGAATAAAGGGCCACGAGAGTGGCAAATCGACCGATCGGGGGGGTGCTTAGCAGCCAATGGCCTGTGATGGCTGCGCGCACACCTAAGCAGGGCTGCATCCTCGTGTTGTAGCCGTGTCGTGTACAAGGCTTCGTGGGGGGCCTGGTCAACCACCTCATCACAATAGGCACAAACCTTTCGCGACCGTGATTGGGCAGTCGGGATGCCGGCGGGTCTCCATGAAGAAGAGAGACCTGCCCCCTGCGACTGCTGTCTCCGGCTGCTTCGGCAGACGATACATACTACTACTACTACTACTACTACTACTACTACTACTACTACTACTACTACTACTACTACTACTACTACTACTACTACTACTACTACTACTACTACTACTACTACTACTACTACTACTACTACTACTACTACTACTACTACTACTACTACTACTACTACTACTACTACTACTACTACTACTACTACTACTACTACTACTACTACTACTACTACTACTACTACTACTACTACTACTACTACTACTACTACTACTACTACTACTACTACTACTACTACTACTACTACTACTACTACTACTACTACTACTACTACTACTACTACTACTACTACTACTACTACTACTACTACTACTACTACTACTACTTACTACTACTACTACTACTACTACTACTACTACTACTACTACTACTACTACTACTACTACTACTACTACTACTACTACTACTACTACTACTACTACTACTACTACTACTACTACTACTACTACTACTACTACTACTACTACTACTACTACTACTACTACTACTACTACTACTACTACTACTACTACTACTACTACTACTACTACTACTACTACTACTACTACTACTACTACTACTACTACTACTACTACTACTACTACTACTACTACTACTACTACTACTACTACTACTACTACTACTACTACTACTACTACTACTACTACTACTACTACTACTACTACTACTACTACTACTACTACTACTACTACTACTACTACTACTACTACTACTACTACTACTACTACTACTACTACTACTACTACTACTACTACTACTACTACTACTACTACTACTACTACTACTACTACTACTACTACTACTACTACTACTACTACTACTACTACTACTACTACTACTACTACTACTACTACTACTACTACTACTACTACTACTACTACTACTACTACTACTACTACTACTACTACTACTACTACTACTACTACTACTACTACTACTACTACTACTACTACTACTACTACTACTACTACTACTACTACTACTACTACTGTGCCTCTATCTTCATGGAGATGGCCGCCCCCGCTTTTGCGTCTTCGCCGCTGGTGTTTCACCCGTCATCCTTCCCAGCGATGCCCTGGGTCTACGCAAGCGAAACGGCACACTTACCTATTGGACCACGCAGACGACGTTAAACGCAGGTGGAGAACGAGAAAGTCGAGCGGATCAAGCAGGACAAGCACGCCGAGGCAAAGACGGTGCACCCGAAGTGGCACCAGGAGCGTGCGCACCTGCGCTTCTTCTGCCAAGGGTGCCCGACGACTGCGACTTGGACCAGCGAGCCATTTGCCTTAAGGATGCGGTCCGATCCTTCCCAGCGACGTTTTCGGTCTACGCAAGCGACGCCAGCACAAACTGTTGGACGATGAAGGCGATGCCGACGGGAGGCGCGCAGTACGACTTCTGGGGAGTCCCTCGAAGTCACCTGTAGAGTTTTATGGCAACGGGCATCCTGGGGCTTATTAGAAAGGCATCGCGTGATCCTTTTTGACGTGTCTTCACCCTGGAGGCGCAATGTCCAATCTGCAAATTTTGCGACATGGGCCTATGTCCCTCGTCCGTGTAGTACAAAACCTTCTGGGGCTCCCTTCCCCCCCGCATTTTCTGTTTTTGTCTCCTTGTAGGAATGACTCGAGGAGGCCGCCACGTCGCAAAAAAAAAATTACCAAGGTGGATATTTTCTGCACGCCCCCGCAACACACAGGTGGGCGGAAGCGTTCAACAAATTCCCCAAATCGTAGTTTGTGTTGTTAAGCACCGGGCGGCCCCTCCGAGTATTTCAACCCACATTCTCCGACACGGTTGCGGGAGCCTTCTCCCCGAGACGGATTTTCCTGTGCTCTCGTAGCATGTCTGCAGACACTCAGGTTCCGCTTATTGTGCCCGTGCCTTGTATCACCAGATAAGACTGGCGGTGTTGAGAACATTGCTACGACGTACGTACCTACGTGCTATGCTGTACGGTGGCACTGCTGCGTGGTACGCTAGCACGTGGTGTGGATGTGTATGCATACCCACTCGTGCTGAGCATCAGCGGCATATCCTCTCGTGCTGTGTAGTGCCACGAGGTACGTATCCACACTTTCTTGCATTCCGTCCCCCCCCCCCCCTGCAACTAGCAAGTCGTCGGCATGCCCAATGCAACATTGAGCCCTTCCTCGCCCCGTTTGCCAACGTGCGTTTGTTTTGTCCCATCAACCTGGGATACTGTGTATTTTTGTGGCTAGCCAGTGTCAGCGCGAAGTGCGAGTGTATGTGGTGCAGAAAAAGTGTCGTCCCCTGGCAGGAGATCAGGTGCGGTGTGTCCGGCAGTACATTCTATTGTAGTGCAAGGCCCGCAACCTTCCGGTGTAGTGCAGTGGCCGTGCATCCTCCCCCCCTGTCGGCGAGAGACAACTGTGTCGTGTAACACCTGCCCTTCCTTGATTACGATTACAGTGCTCCCGCTAACGAAAAAGTGCGAGGAATTCCTCAAAAAAAAAGAGGCTCGAAAAAAGAGGGTGAGGAATTTCTCATGAGGAATTCCTCACCTTTTTCCGATTGGTGGTATCGTGTAGCCAAAGCACTGCATCACGGTCTACTCTCTGCTGGGCATGGTGGGCTGGCGGGTAGAAGTTGGGGGCTGAAGCTGAGAAAGAGAGTCGAGGCTCAGAAGCAGCCCCGGATTTCTTGACAGATTCTCTCCGAGTCGACACAAGTGCCTTGTTCCATGTGATCTCTGGTCTGCATCTACTCGTGGCAATGATTTACCAGCACACAGTATCGAGTGGTGGTCGAATTTGAAATGGGCTGTTGCCTTCAGGAATGTGCAGTGTTTATTGTGACAAACAGACTGAGAAGTGTAAACTTTCTCCACCTGTACCGTACCGTTCGCCGGGGGGCAGGCCCCCCGGACCCCCCTTGAAAGATTCTGGTGCTCCCCTGGAGAAAAGCTTCTCGGTCTCGGAAAGTTGGTCGAGAAACCGAGGCAGAAACGAAGCTAATAACCTGCGCAGCACAGGGGGAAAAATTTGGGGGGCACGAAAAAAAAAGTCTAAAAGCAGGTTTTGGAATTCCTCACCAAAAGTGAGGTTAGCGGGAGCACTGATTACAATCAAAAAAAAAAGTGAAAAAAAGAATAATCTTGCCGCAAACATCCAACCAGCAATGAAAGACGTAGCTCCTCACGTACGCCTTTTCCCTTCCCACTTTTCGTGACATCTTCTAAGTTGCTCGGTTAGATTTTCCATGAAGTGCTCACGAAGATCGGTGGCGGCAGGGCCGCAGCATGCAGTGCTTGCGAAGCGAAGGCAACACAAGAGTCGCGACTCCCTGCCTTGTGGATGACCGTCTCTTCGGGCTCGTGTTCAGCACAAACCGCCGATGATGTTCAGCTCCCGGACCTCGCAGAGCTTCGCCTACCGAGTATCCATGCCTCTATTCCAGAACGCCGGACCTGCGGGCACTCAAAACCATCGTGGCAGGAGGGCCGCAGCATGAGAGCTTGCGAAGCGAAGCAACACAAGGGTCGCGACTCCCTGCCTTGGGGATGACCGTCTCTACGGGCTCGTGTTCAGCGCAAACCGCCCATGATGTTCAGCTCCCGGACCTCACAGAGCTCCGCCTTCCGAGTATCCATGTCTCTATTGTTCAACGCCGGACCTGTGGGCACTCAAAACCGGCAGGGCCGCGGCATGCAGAGCTTGCGAAGCGAAGTCAACACAAGAGTCGCGAATCCCTGCCTTGTGGATGGCCGTCTCTACGGGCTCGTGTTCAGCGCAAACCGCCCATGATGTTCAGCTCCCGGACCTCTCACAGAGCTTCGCCTACCGTGTATCCATGTCTCTATTGTAGCACGGATGCCCGCAGCTGGGAGATAGCGAAACAGCTGAGAACGGAGCCACGACTTCCCAGGAAGAGCGAAGAAACAGAAGGGATTCCAACTGGTTGTGTGTTTCCGACGAAGCCGTGCGGGCGTACAGCTTCTGGGATTTCGACCTCTTTGACGGTTTGCAAGTTTTCTCCTGGCAGTGTCAGGATGGCTTTTGCTGCATGCATTCCGGTTCGTAGGGCCTCCTGGTGACCTGGACGGTATCGGCTTCTCAGGTTTGAGTGCCCGCAGGTCCGGCGTTCGAAGTCACGGGGAAAAGACGGTGGGGAACAGAGGAATGGGGAAGAACATACAGGTTAAAAAGAGGGCCGTCAGAGACGGAACGAAAGGATTCGAAGGGGGAGTACAAAAAGGGGGCAATCGGTGGGGCACGCGTTTGTCAGTTTTTTGTGGTAACAACCGCGGTTGTCATTATCAAAAAGTGACGGTTGGCAGCGTACTGTGGAAATTACCATACAGGTGATAGCACATACGCACAAACACTCCTTGCTACGTTAATTGTAGCACCCGTATTGCAATACGATATAGTTGCGGATATTCAACCTGCGCAAACCAAAAGCAGCAGCACAACACGAAAAGAGACGGTCAGACGGTACCAAGAAAACTGACAGTACTGCGGCACCATACTGAGGAGGGCCTACCGTAAGTAAGGTATGTGGACAATGGCCGAAACCACCAATGACCAACAAACAAGGTACCCACCGATCCTCTTACCTCGTGTAACCACCACTCTTACGACACTCAGGGCACAAAGGATATCTTCCCAGAACGACGAAGGTCACCAAGGGAACTTTCACTCTAAACAAAATCCCCCCGGCTGTGCGTAAATAATAAGACTTTCTGCTTTACCCCTCCAACCTCGCTTTTGGCGAGTGGATATGAGGAGTTCGCTCAGAAACGTAAGGATTACAACTTGATGCGCCGAAGGCGCTCAAGCAAGCTTGCTAGGGGGGTTCTTGTGTGGAAACGTATGCACATCCGGTGTTAATCTTCACACCATCATCAGGACACAGAAGAGCGGGGGCTGTTGTCCTGTGCGAGAACAGACAAAAGAGAAAAAAAACAGGCGGCGCCATATGTTCGGCTCGCGGGCCTCGCAAAGCATGAGTTTCAGTCTGGCCCGGTGCAGTAAAACTTCCCCCCGCCCACCGACCACATGTAGCTGACACCACAATACAAAACAAAACGTCGAAAGACACCAATCTGTACGCCCAGACGGAATTGTCGTAATCCCACAACCAATGGTGTGGTCGGTGGGCCAGTTCCCCGTAGTTCCCCCGTAGTTCAACATGGGGGGTGTCATTCTTTTTTTTTTTCGTTTCTTGTTTTTTTGCTGAGTGCTTCAGGGACGCTGCCTTGGGTTCTGGAGTGCATTTCTAAGCTACTTTGCACTTTTTCGTCACAAAATAAGGACAATTTCGGGCAATTCGAGCGTATCAAGATCAAAGACCCCGGGAGACAAGCCACCTGGTCCAGGCCAAAATCGGTGAATTTTGGGGGGTAATTCCTTCGTGGTGACCACTTTCTGCAGTCGGGAATAGGATGAGAAGGAAGGACAGAATGGGAGTCACGGTTTGACAGGTGGTGACAGGATCAGCTGCGGTAAGGAGAGCAATACATGTTCTATCAGACCCCGCGCGGCCGGGTTTCGAAGCGATCGCGGGACCGGAGACCTTCGCGGCGGTCGGAGGAGAGAGGTGGTTCCGGGCGCTGCAGTATTGGCTGGATGGGATGTGCTGGTCGGTGGCGGGTGACGTCTCGATGGCGGAGCTCGCCGTCGACTTGAAGTGTGCACCAAACTGGATCTTCCGGGCAGTGTCGTAGCGACGACGGACGGGACACCGTTGAGCATGCGTGCGAGGGTACTCGCAAAACTTTTAAACCCGTCGGGGATGCGCTGGAGCGAAACGGCGACGGACCGCTTCTGCCAGACAGGAAACTGGAGAAGATAGGGTCGCTGAGAACGGTGGGAGCCCCGCCGTGCCTCACGGGGTACGAGATGAGGCCGATCTTCCGTGGTGGTACGGAGACGATGGAAGTGCTCGAGACACAGCTGACGCGGCACGAGTTCAGCGACGAGGCGTGGGGGATGGATCTTTTCCCGACGTACGGAGGTGGAAGGGCGGAGCGTGCGGCGAGATGGGCGGTGTTCAACGCCACGGAACACGAAAAGTGGAGTGAGCGGGTGTGCCACGAGCACTAGAAAGTGGAGTGCGGCGTGTGAAAGCGCCGGTGCAGCAGCCGATTAACCTGGACGAGCAATCGAAGAAGAAGCGAGTCACCAAACGCGCGCCTGAGCACGACGATCAAGTCGAGCTAAAGAGGCGAAATCATGACACATCACGTACGAAGAGATAACCGCGACACCGCAAATCGCCACAGATTATTTGTATTCTAACCCAAACTATCAGAGGCGGTCGCGGTCGAAGACGGCAACCCGAGCGAGGAGTAAGGTTGATAACCAGAATGACAGTCATAATGGCCATGCTGAAGGCAAGGTTGCGTTGCAGGAGGAGAAACCGGTGCTTGGCCAAGGATAAGATGGCTACGGCGGCAGGGGCAGAACAGAGAGACAGCGAGTCCTTCTTGTGGGGTAGTCACGCCTTCGCAGTCCAGGACCTCCGCCCATTTGCATACAGCCGTCGACTGGCCTTTCGAGTTGGAATGCAGGTACCATCTCCGGAGAGCTTCCGGTTTCTCCCAGAGTAGTGGAGCTGATGCAAACGCCCTGGGCTTCTGAACGTGATTGCGGATCACCTTCTTGCCCAAACCCAAGAGGGATTGGAGTGTCGGAATGGCGCGCAAGGAGAGGCTCTGGCTTGTTTGCTTCTTTCGCTGGCGCGAGGGAGACTTCGGACACGGCAAAGCCTTTGGTTCTTCGGGCTCTGCATCCTTCTGTTCCAGGGATCTTGCCCACAACACCATTAGCCTTGAACGGCATGCTTCGGGTGAGGGCATGCAGCTTATCAAGAAGTAACTTCTTATCAGCTTCCCTTCCATGCAGACACAAGTTGGACACAAGCACATTCTTTCGTCGATCACCGGACTCTTGATGTGAGCCAACCGACTTCTGCGAGTCCTACGATACCGTTCGAGTCTACATTCCAACGAATCCTTCATGCAACGGCGTCACGAAAGCACCACCCCCGACACCCCGAAAGCTCCATTTTTCAAAAGGCTTGGCCATTCTGTGGAAACCCAAGGTCAGTTCCCCGTAGTTCCCCCTGGCTATACCGACCACACCAACCAAGGGGGGTTTGTGTGAGTACGGATGAACATCCGCAGCTAATCCCACACCATCATCAGGACGCAAAAGAGCGGGGGGCAGGGCTGTTGTCCTGTGCGAGAGGACAGACAAAAAAAAGCACATAAAAAGGCGCAACATGTTCGGCTCGCGGGCCTCGCAGAGCTTCGCCCGCCGGGCGGCCATGTCCCTGGGGCGGAACTCCGGCCTGCAGAACGCGAGCGTACGCGGGGGGATGTTCCTGCAGAACTGCTCGATCACGACGTCTCCCTCGCGGATGGCGACCTTGCAGCAGTTCACCACCAACCTGCAGGCGACCGGCGAGGCGCTGACGTCCGAAATGGGCGAAGTCATGGAGACCCTGCTCGTCACCGACGTTCCTTTGTCGGTGTTTAGCACCTATTGTGGCATGCTGCCTCACGAGGACACCGCTGCCGTCAGGAAGGGCATACCGGTTCTTGCATCGTGACAACGCGTGCACTCATCGCCACACGCTCCTTGGCTCAGGAACGCATCTTTTTTTCTAGGCACGGGTCAAATTCGGCTGGTGCCCACATTCGACCCAAGAGTAATAACTTTTTTTGGGGTCTGCTTGCGACGAACAGCGACTAAGTTCCGGAAACGAAACCCGCGAACCGTCACGTAAGACACAAACCTGCACGAAGTGAATCGGCTGGTACGTTTGACTGGTCTCCGCTGCCAGTAACTGCCAGTACTTCAGCCAGCGTTGTGCTGACCCTGCTGAACCTACGACAACCTGCCCTCCCGAAGCCTCCGACGCCTGCAAACGCTGCGCGTAGGGTGTGTCTTTATTGTGCGCCTCCCTCCTTCTTTCCTGTTTCTTCTTTTCAACAAAACCACGCATTTCTTTTGTGGTGTCGCGGGGGGGGGGGGGGGGGGGGGGGCCTTCACGAGGCGACACTGTTGACCGCACCTTAATTGAGTCGCGGTCGCCGATCCCCCAACCGCCAGCATCATGTACTTGACGCGACGCGGTGCTGCTTAGCAGCCAATGGCCTGTGATGGCTGAGCGCACACCCAAGCACGGCTGCATCCTCGTGTAACCGTGTTGTGTATAAGGCTTCGTGGGGGCCTGGTCAACCACCTCATCACAATAGGCACAAACCTTTCGTGACCGTGATTGGACAACTGCACCTTTGTACCACCGGCACCCTCTGGGTGCTTCCAGGTTACGGCACGTGCGAGAAGATCGTCGGTTCGACGAAGTAGCCATCCCCCGAGTGCTGCGTCCCGCCGCACACCAATTCCGCTCCCGGACTTCTTGCCCTGCTCAATCATCGAGTTCACCTTCTCGAGCTGCTCCGCCGACACCTGCGGCCCGTGGTGCACTGCCTCCGTGAACGCCCCCCCCGAGCACTCTGCTCTTCGCGTCGTTGATGGCCTTCTCCACCAACTGGTCGTACACCTTCGCCTACGCGCAAACGGGGGTTTGAAACGTGATGATTCATATCAAAAGCCCGCACCTACGCGGCGTTGACTGTGGCTGGTCTTTGTAAAGATCAAACTCTTACTAAGCTGAAACTACTAATACTCCTTTTCTTTTGTCCATGCTTTGTAGGCACCAGGGGAAGCCTGCTACACGGGAGCCAAGCTTCACGTGTTCGGCGGTACTGCAGAGCCACGGGCCTACGGGTCAAGTGGCTACCGATTTCCCAAACTAAAGCATCAAGGCGTGGCGCACCTTGGGGCTTGGCGCTCGCGCTGAACACAAGCTCGTCAAGACGGTCAGCCACGGGGCAGAGCGGACGGGGTTGTGGCACTGTGTTGCCCCCGACTCAAACTTTGCAAGCTGTGGTTGATCGTCACGTTCCTGGACCAGGAGCGGCCCTTTTCTTCTTTTTTTACATAAGCGCCAGCTTGAAAGGAAATGCTCGACGATGCTGCCCGACAAAGATCAGAAGGGATCCCAAGTGCTGTAACTACCGAACCACGTGTTGAACGGACGTGAGCCGTCATGCGGGTCTACCCCTACACGACAAATCACACAAACACAACAGGTCAAAAGTCCTGAGTGAGAAAACAACACACGGTGGTGTAAGCGAAGAACAAATCAATCTTTTTCTTCTTCTTCGTGCTTTGTAGGAAATACTTGAGTGTAATCGCCGCGTAGTTGAGCTCAGGTCGCTTTCAGGCGGGGCAGGTAGGGACGCCCCCCGTCTTTTTCCGTCTTTTTCGTCGGTGAAAAAAGACGACAGTAGGTGCTCTATTCTAACTCTTGTTCCCGTCTGTTAG
Organism: Diplonema papillatum; assembly: GCA_030068145.1. Taxonomy (NCBI): domain Eukaryota; phylum Euglenozoa; class Diplonemea; order Diplonemida; family Diplonemidae; genus Diplonema; species Diplonema papillatum. The sequence continues at coordinate 119,828 of JAPJBO010000396.1, read as the reverse complement.
CAAATATTACCAGCAGGAGGACGTGCGACGAGGTTGCGTCTGCTGACGATCGACATGATATGGAAGTGCTAAGAGCCGAAGTCCCAAGTACCATCAGCATCATCACCACCGGCGCCAACCTTCGGCAATAGCGCCAGTTCTACCACCCTCCTTCTGCCAGCTGCTGTCGTCTGCGATTGCGAGCTTGCCCGAAGTGGGCACTCCACGGAGTTATTAGTCACGGTGTCCGTAGCGCGAGGAGCCCTCGGGGTTACCCTATTGTCACTATCATGGCTGTGTACGGCACATGTGATACGGGTGCGTAAAAGTCGGACTTTGAGTGCGTGAGCCCCTCCGAAGAAAGGTCCATCACACTAGCTCCAGGCTTCTCAGCCCGGGTCTCTGGGTCGCGTCCCCCTCCTTCTCTTGGTCGCCTGGTCTTGGGTCTTGCTGGTCCGTCCGGGCTGGTTTGCTTCGCGCTTCCCATCACCTCGTCTCCACTCCCTGCCGCACGGGCTTCTTCGGTTTGTGCTACCTGCGACGCGGCACATGTTATACAGGTGCGTACTGCATGCGCCGCCGACCGCCACAATGCCTTTCCAGCAGTGGCTGGTCCGTGGAGCTGTTGGGGTGTCACACCTGGTTGCCCATCGGAGAAGTCACAACGCACGGGGCACTCCCGCCTCCGGACGTGGAAAAGCCGGCCCGACTGACAGCAAGCTTTCGCGGTCTTGAGCAGTGACCCACCCACAGGGCGTCAATGAGCCGACCACGTGCTTGGCAGTGGGGGGCCCTTGAGGGGTTACCGAGGGGCATTTCTCCTGACGGACGTCGACACAGGTTTGTACTACTATCGTCCCTCGGGACTACTGACGGGCCTTCTACTACCCTGAGCAGCGCACTGTGCACGTGTTGCCATTAGCCGTGCTTGCGCACAGTGGGCGGGGACCACCGCGAGGAGGTTGGCAACTCCGATTTAGATCCCCACACAGGTTCTAAAGCTTGTCCAATACAATCTCTTGCACGGTGATGCTGCATTGGGCACGGTGTGAGCCCAGTGCCATTTTGGACTGGATGGGTCGTCATTCCCTTGCGGCTTGCCAGTCAGCCCCTTTGCTGTGAAATCAGCTCGAACGACAGCTTCTGTATACGGACACGCACGCTACACCTGTACACAAGATGGGTACCCACATTGCTATACTCCGAAACATCGTAGCTTCCGATAGCTATCGATCCCTCGCCTTTTCTGCCTTCGACTATACACCACACGACGACGACAGCAGACGGGGCCAGTAAGAATAGACAGGCGGACAGTTTGGAGGAGGGGCGTATCATCTTTTTCTGTACTTTATTGGTGGCTTGCCGTGGCTACCCTTGAAGGAAAGCGGCTCCGGGTTCTGCCCGGAAACACCTCGGGTGAAGAAAAAAGAAGTGGTGGGATATCAGATCAGAAAAAGAGAGAACGAGTATAAGTATCAGCTAAGAGAAGCGTGAAGGGGGGTCCATCCCCGCTCTCATTCGAGTATGGATGACGTCGACGCACTGATCGCCAGGGCATCCGCCTTGGCTGGGAAGTGCCATGACAAAAAGACGAGGCAGCAACTGCTGTCTATCTTAGACGTCATCCTGTCCTTGGTCGAGACAGGGATGGCCGGATCGTCGCCCGCACCGCTTGGCGCCCAGAAACCCGCGCCCCCTTCGACGCATGGCTCCGGGGCACATGAGGCTCGACCTCCGGTATCCGAGAAGCGTTCGGTGTCCGATAAGCGACCGGTATCCGAGAAGCGACCGGACCCCTCCACCGAAGATTCATGGGCGGAAAGGATGCGCCGCTCTACATCGACGAAGCAACCGCAGGTGCCTAGCACGTGGTCGGAGAGGACGCGCCGCACCCGTCCGAAGGCCAGTATGGTCTTCCATGACTGGCAAGTGGCGAAGGTCGGGTCTACCGACGAGTTGAGGAGCGGAAAGGGCGGCCTACTCGTGGCTGCAAGTGTCGAAGATGCGGAATCCGCATGGGGTGCGGCCCTCGACACCGTCGCGGTTTACCCCGAAGCGAAGGTTGCCGTCGTCTGCAGCGTTCCGTGGGACGGTTCGGTGAGGCACCTCGTCACCTTGTCTGACGGCGGTCATCAGGACGTATGGTCGCGGTTCCAAAACCTGGCCCTGCCCACGGTGCATTGCAAAGCAGTCGACACCCTCCAGCCGACGACACAGGTTTGCCTGTTCCAGGTGCGCGCCGCCTACGTCCACGCGGCCACCTGGGATACCGCGATGAAGGCCGCACAATCTGTGCGGATTATGGCGAAGAAGGCCGCAGAAGCGGAAGGACTGCGCATGGATTGGAGCGCAGTGTTCACAAAGGTGCACCGCCGGCAGGGGGTGTGTGAGGTGAGCGTGCGCGTCCCGATCGTTGACGTGCAGAAGCTGCTGCGGAGCTCCGGCAAAGCCGGAACATTCTGGAAGGCCTTGTCCTTCGTCAACGGGACGGACACCATGCCGGCGGTGTGGGTGAGTGACTGCACCCTTGAAGAGGCGCGACGGCTGGCGGCACTGACTCCGAATACGTTCGGGGTAATCGCGGGCACAAAGACGGGTGTCTTCGGCATTCGGACGACCCCGGAACACGTTGCCGCCACCGAATCCGCGGTCGGAAAAAAGCTGTCGAAGCGCCAACTGCGTGGCGACAAATACGTGGTCACCACCGCGTGCGCTTCGGAACACGCGACCGACCTCCTTGCCGCCTGCGCTGCTGCCGGCTGGAAGGTCGAACAAGCCGGGGCCTTCAAGCGACAAGGTAAGACCGTGTGCATCGTCATCGCCGACACGGGCCCACCTGCACCCGTGTTCTTCCGGCTCGATCGCGCGTCTATTTCGATAAGGAAATACGACCGCTCCACTGACGCGAGGCAACGGAAGGGATTCTCCACGCAGTGTCAGCGGGAGAAGGTCAAACTCCCACCCGAGTTCTTCGCTAGCCTCAACGAACGGCCCGAGCCGTCTCCGGGCCAAAAGAGGGGACGCACAGAGGATGAGACAACTGAGTCCCAGGAAAAGCTAGCACGGGTGGACGGCAAGGACAACATGGTCACCGACTGCCGGCACACCAGCTGGCAGGAAGCACACTCGAACGCCGAAGCTTTCCTCTGCGTGGTCTGCGCCAAAGGCATGCAGGTCGGACAAGCCAAGCGGCTTTGCGCGCACGGCCCCTGCCAGGCTGCAATCTGTCACGCATGCTGGACTAAGTCGCGGGCCACGCCGCCAACTTCATCTCCCTCGCCCGCGCAGGCGACCGCCGACGTCCCCCCCCCGGAGTCACAATGGTGATCCACGCCAACGATTTGTCCCCCCAGCCGACGAGAGAGTTCTATCTGGCCCTCGTAGCGTACGCGCTTCTCGTGACTCAAGGTATCGAACCCAACCCTGGCCCTCCACCAATTCGAATTGTGACTATAAATGTCACGTCCTTGATGAAGAACCTGTACCTCCTCATCTGCATAGCGGCGGACATCATCTGTGTTCAAGAAACGAAGTTGACGAGTGCCGGGCAGAGAAGTATCCGGATGGCCCTGAAACAAGCCGGCGCCCTTGATGTATGGCAACCCTTCTTCGGCAGCTGCTGTGTTGGGCGGAAGTGCGGCAACAGCGTCCCATCCCAGGTTACAGGAGGTAGTGCAGGAGTCGCGATTTTCGTCAAGAAAGGCTTGCCTGCATGTATCGTCGAGCCTTTTGACGCAGCCGAGCAACGTGCCTACGAATCGGCCCGCTTCTTGCATGTACGTGTCGCGACAGGTGTAGGTAAAGGAGCCGTACACGTGGTGTCATTGTACGGTCACTGTGGCATTTCCGAAAAACCCGAGCGGGAAAGGTTGATCGAGGGATCCCTGTGGGGATTGCGCCAGCGCTTGGGTGCTGTGCCCCTTGTCGCCGCCGGCGATTTCAACACGACCCCCCTCGGTTCCCCGGCGCTCCGATTCGCCTTGCGCAACGGCTGGTCGGACTCTGCCGAGCTGCAAGCTGAAGCCCTGGGAAGTCCTGCAGAGTTTACATGTTACCACGGTCAGCCGTCACGCATCGACCTTCTTCTCACCAACGAAGTCGCTTCTGCCGCTCTCGGTCGCGTGGAGACTTTCGAAGCCGGCCTCCCTACGCACAAGGCGGTCCGAGCCACCTTTAATCTTGCAGTATTCCAACAACTGAACCCGGTACTCCGGTACCCCCGGGCAATTCCAAGCACCGGGCTGAGCGGCCTGGACGACCCGAATGCCCTCCGGAACGTCTCTGAGAAGTACCGCCTCGGGGACCCTTGCCCCCCCGGGCTCGAAGGTAGCCCCCGGGTGAACTTCCTCTGGCAACGGACTTCGCGAGCTGCGGAAGAGTACCTCATCCTCAAATCCGGAATCGAAGGCAACCTAACCGGGTACTGTGGCCGTGGCGTACGTCGGGAATTGAACTCTCAGCGAGTATCGGCGAGGCCGTCCCCTGAAGGTGCGGGAGCCGATACAGCTTCTTTGAAGAGAGCCAGGTGTCTCCTTGGGCGCATACGGGAGTACGCAGCCGCCAGAGCCAAATGGGAAAGCACAATCGTCTCCCCTGGCCCTTTGCCCTTCCAGCTTGAGGGACAGTGGACGAAAATACGCTCCTTTCGAAGTTTCGTGTTGCTGCGCACGGATGGGAAGTGTGCTCTGCCACCCGAGCCGCCGTCAGCGAAAATCGGAAGAGGCCTCGCGTTTACCGTCTCAGGACTGTGTCGTGACCTGGCGCATAGCACGCTAACTTCGAGATACCTGAAGAGCGCGAGGAGTCAGCGGGAGCTTCGCGACCCCCTGGGGAAGGAATCGTTCGCTTGGGTGAAGAAAGACGCGCCATCGGGGTTATCGTTTGTAACTGGGGCCGATGGGCGGCTCACTGCGAACTTGGCAGAAGTTGACGCGTTGGTGAGGAGGAGTTGGGATCCAGTGCTCCGCATGTACGCCGAGAAGAGGGAACCCGAGTTTGCCCCTTTCTTCCAGGAGTACAAAGACTTTATCACGCAACACCCATGCAATCTAAATCCGATCACGGCCGAGCGGCTTCGTCAGGTGGCGAAAAAGAAGAGCGTACAGACGTCTTGCGGTGTCGACGGCTGGCGCATGCGTGAAATCGCCGTTCTGCCGAATGCAATCCTGGAAAGCTTTGTCGCGGTGCTCAACGAGGTAGAGGAAACCGGCTTCTGGCCCGACGGAGTCCTGGACGCAATGGTCACCTTAATTCCTAAAGGAGAAGGGAGTGATCCACTGAAGCTGCGTCCGATTACTGTCTCGAGCGTAGTATACCGACTCTGGGCTAGCGTGCGCCTACAGGATGTCATGCTCTGGCAAGAGCTATGGATTCACGGGTCGCAACATGGTTTCCGGCACGGCCACTCCTGCGACGACGTGGTCATGGATATCGCCCTGTCGATAGAGGAATCACTGACGAACGGTACACCCCTGTGCGGGGTCGCACTCGACTTTGCCAAGTGCTTTGACCGCGTCCCTCAGGCCCTGGTGCTCGACTTGATGGAGGCGCTTGGGCTTCACGAGCGTGTGCTGGCACCCTTACGCCACATATACAAGCACCTGCGGCGTCGCTTCCGGTACCCCTTGGGAGTCGGCGAGATGTTCACTGTCACCAACGGAATTCTCCAGGGCTGCCCGATATCAGTGGTCCTGATCAACGCGCTCCTCTCTGTTCTCTCGAAGGCCTTGGTCAGCCGAGCTCGGGTGAGTCCGAAGTCGTTCGCCGACGATCTGTACCTGCTGTCGCAACTTGCGAGGCTACTCCAAGAGGGAATTCGAACCACAGAGGTGTTCGACAGCCTGACAGGCTTTGCCCTCAACGAGGACAAGTCGGTCTCCTTCTCGACGTCCCCAGAGCCTCCTCGCCTCGTGATCGGTCGCAAAATAATTCGATCGAGCAAAATAGTGAAGGTTTTGGGTGTCCCCCTGGGCACAGAGGGACCCGTTGACAACCGCAGGGCCAACGCCACGGTCGAGGCCGCGGCCAGACTTGAGGCGGCGCCGCTCATGCATCGCACGAAGTTCCGCATAATGCAGACGATCGCAGCCTCCGCGTATTACGGGGCGGCCTACTGCACGAATACAACAGGTGGCTTCGTCAACAGCTCAACGCTCCGAACGGCACTCTCCGCTTGCGTGATCCCTCGATCTAACCGGGCGAAGAGCCCTCTTGCGGTTCTCTCCCTGGTTGCAAAAGCACACCTGTGTGATCCGGCATGCGCCTCAGGTTTCAGCTTATTCCGCACGTTCGTGAAACAATACGGGAAAGAGAGGTTTCGGGTGAGGATGGACGCTCTCCTTCGCGTGGGAGCCGACTCGTCTATCAAGGGTCCCGTAGGTCTTATGGCTAATCTTCTGCGGGAGATAAGATTCCTACGGGCCACGCAGCACAGCTTCCAGTCCCTGTCTTTCGACGGGACTCCCGTGTCGCTACTCGGTAAAGAAGCCCCACACCTCTTTCGTGAGGGCCTGCGTCTGCGCGCGTGGCGTTACTTGACCACACAGAGACAAGGATTTGACGGAATCGAAGGAGGGGTGGACGTACGTGCCATGAATCGGCTTTGGCTGAACCGCGCGACGGACCACAAATTGAGTTCCGCGATCAGTCGATGTATTGGGGGAGCGGTGTACTCACGGGAATGGTGCCGCAGGAAGTGGGGTTCGGGGAGCGGCGACTGCGAGTTCTGCGACAGCGGTGCGACGGGGACCCTGTGGCATTACTACTGGCAATGTCCGGGCCCAGGTTGTAGATGGAACGAGCTGCGATCCCGGTTTTGCATTGCTGAGGCGATGGTCCGGGACATGCCCCAGTGCTTGTGCATTAGAGGGATACCCCCCTACGGGACCCCTCCTGACCTCCTGGAGAAGATCCAGAGGCTGATCGGTACGATCTCAATCGAGATGGCGCAGGCGCAGCGGAGCCTTGCGGCAACACGCCCTTGGGAACTCGCCTCAGGTGCGTCGACGAAATACGACGTACACTTAGCAACGGACAGTCGTAAGTTGCTAACGACCAACATCGGAACCCGCTTCGCAGCGACGTTGGTCTTCTGGCTGCGGAGTCTATCATGGGTCAGCTCCAACCCTCTCCCGACGACAGGCGTGGAACTCGCGCTTGATTTTGAGGCATTTACGCGTTCGAAGCTCCCAGGGAGAACCTTCGCCGAGAAGGGGCTGCAAATTGGGTACCTTATGCGAGCTATCAACGACCTGTGCTGCGCCGACTCAGGAGTCGCCTCCTTCCCTGGGAAGTGGCGGCAGGGGGTCTGTTCCCTCCGCTGTTTTGGTGCGCCGGCTATGCCGGGTTGTACCCACCGCCCACGCTTTGCGGCTGGACGGAAGACCGAGTGGATGTTGGGCAAGCTGGAAACAATTTGCGCCCGTAACAGCTGGAACGATGCCGTGCCTGAATATCCGCACGACGTACCCTATGTTCAGTGGGAGTTGAGATTCTCTGTCAAGATGCTAGCCGCCGCCATAGGGCGGGCTATTGCCAAAAGGAGGAGAGCCCGCGAAACAACGTGCCAACACACGCCTGCCAGGCGGTCTCGTCCGCCAGTCAGAACGCCCCCGGCTGCGCCACCATCGGTGCAACAATCATCTTTGACAGGGCCACGGCTCGCTCCGCGCCCACGGCGCAACGACTTGCGCCCGCCGTAGTAGTACGGGATAGTAGTGGGGCGACCGGATACTCCTCGGAGAGATGGTCCCTGCACTCTAACTCGTCTCTCTCTCTCTCTCTCTCTTTTTTTCTTTTCAGCCCCGAAGACTTCCCTGCCGTTTACTCGGACGGCAGCGATCGCCTTCCACCTCCACCCCCCCCTTTTTTTTTCCCCTTTCTTTTTTAATGGGCACTTGCTTTGGAGGTACCCGAGGAAGCCGCCCGTTGCAAATCACAAAAGAAGAAATGTCCTACAAGCCGCACGAAGCTCTGGTAGGATTGGGAGGGCGCAGACTTGAAGGTGTGCTTCACCCCAGTTCTCTCGCGCCTCTCTGCTCGAAGTAAGCACCGGGCGGCGCCCTCTGAGTATTTCTTCTCTTTTCTTGAGTGCGCTGATAGCTTGCGGCGGCACCCGCTGCGAGTGGCGAAGTGCGGCACCATCGTGGTCTCACGACGAAGGTACACGGCCCCCCCGCCGTGGGCTGCGGAGAACGTTCATGCAGCGGGGCTTATCTTCTTCAGACTCAGCGGTCAACGCGTCTTTCAGTGCTGGCGAGCAATACAACCTGACCACAGAGCATTGGATCCAGTAGGATACGCACGTTCGAAGCCCATCAGTCTTGTTTTGCCACGCTTTGACTGGTGTGGGAGAATGGGTAGCCACCCCGAAGCACGCGGTGTCCCAGTCTGCTGCGCGAAGTCAGGCAAGCGTCAAACTCAAGCAAGGGCTTCTTTCCCCGCTCCGTCCCTTGACTGCTGTTTCACCAGATAGTACGTAGAAACAGAAGGAAAGAAGGAAACTCATCGAGCGCGCGGCGTTAATCAAGGTTGTTGCAGACGAGGCATTTCGCTATCTTCAGAGAGCCGCAGGCTTTCCCGCAGTACGAGTTTTTGCGTTTTGTCTACAACCCGGGAGGACCGAGACATGGTTCAACAGATCTGGCTGCTGGGTTAGGTTGCCAGTGACCGCCAAATCCGTAGGTGCTCGGGTAGATGTATGTGCAAACTCAAGTGCTTTGCCGCCGTCATTCCTCATGCGAAAGAGGTGCCCAGGTTGCATCCGGTTACGCGGTGGCACGGGGGAGCGAACTTACGGGTCCTTGTTGTCTTTTCTCTCTACTTTTTCTTTTGTATAAGCACCTGCTTTGTAGGAAATACTTGAGGAGGCTGCCAGCTGCAAAAGATCAACGGAGGTAAATGTGCTGTAGCCCACACGAAACAAAGGTGAATCTGAGTTGAGTGGCGGGCGTAAGCGTTCAACAAAAAATACCCACTTGTAGTTGATATTGTTCCTCCCCCTCTAGCCACCTTCGAAGTAAGCACAAGGCAGCCCCTCGAGTATCTTTTCTCGGAAAGTTCATGGAGGGGAAGCGACACCCCTCCCAGTGCTGATGCTAAGGCCCCTAAACTCGGCATCGTTGTCAGCCGGACGGCAACGAGGGGTGGGTGGGTACCCCCCCCCCCCCCTCCTGCAGGGCCTGTGTGCAGCAGGGTGGTGACCGCTCTAAGGTGGTTTCCTCAGCAGCGACCAAGAAAAAAAAATTTTTTTTTGGCCCAAATCCTCCCAAAAAAGCACTCGAAAAAAAAAGTTTTTGACCCACTTTTTCCACCATTTCACCTTAGAGAATTTAGCTAAGGTGGGTCCCACAGTAGGTCCACAGTGGGTTGCACCAGGAGGGGGGGGGTACCCACCCCCACCCAGGGTTAGCAACTTCGTTTTGGGTCTCAGGCTTAGTATCAGCACTGCCCCCCCCCCCCCCCCCCCCCCTTGCGAGCACAAGCGTACCGGGGAAATCCGCGAACGCCGTTTGCTGTTTTCGTTCGTTTTATTCTTCTCGGTTTATTTTTCTGTAGTGGGGCGACCGGATACTCCTCGGAGAGATGGTCCCTGCACTCTAACTCGTCTCTCTCTCTCTCTCTCTCTCTCTTTTTCTTTCTTCTCCGACGGAACGATTCCTGGACCGCGCTTCGTTTTTAAGAAGACGAAGTACCAGACTTGACGGCGACATTCTTTCTTTTCGTCGGTACTCGATTGCGCTAAAGTCTGCGTCGCACGGCAGACAACCTACAGAGTGAAGATCCCAGCACCCAACACAACGGCTCCGGCTTGTGACGAGATTGCAGAAGTATTTTACACGAGGAAATGCTCGACGATGCTGCCCGACAAAGAACAGAAGGGATCCCAAGTGCTACCTACCGAACCACGTGTTGAACGGACGTGAGGTCATGCGGGTCTACCCCTACACGACAAATCACACAAACACAACAGGTCAAAAGTCCTGAGTGAGAAAACAACACACGGTGTGTTTGTATTGTATTTGCCCCTTCCCTCTATATTTCCTCCCTTCCATTCAGAGTCGAAGCAGCTACGTCGAGTATTTTTGTCCGAGTCTGGAGGTTTGGTGAATTTGAAAATCTCAAATTTAGCTCTCTTGCGAGCTATTCCGCTTTTCTGGGAAAACTATAGGGCACGGACCCCGATGTTGCCATCACAGGCAACCTACTACCTTCAGCGTGAAGAGCCCAGCACCAACGGCAAGTCTTTTGTCCGAGTCTAGAAGTTTGGTACATTCGAAATTCTCAAATTTAGTTTTTTAGCGAGCTATCCCGCTTTTCTGGGAAACCCGCAGGGTGATACGAACCCCGAAGTTGCCATCACACGCCGAACTCGCACAAATGCCGCCCTGAGCAACAACGAGTTTCTCCTCTAGACTCGCAAGGGGTGCCCTAACGTACATTTGATTGCGATACTGTGCGTCGCGCGACAGACAACCTGCTGTGAAGATCCCAACACCCAACACAACGGCTCCGGATTGTGAGAGATTGCAGGAGTCCATTGTCCGAGTCTGGAGTTTTGGTGAATTTGAAGTTCTCAAATTTAGCTCTATTCCGCGATTCTGGGAAAACCATAGGACACGGACCCGAAGTTAACGCCGGTCTGAGCAACACGTTTCTCCGCTAGACTCGCAAGGGGTGTCCTAACGTTCATTTGATTGCGATACTGTGCGTCGCACCACAGACAACCTGCTGCGAAGAGCCCAACACTATCGGCACCGGATTGTGACGAGAGCGCAGAAATCATCTTCTGTTGCGATCCTGGTGGCCAGACAGGAGGTAGATGACTTGCTAGAATGGGTCCTCATCGCACGCGCAACCGCTTCTCGCTGCTCCGCGTTCAGCGCTGGATGCAAAAAGTTTGGAAATAGTGCTGGAATGGTATTTGGCCTGACACTGTCACTATGACAACCCCAGACGGGCCCAGTTTTGAGCAGCAAGCAGGGAGCCACTGACAAACGAGGCTACAGTTCCGGACAGCACAGGCAGCAAGAAAGAGCGTCAGTTGTGGCGCGGAAGCCTACGGCCGCTGGGCCATACTCCGAACAGCGGTTGCCTATACATGAATTCCAACACCCACCGCTTACACATGGTGAACGCTTCTAGTAGGAGCACCATGTGAAAACGGGTTTACACCACACTCGTCTCATGCTTCTGCAATTCCCATTGACTATCGCGTCTGGCCGCGGTCTTCATCGTTCCCAGAGCCAAGACATCGACCGATAAGTGCAATTGATGTCACCCTCGATCAACCGCAGTTGAGCCGAGGGACAGTTGTTTTGCCTTTCCGATCACTCGGGATTTTTGATTTCCTTCATGGTCATGTTGGAATCCTCGTTTCCAATCTGTTTGAAAGTCGTTTCCTCGTTCCATTCAGAATCGAAGTCTTTGGTAATGATCCTGCACGTTACACACGCACACAAAAGGAAACCAAAACAGGAAGTCCACCACAACAAAAGGGCACACCATCCCTCGATGCGGACCTTCGTCGCGGCTTGCTGCCTCGCCTTTGCGCATACCGCCGCGGCGGTGTCGTGCACGTACCTTGGGTCGACGGGGACGTGTATTAACGTGAACGCGCAGGCATGCACGGGCACCGTGCGTACCGGGTTGTGCCCCGGCGCGAGCAACATCAAGTGCTGCGACCCTGTGGGCGCGAGCTGCGCGTCGGGATCGTCGACCGGAAAGTGCATTAATACCGGCCGTTCGAGTTGCACGGGAAGCCTCGCGACGGGGCTGTGTCCGGGAGCCAGCAACATCAAGTGCTGCCTTGCCGTCGCCGCCGGCGTCGGGACTAGCTGCAAATATGGATCGAGCGCCGGGACGTGCATCGACATAGCTAATACGAAGTGTAGCGGGACCCTCCGCACTGGCTTGTGCCCGGGAGCGAGCAATGTCAAGTGTTGTCTTGCTGTAGCTGCTGGCGTCGGGACTAGCTGCAAGGAAGGATCGAATTCTGGAACGTGCATCGACACTGCCAAGACGAACTGTGGCGGGACCCTCCGCACTGGCCTGTGCCCAGGAGCGAGCAATGTCAAGTGTTGCCTTCCTGTTGCTGCTGGCGTCGGGACCAGCTGCAAAGAAGGATCGAATTCCGGAACGTGCATCGACACTGCCAAGACGAACTGTGGCGGGAGCCTCCGCACTGGCCTGTGCCCAGGAGCGAGCAATGTCAAGTGTTGCCTTCCTGTTGCTGCTGGCGTCGGGACCAGCTGCAAAGAAGGGTCGAACTCTGGAACGTGCATTGACACCGCCAAGACGAACTGCGGCGGGACCCTCCGCACTGGCCTGTGCCCAGGAGCGAGCAATGTCAAGTGTTGCCTTGCCGTCGCCGCCGGTGTCGGGACTGGCTGCAAGTACGGTTCGAGCGCCGGAACGTGCATTGACACCGCCAAGACGAACTGCGGCGGGACCCTCCGCACTGGCCTGTGCCCAGGAGCGAGCAACGTCAAGTGCTGCGTTGCCGTCACTGCCGGCGTCGGGGCTAGCTGCGCGTCCGGATCGAGCACCGGAACGTGCATTGACATCGCCAGCACGAACTGTGGCGGGACCCTCCGCACTGGGCTGTGTCCGGGAGGCAGCAATGTCAAGTGTTGCCTTGCCGTCGCCGCCGGCGTCGGGAGTAGCTGCAGATACGGATCGAGCGCCGGAACGTGCATCGACACTGCCGGGACGAACTGTGGTGGGACCCTCCGCACCGGGCTGTGCCCGGGGCCAGCGGCGGTGAAGTGCTGCCTAGCATCGTCAGCGCCCGCGCCGGCCGGGTCTTGCACTACGAGCATCAACAGGTACATGGGCAGCTGCCAGTCGGTGTCAACTTGCGGCGGCGGCACGTTCAACGGCGTGTGCCCGGGCTCCAGCAGCATCAAGTGCTGCGTCGCCGACCCGCAGCCCGCGGCCGCCGCGTCGAAGTACGTGTCGCTGGCGCAGTTCAGATCGTCGTTCGAGAGCCTCAGCACCACCCGGGCGACAGCCCTCCTTCCCTACTTCAACGCTGCGCTCAGCACTCTGCTGCAAGGCGCGTCGACGCAGGTGCGGTGCAACCGCATCGCTGCGTTCGTCGCACAGGTGGGCCACGAGTCCGTCGGCCTGCGGTACTTCGAAGAAATTGCGTCGGGGGCAGCTTACGAAGGCCGGAGAGACCTGGGCAACACACAGCCAGGGGACGGCAGGCGGTTCAAAGGAAGAGGCCCCATCCAGCTCACGGGACGGTCGAACTACGGGTCAGCTGGGACCGCCCTGGGGCTTCCGCTCACCCAGGAGCCCGAGAGCGTCTCGTTCCCGTCCATTGGCTTCAAGACCACCGTCTGGTACTGGACGTCGCGAAACCTCAACCGATACGCCGACAGCGGCTCGGCGGCCGATTTCCTGACCCTCACGAAGCGCATCAACGGCGGCACCAACGGCCTCACCGACAGGCGGAACCGCTGGGCCAACGCCAAACAAGTGTTCAACTGCTAGCCAGTCAAGGGAACGGACTTGAAACTGTCAGCGGGGAAAGAAGACCCTGTTGTGTTTGACTCTAGTCTGACTTTGTGCAGTGACACGAGAGGTGTGGAATAGGTGGGACACCGCAACAATGAAATACCACTACTCTTGTTAAGCTGAAAACGAAGATATACGGATGCGCAACCACGTGTGACAGCAAACAGTGAAGTCAAAGTATGAAAAGGAATGCAAACACACTGCCTAGGCCCTGCTCTAACAGCACAAAAGGAAACCCCCTTCCCTCCGCCCCACCTTGAAGGAACCTTTACGACAATGGTCACCCGGAGACTATAAACCCCCGGATCCCTAAGCGAACTTGCACTCTAAAAACTCGAGGCAGTCTAGAAGACGAGAACACCACCCGACACTGGGCGGCTAGAAGTTCCCCCTCCCTCCCTTCTCCTCCCTTGCGATGTTTAAATGACTCCCAGCCCCAACGGTCAGCCAGGGAGACTCCCCGAGAAAAAGGAAAACAATATAAAAAAGGCCCCCAAACAATTTCCGCCGGTAGAGGAAACTTGCCTAAAGAAATCAACTGCCTTCGGGTAGGCTAGTCTGACACGAGTTGTCGCAGGGGATTAGCTTCTATCCACATTTGGACTGTCAGTCCAAATTTGGAAAAAAGAAAAAAAAATGGCACCAGACCCAGGCCCCCGGCAGAGGTGGCCAACGTGCAATCCGAGGCACTCAGGGCCCCAGCATCGTCGTGAAGATACGTCGCGTCGCGCTTGTGAGGGTGATTTGGCCTTGTTTTCGCATCCTGCAGCTGTTATTCCAGCCTAAACGGGCGTCTGACCACTTTTCCCGCCCTTTCGGAGCATTTTATGGGCACATGAGTGGTAGGATTCGAGTTTTGGATTTCTGGTGACGCCCCGCCTGGGGTTTCTGATGTTTTCCTTAAGGAATTGCCTTGTGGGAGGTGATTTTGTCTTGTTTTTGCATTCTGCCTGTGTTGAGCCCATTCCTGAGTGTGGACAATGGCCGAAACCACCAATGACCAACAACCAAGGTACCCACCGATCCTCTTACCTCGTGTAACCACCACTCTTACGACACTCAGAGCACAAAGGTTATCTTCCCTTAACGACGAAGGTCACCCGGAGACTTTAAAACCCCGGAGTTTCAAGCGAACTTTCACTCTAAACAGCCGTCAGCAGTCCAAATTTGAAAAATGGGCCGGAGACCAAGCTAATGCCCTGGTTGTCGTCGGGTAAAAGGAAAGAAAAAAAGGAAAGCACCACGAAACCGGCCCCTTTAAACCACAAACCGGAAGAAGGGCTACAAAGATACTCACCGCACTCTTTGCTCGTCTAGCAAAATACACAAACCGTCATAAAGTCACCCCGGAGCCTCTAACGACACGTGTGGTCTCAAGCTAGCTTTAAGGAGCTTCATGTGATTCGCCACATTTTCATGCGAGAGCGGCGAGCAAGGAGTGTTGTGAGAACGGGATACCCTTGTTTGCGGTTTTGTTATTAGTCGGAAAGTGGTATCTGGGATCTTACGCGACAAAGACAAAAAAAAAAAAAAAAAAAACACAGGGCTAGCCACCACCCAAAGGATACCAAGAAACGTCGAAAGACACCAGACTGCACATCAACTCCGGTTGGTTGTCGGCAACACTAAAGCCAATGCCACAGTTATTCCAACAAAAAACCTGCCCAAAGAAATAGATCGCCTCCGGGCGGCCTGTTTTGTCTGTTGCTGTTGCCAGGGGGATTATCCCGCATAGTGAAAAAAAGATTTCTCCGCCAAAAACCTTAACTCTAAAAAAAAAGTATTCTCAAAACAGGCCGGTTAAAAAAGGGGTTTTAACCAGGAGCTTCTGGTGAAAACTTTTTTGTGCTTGCAAAGCCAGGCTAGAGGACCCGCAAAACCCGCAAGTGGGGTAGAGTGGCCCACGAAGGTCGCATACCAGGCTTACAGGTATTACAAAAAAACCTCGCTCAACGTGGAAAAAAAATCTTTCCGGCCATGCTACAGACTTTTTAACCATGATCTTCCCGAATTTTGGGGATGAGAATAATCCCTGGCCGTTGGGGGGGGGGGGGAAGGCGAATATCGCCGGAAACACAAAAAGAAAACGTGATACCCTCTAAACCCGATTCAAGTACGCAAGAGGTACGCAAGGCGTACGCACGAAGTACACGCAATACGGAGTTGGGGTTACATTTCATAATCTGTTACGTCACCAGCAAAGTGGGTCGCGACTGCAGGTCAAATACCGATCGGATTCGATCGTCCATGATTTCATTATAGCGAGCTGAGCTCGGGGAGAAAAAAAACAAAACAAAACAGAAGGGGAACCAACGAGGCAAACCTTATGAACTGGGTTGGTCGCAAGTGCCTCAAGGCAGACTGGTTCTCAAAGACGAAGATGCGCGCCTTTTCATTCATAAATCCGTGTTTGTGAGCCAATTCACCCCCTGCCCCATCGAATGTTGTCGAGCCTTGTAGTTTTTGGGTTAGAATGCAAGGAATCTGTGGCGATAATCTGCGTCGCCATAGCCTTGTAGAACGTAATCCAGTTACGTAAAGCGTAACCGAGTTGAAAACCGAGTGTAAGCGCCGCGGAATCGTTTGGGTTAGAATGCAAAGAATCTGTGGTGATAATCTGCATCTGCTCTCTTTCGTGATTACCTCTTAGAGTGCACCGGATCATGTTTCCGGCGCTTGTTACCTTCTGGCTCGTCGGTCTCGGGCGGTTGTTTCATGTCACCTCTCTTTGTCGCTCGTACCCTATCTTGCACCTCCCGCCTCGTAGGTCTCAGGCGGTTGTCCCGCGTCACCTATCTTCGTCGCTGGCACCTTATCTTGCACCTCCCGCCTCGTCGGTCTCGGGCGGTTGTTTCGTGTCACCTCTTCGTCGCTGGTACCTTATCTTGCACCTCCCGCCTCGTCGGTCTCGGGCGGTTGTTTCGTGTCACCTCTTCGTCGCTGGTACCTTATCTTGCACCTCCCGCCTCGTCGGTCTCGGGCGGTTGTTTCGTGTCACCTCTCTTCGTCGCTGGTACCTTATCTTGCACCTCCCGCCTCGCGGTTGTTTCGTGTCACCTCTCTTCGTCGCTGGTACCTTATCTTGCACCTCCCGCCTCGTCGGTCTCAGGCGGTCGTAATCGAGCTGAAGGTCGCCTTCATGGAGGGTAGGTGAATTGGCTCAATTTGAGAAACGAGTCGTAAACCGCTCGAAAGCAGCGGGCTCGCTTCGGAACGGGAAGTCTTCTGCACTCCCTGTGCATGCGTAACACCAGAAGAAGAAGAAAGAAAAAAGAAAAAGGCCGCACCGGGTCCAGGAACGTGACGGTCAACCACAGCTTGCAAAGCTTGAGTCGGAGGCAGCACAGTGCTACAACCCCGTCCGCTCTGCCCTGAGGCTGACCGTCGACGAGCTTGTGTTCAGCGCAAGCGCCAAGCCCGAAGGTGCGCCACGGCTTGATTGCTTTAGTTTGGGAAATCGGTAGCCACTTGACCCGCAGGCCCGTGGCTCTGCAGTACCGCTGAACACGTGAAGCTTGGCTCCCGTGTAGCAGGCTTCCCCTGGTATCCGTGCGTAACACCAAAAATAAGAGCTCGTCACTCGCACAACCGCGGCTGATACAAAACGAATGATGATGATGATGGGAAGAGAGAGTGTTTTCGTTTAACACAGTGCCTGATCGTTTTTACGTAGAGCTGGATTCAGGACGCAAAGTGAAAACGCGGGCGACGAGCTTCTCATTTCCTCCAACATTTCGTGTTTGGTAAAAAAGAAAGGAAAACAAAGAACCCCCATTTGCTCCTCGAACCACCCAATCATCCAACACACGCGGAGACGTCCTCCGACCTCCCGCGTAGCGAGGACATTGCCTTGTCTTCGCTGTTTTTCGAGTACGCGTCGCCCCCTCTCCTTTTCTCTCCCTCCCTTCGTTTATTTTAGTACCAACAATCTTGTGGGTTGCCCTTCAATGTATTGTGCAGGCTAAAAAGACGTAGGCAGCGTGTTTTGGTGGTTGATCAGAATTCCTTACCTGAATACACACAGGGTAAATACAAGTGGGAAAACGATCAACCGGCACGCACAAACAAATACTCGGCAAACCCCCGCATCCAGCTTTGTAACCGTTCCGCCTTTTTTTTCACATGCCCCAAGTGCTGTAGCTACCGAACCACGTGTTGAACGGACGTGAGGCCATACGGGTCTATCCCTACACGACAAGACACACACAGGCATGTCAACAGTCCTGGGTGAGAGAACAGCACACGGTGGTGTAAGCGAGACATGTCAAAGTCCTGAGTGAGAGAACAGCACACGGTGGTGTAAGCGAAGCACAAACACAGCTACAATACAGCGAGGATTCTGCACGTAGCCACAGGAGCCTTGAAGGCTGACTGGTCACCTGGAGCGGAATAAACATGTTTTCCGCCAGGTGCTGACCCTTGGTGCCTATTCTCAGACAGTGGCGAACGGTTTGTGAGCCCCCATGCACGACACTAGGCCCATCTGGCGAGAAATTGCACACAGAAGTTGCCTTCGAAATTTTCGACGTTCTATTTGGTACCGACACGTCCACGGCGGTGGTGTGTTGTTCCAACAACGAGATCTAGCCGAACCCCTCAAAAACAAGACGCACAAAAACAACTTGTAGAACGTGGGGGGCCCAAGGCTACACTCCACGAAGGAATGTACTTGGTGTCGGTCACAAACAGTCCCGGACATGGCTAGCCATAATCCATAACGAAAGCGTGCACAAAATATACAACCCGAAACCATATAGCCCTTTCTTGCTCTAAAGAGAACCCATTCATGAACGGTCACACGAAGACCCTAAACCACCGGAGTTTCAAGCGAACTTTAACTCTAAAACACACAAGGAATTTGTACGACAAAACAACAAAAAGGGCACACCGCCTTTCGATGCGGACCTTCGTCGCGGCTTGCTGCCTCGCCTTCGCGCATACCGCTGCGGCGGGAGCGTGCACGTACCTCGGGTCGACGGGGATGTGCATTGACGTGAACGCGCTGGAGTGCGCGGGCACTTTGCGCTCCGGGTTGTGCCCGGCCGCCAGCAACATCAGGTGCTGCGACCCTGTGGGCGCGAGCTGCGCGTCGGGATCGTCGACCGGAAAGTGCACCGACACCGCCCGGACAGGCTGCCCCGGGAACCTGGCGTCGGGGCTGTGTTTGAGAGCCAGCAACATCAAGTGCTGCCTTGCCGTCGCCGCCGGCGCCGGGGCCAGTTGCAGCTACGGATCAAGCGCCGGAACGTGCGTTGACACCACTCTCCTGGTGCCATTATGTATCTATTCATAACAGGTTCCAACGTGGCCAACGTTCTATTTTGTACTGACACGTCCACGGCAGTAGTATGTTGTTCTATCAAAGACCCCATTTGAAGAAGATCACCCGAGACTCCAAAATCCCGGATTCTCAAGCGAACTATAGCTCTGAATAATTCCAACTATACTCGTCAAACACGCACAAAAAAACAAAAGGGATCCCAAAGAAATTATACGACAAAAAAGAACAAAGGGCACACCGCCTCTCGATGCGGACCTTCGTCGCGGCTTGCTGCCTCGCCTTCGCGCATACCGCTGCGGCGGGAGCGTGCACGTACCTCGGGTCGACGGGGATGTGCATTGACGTGAACGCGGTGGAGTGCGTGGGCACGTTGCGCACCGGGTTGTGCCCGGGGGCCAGCAACGTCAAGTGCTGCGACCCTGTGGGCGCGAGCTGCGCGTCGGGGTCGTCGACCGGAAAGTGCATAAATACCGCCCGGACAGGCTGCCCCGGGAACCTGGCGTCGGGGCTCTGTTTGGGCGGCGGCAACATCAAGTGCTGCCTTGCCGTCGCCGCCGGCGCCGGGGCCGGCTGCAGCTACGGGTCGAGGGCCGGAACGTGCGTCGACACCGCTAGCACGTACTGCCCGGGGACGCTCCGCACTGGGCTGTGTCCGGGTGCGAGCAGCGTCAAGTGTTGCGTTGCCGTCGCTGCTGGCGTCGGGGCTAGCTGCCGCTACGGGTCGGGCGCTGGGACGTGCGTCGACACCGCTAGCGGAACGAACTGTCCTGGGACCCTCCGCAGCGGTCTGTGTCCGGGAGCCGCGGCGGTGAAGTGCTGCCTAGCATCGTCAGCGCCTGCGCCCGCACCGTCTGTCGGGTCTTGCACTACGAGCATCAACAGGTACATGGGCAGCTGCCAGTCGGTGTCAACTTGCGGCGGCGGCACGTTCAACGGCGTGTGCCCGGGCTCCAGCACCACCAAGTGCTGCGTCGCCGACCCGCAGCCCGCGGCCGCCGCGCCGCAGTTCGTGTCGCTGGCGCAGTTCAGATCGTCGTTCGAGAGCCTCAGCGCCACCCGGGCGACAGCTCTCCTTCCCTTACTTCAATGCGGCGCTCAGCACTCTGCTGCAAGGCGCGTCGACGCAGGTGCGGTGCAACCGCATCGCTGCGTTCGTCGCACAGGTGGGCCACGAGTCCGTCGGCCTGCGGTACTTCGAAGAAATTGCGTCGGGGTCAGCTTTACGAAGGCCGAGAGACCTGGGCAACACACAGCCAGGGGACGGCAGGCGGTTTAAAGGAAGAGGCCCCATCCAGCTCACGGGACGGTCGAACTACGGGTCAGCTGGGACCGTCCTGGGGCTTCCGCTCACCCAGGAGCCCGAGAGCGTCTCGTCCCGTCCATTGCTTCAAGACCAACCGTCTGGTACTGGACGTCGCGAAACCTCAACCGATACGACCGACAGCGGCTCGGCGGCCGATTTCCTGACCCTCACGAAGCGCATCAACGGCGGCACCAACGGCCTCCCACCGACAGGCGGAACCGCTGGGCCAACGCCAAACAAGTGTTCAACTGCTGAACAACGACGAGAACATCACCCGGCCCCGGCCAGACCATCCCCACTACCCTCTTTTCCCCCCTTCGCCATTTTCGACCACCAGCCTCAACGATCAGCCGGAGGCTCCAGAGGAAAAGGAAACCTATAAAAAGATACGCCCAAGACCTCAAAACGGAAAAATGGCTGCAAAGGTAAACCACCGCACTCTTCGTCTAGCGAACGAACAATCAGCCGGTCGACCCCAGGCTGATAGACCGCTGATGGGACAGCAGGCCGCTCGACGCACTTTCAGGAACATAGCGAATTCCGAGAAAAGTCCTACTTTACCATCTGGTGTCAGAACCTTTTTGCTATCTACCCGTTTTGGCATGAGGCAACCTCAAATGAAAACTTTCACACATACCCAATCCTGCAGAAGCCCTACATTTGCGATTAGGGTACCACAATCTCCTCGAACATACCCAAGCACTCTACACAACGCGTGGAGACGCCTTATGGCCTCCCGCGTAGCAAAGACATTGCCTTGTCTTTGCGGTTCCGATTACGCTTCAACCCCCTCTCTCTTTCTCTCTCCTCTCGTTTCACATTTATTTTCTGGCACATTTACCACTTTCAAACTTTTTAGCCGTTCCGCCTTTTGGAGACACAGCTACAGTGCCGCAGTGCGTCCGGCAGCAATCCGGAAGTGTCTAATTCGCTCTCTCTCTCTCTCTCTCGGCTACACCTCCAACGGGTTGCGTCGCATCCCCAGCACACACTTATAACGCACAGCATCGCACGTACGTCAGGTTGCGACGCGACCTAGCGCACAGCATACATACGTATCAGGTTGCCACCTAATGCACAGCATCACACACGTATCAGGCTGCCACCGAATGCACAGCACCACACAGGAATCAAGTTGCATATAACGCACATCATCCTCACACGAATCAGGTTAAACACACACACACACACACAAAGCATCCGCGCACTCTCCGGTAACCTCCGGTCCCAGCCGACCTTCGCGGTCTTTCAAAAGGATGCTTCGAACATGCTGGCTGGCAGCGCTGGCTACAGTGTGCGCAGCAACGCATGTGAACTGGTGGGGGCACCATGAAGTGACCGATGCGCCGGCGCAGCTGCCGGTGCCGACAGCGGTGATGCCGCTGAGCGTTAACGGGACGCATACCGTGGACGCGACAGGGAAGCGCGTGAAGCTGTCGTGCGCGAGCTGGCCGGGAGCGGAGGAGAAGCTCTTCGTGCCCATGGGGCTGGAGTGGAAGACGATCGACGGCATCGCCGACCTGATGGTGGACTGGGGGTTGAACTGCGTGCAGATGCCGTTCTCCCTCGAGATGGTCGCTACGAACCCCGTGATCGACCAGGCCAACCTCGTCGCCATGGAGCCCCAGCTCCTCAACGCGACGGCCCTCGATGTGTTCAGCGCCGTCGTCGAGAAGCTGACCCGCAAGGGGATGATGGTCATCCTGGTCAACTACGTGTCCGCAGCGAGCCACTGCTGCCGGGCCACCGACGGCAACGGGCTGTGGTACTCGGACGAGTACCCGGAGGAGCGGTGGCTGGACCTGTGGGAGGTCATGGTGCGCCGGCACATGGACAACCCGATGGTGGTTGGAGCTGACCTTCGGAATGAGTTGCGGGCTGACGACGTCGGCGGGGTTCGGGTCACGCCGACTTGGGGTTCAGGGGACGTCGCGACCCGGACATGGAGGCTCGCGGTCGATCCCGCGAGGACCGGTTTGCAAGCGCTCGCGCCGCACCTGCTGATGCTCGTGCAAGGAAATCGACCTCGCGCAGAACCTGACCGGCGTCAGGGACCACCCGATATCTCGACAGCTGTGACACACCCTCATTTCCGAACAAAGCGGGTGACGTGTCCCACTTCGGGTACTCCTCCGCTCAACACGCGGGAAAATCCGTGGTCGATTTGATCCGAGGCTCCTGGGCTACATCTTCATCGACGCGAACGCGTCGTACGCGGCTCCGGTGCTCCTGGGAGAGTTCGAGTTCAAGCATTTCGCGTATTTCCTCGACACGCCGTACTGGGTGCACCTGCAGCCGTGGCTCGCGTTCCACGACCTCCCGTGGGGGTACTATTCAGTGGCCGGGACGAACTCCGGGGGCCCGGGCGAGCCGTACGGCTACGAGCACTGGACCGGGCTGCTGAACGAAGCGTACACCGCGCCGGTGCTGCCGTACTTCGTCGCGCAGCTGGGGGCCCTCGTTGACCAGGGCTATTGGAAGCGCGCGCCGGCACCGGTGCCGGTACCGACGACGCCGGCGCCCGTTAAAGCGGTCGCGAGGCATCCGAGCATGGTCGCGTATTTCGACTTCGACGGCGATGTGGCCGACGGAGTGAACACGTCGCTGGCGGCGCTCTCCCTCGAAGCGTCGCGGTTCACGGAATGGGCGTCTACCCCGGCGGCGGGGAAGCTCTACCACGACCAGTACCTGGCAGATGTCAACCCCGTCGCGCCGCAGTTTGGATCCTCGCCGAATGCCGTCTCCGGCCAGGCGCTGTACCTCGATGGGACGTACGGGCTTCGGTTCCCGCCTGGGTTGCTTAATTCGTCCGAGTATACGATCGCGTTTTGGGTCAAACCGGCGCGCCTGTCGATCTTGACGCCAGCGGTGTTCTTCGGGAGCGAGTTTGAGTCGCTCAACGTGATGCCTTCGCACTTCGCGGGGCGTATGGCGGTCCAGACGAAGTCCGCTGGCCGGACTTCAACGCGGGACACCCGGCTCTTCGTGCCCCTGTTCCAGTGGACGCACTTTGCCGTCGCCGTCAAAGACGGGGAGATGACCTTCATGCAAAACGGCGTCGCCGTGTTCCGCTCCACCGGCATACCCGACTTCTTCGTTAACCCGCCCGCGGACTTCCTCTTCACCCTTGGACTCAACAGGGTCGACAAACCATTCAACGGCTGGTTCGACGACTTCGCGCTGTTCAGCAAGGCCCTGCTCCCTGACGAAGTCGACGTGCTCCTCGTCGAAAAAACGTCGGAGGCCGTGCTGGCAGACCGGGCGCTCGCGGCGCTGTGCATCGCCGAAGCCGTGGGGCAAACCGTTTCGGGGACCCTGACGCTGCCCAACACGACGCTGCTTGGGATGGGCGTGGTTTGGACGTCGAGCGACGAGTCGGTGCTGACGTCGACCGGCGTCGTCGCCCCGCCGCTGGACCCGGTGCCGGTGGTGCTGACCGCGACCGTGGCGCTGCTGGACGGGTCGTCGGCGAGCCGAACTTTCGAGCTCTTCGCGGTGTCCACGCCGCCGCCGAGCGCGGCGTACACATTCGATTGCAAGTCGCTTGCCGACCGCACAGGTACCTCGATTCCCTGTTTTGGTTTTGAAAGTGTGCCAATCCTGCAGGGAATAGTTGACTAGACCTCTTGAGTTCGTGCTAACCACGAATTGGGGAGTCGGGAACCTACCAAGCCAAAAGCAGGACCGACCCCCCCCGTTCGTGAGAAAAAGCGAAGAATAATAACACCTTCTTTTTTCCGTCTATCTTTGTCAAGAGCTGCAACTCAACTATTCTTACCAAACATGACATGTTGGAGGAAACGAGAAGCTCGTCGCCGCAAACCGTGGCGTTTTCACTTGCGTCCTGAATCCAGCGTAAAAACGATCAGGCACTTCTTTCGTGCAAGTCGCTTGCCGACCGCACAGGTACCTCGGAACTTCTTACCTCGGGCTTATTTTTGGACCGGCCGCGTTGCTGCCCTCAAACCTCGCACTCGTGTGCTTGCTTACAAGAAAGGTAAACGGCAAACCAAGCTAGACCACGCAGCAGAATGAATTACGACGAAACACAGGTTCCTCTGAGGACGTGCAGACGATCGGAAGCGGCGTGACGTTCGTAGACGGGGTGCATGGTGATGGGCTCAGCTTCGACGGCGCGTCGGGTATTGAGCTGCCGGCTAATTTGACCACCGGCGATTCTTACACGGTCAGCGTTTGGCTCAAGCCGGCGGTCGGGTCCTTCGGGTCGTCATGGTGCAGCATCCTGCCGCAAGCCAAGACGTGGAAGAGCGCGTTCAAGTGCGGGAGGACCTGGTTCCACTCGTTCGCCCCCGCCGCATTCCACACGCGCGTGCGGACGAACAAGTGGACGCACGTGGCCGTCAGCGTGTGTGACGGCGTGGCGTCCCTGCACCTCAACGGCAAATACAAGAAGAGGCGGTCGTACCGCCTGCCGAGCCTCTTCACCGGGAACGCGACGATCCCCGTCGGCGCCACCCCGAGCGGGGAAACCTTGTTCGAAGGGTCGGTCGACGAGCTGCTTTTCTTCGACCAGCCGCTGTCCTCGCGCGACATCCGCGCCGTCCACAACCCGGCGGCCCCCACGAAGTCCCGCTGGGGCAGGGGCGGCCGCCACGGGAGGCACCACCATTAGCTGTGTTGTCGTCGTATCCCCGCACACCTGTATCTTTTCGGTAACAGGGGTTCATGTTCCCGATGTTTCCCTCTCAAAAGGCTAAGACCCAGCCTCCGTTTGTTATCCTAGTGAGCTCTATACTTCAAAACAAAAAAAAAAATACTCGAGGGACTGCCTTGTGCTCATTTCGAAGGAGGCTAGAGGGGGAGAAAACAATACAACTACAAAGTGGGTCTTTTTTGTTGAACGCTTACGCCCGCCACTAAACCCAGGGTTACCTGTGTTTCGTGTGGGCTACAGCACATTTACCTCCTTTGATCTATCGCAACTGGCAGTCTCCTCAAGCATTTCCTACAAAGCAGGTGCTTATACAAAAATACTCGAGGGACTGCCTTGTGCTCATTTCGAAGGAGGCTAGAGGGGGAGAAAACAATACAACTACAAAGTGGGTCTTTTTTGTTGAACGCTTACGCATCAGGACCCCCAGGGACCACGCAGTGGCACACCAAATCTGAGGGCGGAGCTAGATCCTCTGCATGAGGCGACCAGACACTCTCTGGCGTGTCGCTCACCAGGGCCAGCACCCCGCGGGTGTAGGGGTCGGCCCTTTGCGCATCGGTCGGAACCCACTCGGCACTGATGACAAGGCCGGCAGCCCGTGCGGCGTCGAATATCCTCGTCAAAAGGACATTGGCCGCAAAATTCTTTGAGTGTCCCTTGTTGAGACAATGGACCGCCGGGAGGTTGTCTACCATGAGCCTTACGCGGACGTTCGAATGGAAACTGGCGGTCATCTCGATGCCCCGAAGGACTGCAAAGAGTTCCTTCAAAAAGATGTGGGTGTGACTCAACTCCACAAAGGGGCCCTGTGACACGCGCTCAGATTCCCCTTCGAGGACCGCAGCCCACCATTTGGACGAGGCGTCTGTCCAGAGAGTGACCGATGAGGGAAAGGATTCTGACCGACTGACCCAGCGATTCTCTTCCACAAGGGAAACAAGATGCTCGACCTCACGCACCGTCGAGGGCGGCACAGCCCTCGTCACATCCCAGGCAGCTGGATCCGATGCCAGAGTCGAGGCCAGCCTCTGCAGGAACGACAAGGAACATCGGGCGTAGGCCAGTCGGAAACGTGTCGTGTACGCGAACCAGACCAAAGATCCGAACACCCGGTAGAACTGGCGAGGGGATACTCCTCCAAGCCGAACCATGGCGAGCTCGGGGGAACCAAGCAATTTCGACACCCACGATTCTGCCATCCTATACCGGGCGGGGCGGTCGAACCGGGAGAGTTCGAAATGGAGTCCTAGGAGGTCGAACTCCCTGAGGGGGGCTCCAAACTGCTCGTCGTCTTCGTTGAGCTCGCAGTTAACGTCCCTGCAGCGTTGCACGAAAGAGTCGAACCGCGAAGTTGCCTCCCGCAACGAGCTTCCCACGACGACAAAGTTGTCCACCCAGGGTAGACCGTCAGCCTCCGGTAGGAGCACCCGGGAGGCCCTCTGAGCTATCGCCGGAGCCCAGCTCCACCCCATGCACATTGCGGCGAGTTGTGCCTGTACAAAACGGCCCCGCGGCCCTGCCAGGTGCATGCCAAAATACGGTCGGATGTCTGCGTCGAGCCGGAACTGATAAAAATAGCTCCGGGCGTCCGCGAGAAACACCACCGATGAGGCCAACACGCGGTCGATCACCTCGTGAACCGAAGGGAGCAGCATTGGAGGCGGGCGCGCCATGATCGCGTTGAGCTTGCGACCGTCACACACGAACCTCTGCCCACCGCTCTTCTTGTCGACAGTGAAGGCGGGGAGGACGACCCTCAACCCGCCCGATGCGACCTCTGCCACGCCATATCTCACCAGATCCGGGAAGTGGCGTAGCATGCGCCTCGACGTCGTTCGTGTGATCGCCGATGCCATCAGCGCTTCCTCCGCCCCCGGGAGCAGGGCGGACCGGAAGGATTCCCACGAACGGACCACGTCCAGCACACCGCGCAGCAGCCCCCGGCTGTCCAGCGCCGTCAACCTCTCAAGGTTCATGAACGATGACGAGATGGGCGCGAGAGCCTCGCCGATTCTGCGTTGCGTAGGGACGGCCGTGAGGTTGTTGATGAGGAGTTCACCCCCGTAAGCAACACCAACAAAGGGAGTGAACATCGAGGGGGGCAAGTCTTCTTCGGGACCCTCTCCCGGCCCCTGGTAGAACGTAGCCAACGGGTCGGGGAACTTCTTGGGCGGCTTAAACGGGAAAGGGGGTTCAAGACGAAGGGTTAGAGAAGGGACGCCGACGCCCTCGCGGTGTTCCGGACGAGCGGAACCTCGGCCTCCGGAAGGTATCGCATTAGCGCACTCAGCGTCGTATGGCGCGACACACTTTGGATCACCTTCAGGTCGATCCCGCTTCTCAGGAGATGAAACAGGGCGCCCCGCCGGAGAGAATGGCCGGAGAGTGAAATGTTCGCGCGCTTCAGCGCGGTCACAACTCGTCGGAAAGGGAGGTCCGGGAACAGGAGGCGTCCCGGAGGTGTTTGCGACAACAGCGTCCGGAGCTCCTGGTCCTGGGCTGGAGGAAGAATCACTCCTGTCACCTGGCCGAGACGGAAAGGATCCGACTTCGAGCCCACCCAGTTCACCGCCCAGAAACCAGCACTTTCGGTGACGTGCTCTGCCTTTCTCGTCAGCACGTCGTCCACGCGGGCGGCACCCTGCCAGGCCAAAGCCAGCGCAACACGCACCCTGGGGTCCGCTTCCAGGGCAACGGCAAGATGCAGCTCGTCCTTCGTCACCGGTACAGCCTGCTTCGACGGCTTCATCGCGCCGGCCCGTTTCAGAGACCTGACAAAGTCCCTGACGAGCTGGCTGTCGACAGGCCGCCCCAACCGCTTCTCGGCCGACTGTACGTTGACGACGTACTGTACTGCCGAGGCCGCGCAGATGTCTCCACGAGAGAGCAAACGGGTCACGAACAAGACCAGCGCCGTCGGGACATCGAGCTGCGAATCTGCCTCTGCATCCCAGTGACGTCGGAACTCCAGAAAGCGCCGGTACACGGAGTGGATCCCGCGTCGTGTGGACAGCGCCAGTGCATCCGCCACGTACGCGTTCGCAGTCCGGACAAGACGGTTCCGTTCGCCGGGTGAGAGAGGGGGCTCCGAGAGGAGGGGACGTCCGCATCGCCCCGAGACCGGAGGAGGGAAGCGGTTCACGGCGTCTACTGCTTGGCCTTGCTCCTGGTTGCGTTCGTCCGCTGAGGGGCCTGGGGAGCGTCGGGGGGAAGAGCTTCGCCCGAGTGTCGGGTGCGGGGCCTCGGGCTGCGCTTCCTGGGCGGCTTCGAGGCGGGCTGCTCCTCGGCTTTCTGTAGAGCCTGGAAGACGCTCCGTAGAAACGGAGGAAACCCGGCCTCGTGCTGATGCCGGTGCTGGAGGCTGCCTGCAAGAGACCACCCGGCTTTCAGAGCCGTCTTCAGGACCATCATCCGGTGGATGGTGTCCCTTCCCAGCTGGACGAGGGCGTCTGGGTCGGTGGTGTCGTCCATCAGTCGCATGATGGTGGTGACGTGGTTGGTGAGATGTTGGGCGTCGTTGGCGACGCTCGGGATGGCATCGAGGATGTCGGCGAAAAAGTCGCGGATGTGCACCAGGGCCAGCGACTTCTCGATGGGGCTGAGGCCGACCCAGAGCTGGGGGTCGAGGAGCTCTGGCCCGGGGGAGAGGAGCGTGGGGGAGCCTTGGACCGACCCGCCCTCCCCCAGCGAAGGCGGGCCCTCCGGAAAATCCGGAAGGGGTTGTGAAGACCCAGCGTAGGGCTGGGGGGGCTCGGCGCGGGGCTGGTAGAGCTCAGCGTACGGATGGTGTCGGTACACTGGCGGCGCGGCGTCCTCGATGGCCCGCAAGAGGCCGCAGGAGGAGCCCGGCAGCAGGACAGCCCGGGGTAACCGAGAGACGTCGATAAGAGGCGGAGGTGGCGGGAGCTGGCCTGCGAGCGGCCCCTGACGGGGCGCTGGGCAGGGACAGGAGTCCAGCGGCGTGGCCGCGGCGGCGGGGAAGGACCCAACGGGCATCGCTACCGGCGGAGGCGCGGGGCAACCAGGAGGCGCGTCGCGTGCGGGGTGAGTCGTCGCCGCGGGGACAGGCTCAGGCCGCGGCGAGTCGCGCGTCGGGAGAGCCGCCATCACCAATTCGGTGAGGCGCTCGACCTGCCGCTGCAGGCGGTCCATGCGGTCTGAGTCGCCGCCCCGGCTGCCCTCGGTGGAGCCGCAGTCCCTGAGGTCGCCATCACCCGGGTCGTCGCTCTCAGCGAACGAAACGCGGCGCGCCGCCGGCGGAGATAGGGCCGCGGTAGAGTCGGTGGGGGTGGCGGGGAGCGGCATGTGCCCCGGCGTCTGTGGCGGGGGCGCGGCCTTCGGGGACGAGCGCAACAGGTCTGCGAACTCGCCCTCGGTGGCGGAAGGCGCCGACGCGACTGCGAGCCACGCCAGTACCCACTGGGCGACGCCCTCCGGGGGGGCCTCCTCGTCGGTGTAGCCCAAGGCGCCCAGGAGGCGCCTCAGCCCGGCTTCCGCGGTGCCCTCGACCTCGCGGGCGACCTTCAACACCGTCGAGAGACGGCGGTTGTTCGCGGTGAAGGAAAAAAGGGACGGGACATCAGTCCCGACCACCCTCTTCACCCAACTCACCGCGCCCGACCTGTCGAGTTGCTTCGGCATTTTTGTTGAACGCTTACGCCCGCCACTAAACCCAGGGTTACCTGTGTTTCGTGTGGGCTACAGCACATTTACCTCCTTTGATCTATCGCAACTGGCAGTCTCCTCAAGCATTTCCTACAAAGCAGGTGCTTATACAAAAAAAAAAAAACACAAAAAAAGCGTACGTTGTTGCACACTCACATGCGCGAGCAGCAACGAGTTCGGGCCCCCCCGCACACGCTTCTTCTTTTATTGTATATGCACCTGCTTCGGGGGAAGTACTCGAAGAGGCCGCCCGTTGCAAAATCTCAAAGGAGGTAAATGCGCTGTAGCCCACACGAAACCCGGGTAAATCTGGGGCGTAATCGTTCAAATCAAAAAGGCCTCACTTTGCAGTCGCATGACTTTTCTCCCCTCTGGCCTCCGCCGAAATAAGCACAAGGCAGCCTCCCTTCGAGCAACCCCCCCCCCCCCCCCCATTTTCTTGTGTCAACAACGCAGTATTTGTACAAAAGAAACCGGTAGTTGGCAGGGCGTACGGCGCGAAAAACTCACCAAAACAGGTGATTTCCGCTCGTGCGCACCAGTGTTCGTGGTTAGGAAACAAGCGGCTGATTTTCAGCCGGAAAAAAAAGTTCTTGAAAAACTGACCGGCTGATAATCAGCCGGCTGACCTTTGGAAGGTCTGCCGATCAGAAGGGGTTTA
This sequence comes from Diplonema papillatum, assembly GCA_030068145.1. Lineage (NCBI taxonomy): Eukaryota > Euglenozoa > Diplonemea > Diplonemida > Diplonemidae > Diplonema > Diplonema papillatum. The sequence continues at coordinate 89,743 of JAPJBO010000396.1, read as the reverse complement.
CGACAACATGTTGCCGGTGCGTCAAGCTGATTCCGCTCCAGGGGCGGCATAGCCAAGGCTTATACTGTTGGAAAACGGCAGATTTTGTGCGAGTCTGCTGGTAAACAAAAAGGGCTCGGAATTTAATCAGCCGGCAAGCCGGCTGATCGCGCACACACTGGTGCGCACAAACAAAAAGAAAAATGAAAATAAAAAACTCGTCTCCGCGCTCCGGGGGTGGTTCTCCTTCACTTTATCAGTGCAACAGAGCTACGCTGCACTGGCAAGACTCAAGCCACTCCTCCCGCGAGACGTCACGTGCAGCTCGCAATGCACCACGGGAAAACCAGCTACGGCTCGCCCAGCATCGCGGCTTCGTCGCGCAGTCGTGCAACACCCCCCCCCCCCCCCCCCCCCGCTGAAGATTCAGCACCACAAAAACCGTTTTTCCCGTCTCTCTCTCTCTCTCAAGAAAAATACTCGAGGGACTGCCTTGTGCTCATTTCGAAGGAGGCTAGAGGGGGAGAAAACAATACAACTACAAAGTGGGTCTTTTTTGTTGAACGCTTACGCCCGCCACTAAACCCAGGGTTACCTGTGTTTCGTGTGGGCTACAGCACATTTACCTCCTTTGATCTATCGCAACTGGCAGTCTCCTCAAGCATTTCCTACAAAGCAGGTGCTTATACAAAAAAAATAGTCAGCACGAGGGCATCCCCCGGCTGAACCACCTCTATCCAAACATCCACAAACGAGAGAGAGAGATGGGTGTGAGAAGCATAAACACATAAGTAAAAGTGCGCAAAAGAAAAAAGGCACAGCACAGTACCAACAACAAGCATCCAAAAAGTAAGACGCGTCACAGGCGAACCACCACCAACGGGTAAAACCGGAAACTGATGAGGGAAGGGATCTGTTGTTCGTTGAACGCTTTTGCCCTCGACGTAAGCTTCTTGGTACAGGGCCTGCGACGCGTTCTTATTTCCTCCAGCATTGCATGTTTGGTTCAAAAAAGTACGTCCATTCGGGATCGTCGGAAACACAAAAAAAAAAGAAGCAGATAATAATGCCGTCGATCTCACAAGAAAATTAAGTGTTGGAGCGGCGCAGCGCTGCTGCGCCCCTCGGGAGGACCAGCCATGGGTCCCCTGAGATTCCGATGCTTTTTCTCTGTTCATCCGTGGCACCTCAACAGCGGGCTTGACCAGTATTTCCAGCCCCCCATTCAATGTCCCCGCACACACAGATAAAGTAGAAGAAAAAAAAAAAAGGAAAAAAAAAAAAAGAAAACCAGTAGACAAGCAAAACTGCTTTGCCTTGAGGAATTGACCCCTCCCCGAGGTTTCATCCGACACTTGCTGTCATTCGGGAGCATCCCCTCCGAGTTCCCCTCCACGCCTTGCACGAGTTAGAATGACCCATTGCCGTCTATGCTTTTCTGTTCCCGCCTTTTTCTCTCTCCTGTTCTCTGACAGCACTGCCAGCCGGAGACTTAAACCACCGGCATTCTTAATGCCACGAATCAGTCTACAAAACGACCCTCCATCGGGACCACACGGTGGAGCCTAGCCTCAGAACTCCAGCTTCTGAGGCTGGACCTCACCGCGCAGGACGGGTCTAAGGCTGTTTCGGCCTCTCAATCTGGTGGAATCGGGGGGGAAGGAGTGGCTCACGCATGCAGAAGAAAGGGGGAACTTGCCTGAGGTGAAGCGGCGATGCGAGCCCCTGATGCACACGGGAGGCATTTCCGTCGTCCCTTTCGCTTCAGCTGAGAGCATCCCAAGGTAGCCCACCACTCCTCTCTATAGTCCTCCGGATCATTTTTTTTTTATTGCATAAGCAAGATGGAAATACTTGAGGAGACTGCCAGATGCAAAATCTCATCGGCATGCCGATGACTCCCCACTATCGCAACAATATTCCAATCTCAAGCCGAAACAATGGTCTGGGTTCAACAATAGAAACCCGCTTCGTAGTTGTATCGTTTCCTCCGTCGAAATAAGCTGAGGCAGTCCCCCGAGTGTATATCCCTTGACGGCGATGGGTCACTTCCTTTTGTCACGCTCTGTGCGTACGTTTTCGTACACAAAAAAAGAAGAAAAAAAACTCTGTGCGTCCCACGGGATCGTCGGAAACACGAATACAAGGCACGTTCCGGCGAAGAAAGAGAATTTCTTTTATCGCCAGCGCTCGCCCCAACAGACAACCCAGCCCCACCCAACTCGGCCAACTCTCTCCCGGTATTCCGCGTGCGGTGCGCAGGAATCAGAGTTCGATACACACCTGTCCATTTTTTTTTTCCATAACATACGATAACGCACAAACACACACGTACACACATACACACACGCACACTGGGCTATACCCCATTACTGAGAACCCACACACGCGCAATGCGGCGCATCGTGTACGAGAAAACGGCTGCTCTCGGAAAGATGCTGTGGCCAGCTACATGTAAACCATGAGGCAAAACGCCCGTGCCAGACGAAGCTCGCACGATGGGTAATCATCACGAGCGGGCGGGCAGGAGCCACGGCGGCAACGTAAAAAGGGCGGAATAATGGGCTATATGCCGCGCACGGATCACCCACACACTGCGCTTTTAACACACGCGCTCACTCAAGGGGCAGCAGTCTTCAGCCTAGCACTTCGCCGGACGGCATGTCGTTCCAGTGTTACCGCGGCAAACCCCACCGTTGATTAAGCGGCAGAGCGAAATACAGCGAAATGCCACCCGTGAGGCGGCATGCTGAAACACCGACGGCACAAACGCACACACACTGCCCACACTTCACGCAATCAAGAAGAGGCTTTGTCGAGGTTTCATCGGTGGTACACGCGATTCCTTTGAACAGGCCGGTTCCTCAATCAATCTTCCGTGCCCCCGGCTCCCATTGCGGTGCCGCTCCCTCGCGCCCGCCAGTCGCCACCGCTTCCGCGCAGCACCGTTCACCTGGGCAGAACGGATACGTTTTCGGACAAGCATCCGAAATAATTCGCGACACTTTTTTAAGGTAACAGCCGCGGTTGTCATTGTCAAAAAGTGAGGGTTGGCAGCGTACTGTGGGAATTACCATACAGGTGAGAGCACATACGCACAAACAACATGCGTAAATAATAAGAGCCGCCACGTCACTTTTTTTTTGTATAAGCACCTGCTTTGTAGGAAATGCTTGAGGAGACTGCCAGTTGCGATAGATCAAAGGAGGTAAGTGTGCTGTAGCCCACACGAAACACAGGTAAATCTGGGTTTAGTGGCGGGCGTAAGCGTTCAACAAAAAAGACCCACTTTGTAGCTGTATTGTTTTCTCCCCCTCTAGCCTCCTTCGAAATGAGCACAAGGCAGTCCCTCGAGTATTTTTGCCCCAAAGAGCATCCCATCCATCCACTGGATAACGCGCGGGGGGCGTTCCTCATGCTGCACTCCCCATCTATATCCACGCGCCCGTCATCTCAGCGCGGCGAAGGGTGCGCAGTGTGCGCGCACTGGCTCTGGGACTCGGGAGCACGGCTCGGCCTTCGTGCGACGTTTTTCCCCGTTTTTTTTTTTTTTTTTTTTTTTTTTTTTTTTCCCCTTTTGACAAGCACCCGCTTCGCTGGAAGTACCCTCTAGGTGGCCGCCAGTTCCGAGTTCCCGGGACGACGTGCACTATCCGCGCAAAACATTGTAGTCTATTCATGATAACCACCTACATATAAAAGGTGTCACTGGCTAGTGCGTTGCTCAGGGTAGTCGATGACCTGACAATCACGCTAATGCAACAAATTTACAAAAGGTCTCACGGGACAAGCCGGCAGCCGCTGCTTAACGGCGTGAGTGCATGCAGATCCGTGTGGTCCGTGTACTTAAAAGTTCCCAATGCTTACCGGCTTTATCACGTGGGCGGCCCTTTGCTTTTGCAGTTGCATTGTTTCTGGACGCCTCCCCGTCCCTCAAAAAGCTGCAGGCGGGCACCTGCCGGGTATCTTCTTTTAACTGCAACTGAGCGCTTGCTTTGTAGGAAAAAATACTCGAGAGACTGCCTTGTGCTCATTTCGAAGGAGGCTAGAGGGGGAGAAAACAATACAACTACAAAGTGGGTCTTTTTTGTGGAACGCTTACGCCCGCCACTAAACCCAGATTTACCTGTGTTTCGTGTGGGCTACAGCACATTTACCTCCTTTGATCTATAGCAACTGGCAGTCTCCTCAAGAATTTCCTACAAAGCAGGTGCTTATGCAAGAAAAAAAAAAAAACGCTAACCCAAACAACTTCCGCCGGTAGAGAAACCTCGCCTAAAGAAATCAACTGCCTTCGGGTAGGCTAGTCTGACACTAGTTGTCGTCGGGAAAAAAAGTACGTGCGCTCGGCTAAGGCCGGCGCGTGGCGAGACTGGAGGCAGCAGTTAAAGTTCGGGGAACAGCAAAGTTCGGGCGAAGCTAAGTTCGGGAAATGCTAAGTTCTGGTGAAGCAAAGTTCGGGTGAAGCTAAGTTCGGGCGAAACAAAGTTCGGGCGAAGCAAGTTCGGGCGAAGCTAAGTTCGGGAAATGCTAAGTTCTGGTGAAGCAAAGTTCGGGCGAAGGTGAAGCAAAGTTCGGGCGAAGCAAAGTTCGGGCGAAGCTAAGTTCTGGGTGAAGCAAAGTTCGGACGTTCTGGTGAAGCTAAGATCGGGCGAAACAAAGTTCGGCGAAGCTAAGTTCGGGTGAAGCAAAGTTCGGGCGAAGCTAAGTTCTGGTGAAGCAAAGTTCGGGCGAAGCTAAGTTCGGGTGAAGCAAAGCTAAGTTCGGGCGAAACAAAGTTCGGGCGAAACAAAGTTCGGGCGAAGCAAAGTTCTGGGCGAAGCTAAGTTCGGATGAAGCAGAGTTCTGGTGAAGCAAAGTTCGGGCGAAACAAAGTTCTGGGGGAAGCAAAGTTCGGGCGAAGCAAAGTTCGGGCGAAGCTAAGTTCTGGTGAAGCAAAGTTCGGGCGAAGCAAAGTTCGGGTCAAGCTAAGTTCGGGCGAAACAAAGTCCGGGCGAAGCTAAGTTCTGGGGGAAGCAAAGTTCGGATGAAGCAAAGTTCTGGTGAAGCAAAGTTCGGGCGAAACAAAGTTCTGGTGGAAGCAAAGTTCGGGCGAAACAAAGTTCGGGCGAAGCTAAGTTCTGGTGAAGCAAAGTTCGGGCGAAGCAAAGTTCGGGTCAAGCTAAGTTCGGGCGAAACGAAGTCCGGGCGAAGCTAAGTTCTGGGGGAAGCAAAGTTCGGGTGAAGCAAAGTTCTGGTGAAGCTAAGTTCGGGTGGAGCTAAGTTCGGGTGAAGCAAAGTTCGGGCGAAGCAAAGTTCGGGCGAAGCTCGGGTGAAGCAAAGTTCTGGTGAACATTGCATGTTCATAGGACCTCCAGTCTCGAAAAATTCTCAAAAACTTCAAACCGAAAAAAACACTTCGCGCGGGGATCGAACCGCGGACCTGTGGGTCCGGAGACCGTCGCACTGTTGAAGTGGACCATACAGGCATGAAATCCGAAAAACGGAAAAAGCCAGCTCCGCGCTATTATCTAGTTCAAAAACAGTACATTTTTAAAAGTGGGGTTGGCTCGAATAGAGGCTATTCACATTGCATGTTCATAGGACCTCCAGTCTCGAAAAAAAAAAAAAAGCTGTCACAAGTTGTCAACAGGAAAAAAAAAAAAGATGGAGCCTGGAGACTAACATGAGAAGCTCGCCGCTGCTGCCTGCCGCTTTGTCGTTTTCGCTTGCGCTGTGTGGCCGGATCAACCCTAACGGGCGGGGGGGATTGTTACGGGTCGTCGAAAAGGTCAAAACCGCCCCGACGGGCGAAGGGCGTCACAAAGTAAAAAAAAGGCAACACGAGTTTTATGACAACAGGGAACGCCGGAGGCTCCTCTGCAAAGGGCTTTCGTTTGGCACATCTACGCATAGCAGCAAACATTGGTGGTCCTCACGTGTCTCCACCCACGTCGGGGAGTTGGCCTTTTCGACATAAGTAAGTGCCCTCCCCCTGGCCGGGACTCCACACACAGAGGGGGTGGCCTGCGCCAAAAACTTGAATTTTGAAGAAAGTTCAAACCACCGGTAGGCGCGTGGCGAGCTCTTATCTTCCCCCCTCCTCCTCCTTCCTTTCAATCTCTTCGTTTTTTCAGTAGTACTGCTGTAGAGGGGGTGCGGTCGAATACTGACAATTATTCGACACACGTCTGGTTGTCAAAAATAAACCCATATTTGACCCTGCTGTTCGGCACACCGTGCCTCGTCGGAATCTTGTTAGTACTGACAATCTTGCGGGTTGCCCTTCAATGTATTGTGCAGACTAGAAAGACGTAGGCAGCGTGTTTTGGTGGTTGATCAGAATTCCTAAATACAAGTGGCAGACAGATCAACCGGCACAACAGAGTTCGACCAATTGAATGATACCTCAGGCGTTACATTATTCGACCCGGCCCTTTACTGAACCATTTTTTTCTGGCACCCACCTCCTCTGTCTACCCTTCCCCTTCGTTGACCCCGTTTCATACCGCTAGCTCCCGTGTTTTTTTCTGTTATCCCACACCCCACGTTCCATACCACTTCCTGCGCTTTTCTGGCGTAGTCCAATCACTGTTGGTATCCAGCTCTGTCCGTCCCGAAATGAGGAAAATTCAAAGGGAAGGGGGGGGGGGGGAAGTTATCCAGTTAATGCCGCACAACACCCCCAGGTGTCGCTGCCAAGCGGAGCGCAGGCTGTTGCCTGGGGCCAGTTGCTTGTCAATTTGCAGGTGGGGTTTCAGATGGTACCCGCCTACTGCAAAAGTACCCGTAGGCCAGTCCAACCCATTTCGATCTTGTTTGATGGAACCTAGTAAGTAATAGTTCTGCTTGGAGGCTGGAAAGATCTTCTGAGGCATATTATCAAATCCGTTGCCTTCTATTGGCTTGATGCACCCAATCCGCCAAGGAAAGTTGTGTAGGAGACCTCCATACTCCTCTACCAGCATCGATATACACCGAGATACCTTTGTTTTGCATAGTCAGCTGTACCTCAGGTGTATCAGCGGCTGCCAGCGCCAAGCACACTTTTTTAGTTCCCGTCGAAACATTCCAGATGGGGTCTGGCGCACCCAACTTTCAGTAGTAGTAGCAAAGCACCTCCCTCCCCTCTTTCTCTCTAGGGCGTGACGGATTCGCCTGTGCTCTAGTAGCACGGGTGGTCCTGGCTGTGACGAGCTACGAACAGCCGCCTGACAAACCAGACTCACACCGCTGTCTTGTCTGCAGACACTCAGGTTCCGCGCTGATGATGGTCCGCCTTATGTGTCTGTGACTTAAAGGACCGAAACACGGCGCAGACGGGACCCGTGCAGTGTTGAGCACATACCCATTCCAAGCACGTTCTTGCAAACCTCCCCTCTTTCTCGACCGATGCTTTGCGTCACAACGCTCGTCTGCCTTCGACTGGCCGCCATTCCGTTCTCTCTCCTCGTGGCAGCTTACGCGTCTTGGTGTCTTGGTGGGTTGCTACGTGTGCTCTCACTCGATCGGCGTGTTTCATCCACAGAACCGCAGCGTTAGTCTCGCGCATTGTACGACACGCAGAATCGAGTTGGATTCTTCTGTTCCACACCTCGCGCATTGCATGGCAAACAGGACTTAAAGAAGGGGGGTCCGGCGAGTGAGTCTGCTACCAAGAGCCCGCGTAAAGGCACATCCTGGCTCAAGCACGAGTGAAAGTCTGGCCCGATACAATGAAGCTTCCTATCCTAGCCCCCGTAGCCCGCCGACCACATGCAGCCGAACCCCACAAAACAAACAAAAGGTCGAAAGCCACCAATCTTTACGGGGTCGTCGGAAACACAAGAAAGCAAGCAGACACTCGGCAGGCAGAGATATGTTCGGCACCCGAGCCTCGCAGAGCTTCGCCCGCCGGGTACCCACTCTTGAAAGAACGCCGGAACTGCAGGCACTCAAAACCAGAAGTTCAAAAAGTCCAGGTCACCAAGAGACCCTGCAAACCGGAATGCATGCAGCAAACCCATCCTGAGTTTGCCAGAAGAAAAGCTGGACCTTGCAAACAGACCAAGAGGCCGAAATTCGCCAATCTGTAGACGGAACCGTCGGAAACACACTCACACACACATGGGGGTTCTTGCGTGCGTATGCACATTCGTTTTTAAACACACACCATCGTCAGGGTGTAAAAGAGCGGGGAGCAGGGCTGTTGTCCTGTACGAGAGGACAGGCACTTCAGAACTCCTTACCTCGTGCTTATTCTGGACCGGCCGCGTTGCTGCCCTCAAACCTCGCACTCGTGTGCTTGCTAACAAGAAAGGTAGACGGCAAACCAAGCTAGACCACTAGACTGCACTACTTGTGCCACGATGCCGCATAAAGAACATGAGTCCGCAAAATAAAGCCGCCCGAACAGAACAGTTTTTGTGTCTAACAAATGCAATTTGTCAAGAACAAAAACAGATCGATGGCAGCGTACTATCCTCACTCCCGTTAGATGAACAAAACAGGTTTGAAGGAAGTGCGCACAAACAAAGGAAGCGCCTGATCCGTTTTACGGGAGGGGAGTTGCTGTGCGCTCCTGCGGTCTTTGTGTTTTTTTCGTACTTGACCAGGTAGGTACCAGGGAAAGCCTGCTACACGGGAGCCAAGCTTCACGTGTTCGGCGGTACTGCAGAGCCACGGGCCTACGGGTCAAGTGGCTACCGATTTCCCTAACAAAAGCATCGAGGCTTGGCGCACCTTGGGGCGTGGCGCTCGCGCTGAACAAAAGCTCGTCAAGACGGTCAGCCACGGGGCAGAGCGGACGGGGTTGTGGCACTGTGCCGCCTCCGACTCAAGCTTTGCAAGCTGTGGTTGACCGTCACGTTCCTGGACCAGGAGCGGCCTTTTTCTCTTTCTCTTTTTCGTACTTGACCAACAGGTTAACCCCCCCCGCACGCCAAGTCCACCCTTCGGTATGAATTCGTCCAGAGCTTCACTCACTTCGTTCACGAAGTTCTTGATCCAAAAGTCCAGGTCGAAAGACACCAATCTGTACGCCCAGACGGAATCGTCGGAAACACACACACAGACACACACACACACACAAGGGGGTTCTTGTTTGCGTACACGTGAACATTCGTTGTTAATCACGCACCATCGTCAGGACGTAAAAGAGCGGGGGGGCAGGGCTGCTGTCCTGTGCGAGAGGACAGACAACAAGAAAAGAGAGAAAAAGGCGGCGCAACATGTTCGGCTCGCGGGCCTCGCAGAGCTTCGCCCGCCGGGCAGCCATGTCCCTGGGGCGGAACCCCGGCCTGCAGAACGCGAGCGTGCGCGGGGGGATGTTCCTGCAGAACTGCTCGATCACGACGTCTCCCTCGCGGATGGCTACATTCCAGCAGCTGGCCGCCAACCTGCAGTCCGCCGACGGCATCTTGAACAGCGACGTTCTCGACCTGGCCGAGGTCGCCCTGGTCTGCGACGCCACCACCGGCATGCCGCGGAGTTGTTGGGACGAGCCAATGGCAGTAACTGCAGTGTCTAATGAAAGCGGGGTTACGCATCAACGGTACTGGTGAACCTTCACCCCCTTTCCACTTAGAGATATTTCGTTGACCTCGGAGGGGCCAAGCATCGAAACCCTTGCAGAGCTCAAACAGCGGCTTGGTCAGCCACAGTTTGAAAGGATGCGGAACAAAAGGTAGCAGCCTGCTCAGGCCACATCTTCAGCCAGTAACAGCGTGTCAAAGCCGCAAATAAGACCTTGACGCATTCATGACCTACGACAGCACCTTCTAGGCGAGGGTAAACCGTTTGTACTTGATGGGAGGGGAACCCGCCCGTCCGAATCCGCTTGTTGCAGACATCTGTTCGAAGTTGCAAACCGGGGTTGTTGCAGTCAACCACAAAAGAACCCTGTATCCGAGGCCACTCTCTTTCTACTCGACGGCATCTCTCTTTTGCCTGACAACCTTCCAGCAAGTTTGCCGCCAACCTGCAGTCCGCCGACGGCATCGTGAACAGCAACGTTCTCGATCTTGCCGAGGTGGCCCTCGTCTGCGACGCCAGCCGCGGAGTTGTTGGGACGAGCCAATGACAGCAACCGCGGTGTCTAATGCAAGCGGGGTCACGCATCACCGGTACTGGTGCACACCACACCCCCTTCCCACTTAGAGATATTACGTTGATCTCGGGGGGGGGGCAGAAGTTGCAAACCGGGGTTGTTGCAGTCGACCACAAAATAACCCTGCGTCCGAAGCCACTCTCTTCCTACTCGACGACGTCTCTCTTTTGCATGGCAAATCTGGTTGGCGGCAAGTTTGCCGCCAACCTGCAGTCCGCCGACGGCATCTTGAACAGCGACGTTCTCGGTCTTGCCGAGGTCGCCCTGGTCTGCGACGCCACCACTGGCATGCCGCGGAGTTGTTGGGACGAGCCAACGGCAGTAACCGCAGTGTCCAATCGGGGTCACGCATCAACGGTACTGGTGAACGCGCTTAGAGATATTTCGTCGATCTCGGAGGGCCCAGAAGTTGCAAACCGGGGTTGTTGCAGTCGACCACGAAATGAAATCTGTGTCCGAGGCCACTCTCTTCCTACTCGATGGCGTCTCTCTCAACCTTCCGACAAGTTTGCCGCCAACCTGCAGTCCGCCGACGGCATCTTAAATAACTACCTTCTCGATCTTGCCGAGGTAGCCCTCGTCTGCGACGCTCCTGTAGAATCGCTTAGGCGAGGAGACGGCATGGCAACCTTCCAGCAACTTGCAGCTTGGCTCGTGCTGACTACCACTGCCGGTGTCCTTTGCACTCGCAGTCCTCAGTCCGAGCAGCATTCGAGCTGGAGTCTGCGTTCCCAGTCGTGGGTGGCGTACGTTCTCACGGGTGAGGACCTGCGGTCAGTGCTCGACGAAGTAGGCATTGCCGGCCTCGGCTTCAGCGACGTCGACATCACGATGGGAGTATCATTGAACGGCAACGTGCTGTTCGAGGCGGTCGGGGCCCCTTCGTACGACAACGGGAACAAGTTGTCGTTCCTGGGTAGCGACTTGTTGCTTGGGGTGACAGTCGAGAAGTGATTGGCGTTTGCCAAGTCATGGCAGAAACCGCCATCAGCCATCAAGGGCGTTGGTAAAGACTGCCCCGTTCCCCTGATAAAGAGTGTGTTCCGTTTGGTCTCTGGAGCCCACAACTATCAAAACCGCGGAGTGGTGGCTCGAGTGCGTGAGCTTCCGGGCCGCACGTCTGGCATGCTCTCATGGCGGTGTCAACATTCCGCGGAAAGAATGGTTCGCGATTTAAGAAGAGAGATGTCGATTCGAATGAGAGACGTGCACTGACATGCACCACGCTCGAAAAAAGACGTGGCGGGAATGCAAAATGAACTGGTTGTGTGCAAAATGAAAATACGATATCGCTACGGATATTCAACCTGCGCAAACCCTAAGCCACACCACAACTTCACAAAAAGAGACGGTCAGACGGTACCAAGAAGACAGACAGTCACCTACTGCGGCACCATACTGAGGAGGGCCTACCGCAAGTAGGGTATGTGGACAATGGCCGAAACCACCAATAACCAACAACTAAGGTAACTACCGATCCTCGTGTAACCACCACTCTTACGACACTCAGAGCACAACGGATATCTTTCCATAACGACGAGAGTCACCCGGTGACTTTAGAACCCCGGGGTGTCAAGCGAACTTTCACTCTGAAAGTTCGCTTGCAGCAGCCAAGACCGTTCCTCCTCCACGGACTCGTTCCGGATCCGAGTTGTCGCTGCGACGCTGAGCGATGCTGACGTATCCCTTCCTTCCGCATGGCAACCTTCCAGCAACTTGCCGCCAGTCTGCCGACGGGCCAATGGAGGGGTCACGATGTTCGTGACTCGAAGGACCGAACAACGGTGCAGACAGTGAACCTGCGTGGCGTTGAACACAAAACCAGTTCCAAGCACGTTCTTGCAGTCCTCCATTTCCTTGAAGCAGACTTGATGCCATCATCTAAGATGCATGGGAGACAGAGCTCTGCTAACGCATCAAACGAAGATCTCCCGTTTGACACCACCGACCCATCGAAGGAGAAGGTGGCAACCGTCCGGCCGTACGGTCGCCTCCGCCCTTGCAGTTTTTTTTTTCTCTCTGCCCATTTTCCCTTTTTTTCTTTCTTTGCTGTTTCACTTGCTTTCTTCTTTTATCAGCGCAGACTCGTCATTGTATTCAAGACCGATCGTACTTGTCATCACAGATACGAACCTGCCATCAACCCCTTGCGGACGGAAGAGGGGCGATCTTCCAAGGCGATGAAAGACTTCGGGGGAAACCGCGGGTCGAAACGCCAGAACCTTACACACCACTCTCAGTTTGTGGATTTCTAATTAGTGGATCCCCCCAAACATCGCGAAAAATACTCGAGGGACTGCCTTGTGCTCATTTCGAAGGAGGCTAGAGGGGGAGAAAACAATACAACTACAAAGTGGGTCTTTTTTGTTGAACGCTTACGCCCGCCACTAAACCCAGATTTTGTGGGCTACAGCACATTCACCTTTGATCTATCGCAACTGGCAGTCTCCTCAAGCGTTTCCTACAAAGCAGGTGCTTATACAAAAAAAAAATTGATTGCTCCTACTAAGTAGAATCCACCAATTGGATGACCTCTCAATTCGAAGAATCGCGACCGTGGTGAACGAGGAGGCAAAGCTGGCTTGAATTTCTGAGCTTGATGGGCTATACTGTTTCTTCCGGCACGCGAGCCGGAAAATTAATTATGAGCCATTAGAGCACTGGGGAAATGTTAAATAATCCATCCACTAATTAGATGACCACTAAATGGAGGACCACACGTTCTATGACCATTACTTAGAGTGTTGTGTGTATCAGCTAACGGACACAAAAAAAAGTGATTGCCAGAGGTAACAGTTTTCGCTTGGTCCATGACTCATCGTTAACATGTTTGCTGACACGTTAACAATGCGCAGCAAACTAACAGTTTTCGCTTGGTCCATGACTCATCGTTAACATGTTTGCTGACACGTTAACAATGCGCAGCAAACTAACAGTTTTCGCTTGGTCCATGACTCATCGTTAACATGTTTGCTGACACGTTAACAATGCGCAGCAAACCTTTGCTCACTCTTTTCTGACCCCCCCCCCCCGTACCGTATAGGGTTGGTGCACTTTTTCTTACATGCGCTTTGTCACGTACCAAGTACTGACATGTCGTCGCGGGGGCAAATCCGTGTGTTTACCACCCGCACGACAAGTGCGTAAACAGGGGGTTTCAGCAGCCCCTGGTTTTTTTCTTTTGCGTCCGCTCCAAGAGAGGCAGCCTTTCCTTTGTGTCTTGGGGTTTTTTTTTGTATAAGCACCTGCTTTGTAGGAAATGCTTGAGGAGACTGCCAGTTGCGATAGATCAAAGGAGGTAAATGTGCTGTAGCCCACACGAAACACAGGTGAATCTGGGTTTAGTGGCGGGCGTAAGCGTTCAACAAAAAAGATCCACTTTGTAGTTGTATTGTTTCCTCCCCCTCTAGCCTCCTTCGAAATGAGCACAAGGCAGTCCCTCGAGTATTTTTTGTATTGGGGCAGCAGCTGGATCGACGGATGCGAGCACGTGGGAGGGCATATATATGATGCGTGGATATCAAGCTCCACGTGGCTGCAGAGCCACGGGTCTACGAATCAAGTAGATACCGACTTCTCCAACTACCTACCCCCCCCCCCCCCGTGCTCTAGTAGCACGGGTGGTCCTGGCTGTGACGAGCTACGAACAGCCGCCTGACAAACCAGACTCACACCGCAGTCCTGTCTGCAGACACTTAGGTTCCACGCTGATGATGGTCCGCCTTATGTGTCCGTGGCTTAAAGGACCGAAACACGGCGCAGACGGGACCAGTGCGGTGTTGAGCACATACCCATTCCAAGCACGTTCTTGCAATCCCCCGTGTTAGTGTCGCCTCCGTTTAGCCCTTGTCAGTATCGCCTTTTTGCCTGAAAACGCGAGGCGACACTAACACGGGAAGACGGTTCTCAATAGGGTTCCCTGTATTTGCATGAAGAATGTCTCATCTTCACCAACGGCTTCCCGTGTTAGTGTCGCCTTTTAGGAAAAGGTGCCTTTAAGTAGGCGACACTAACACGGGGGAGGGTAGGTAAAGCATCAAGGCAAAAATCATGGCGTACTTTTTGGGGCCTTGGCCTCTGACACTGCACACGAGTCAGGCAGTCAACCACAGGGCAGATTATGGCACTGTGGTAACTTCGGCTCGAACTTTGCATGCTGCTGCGTTTGACCGTTACGCTCTCGTTCGCCCCCCTCCCCGGAACGAGCTTTTCATGTCTTCCTTTTCTTCATCATCAAAAGCAATCGAAAAGAAAACAAAAGAGCGTTTTACCACCTTGCGCGGTGTCACGGGATGTTTGGCAGCCGCTGCTAAACAGTGCATGTTAATCCGTGTGGTTCATGTACTTACAAAAGAACTCAATGCTAAACAACGAAAGTGGAAAACAGGCACTCCTGCCCGCCCTCGTACTCGCCGACTCAGTCTTTGGAATCACAAGAAAGCCAAATCCCGCTAGCGCCACAAATGCTCGACCTTGACGACGCAATGGCAGGTGACGACGTCATCCGATAGCCTGGCTATCGAGGCAGTGCATGCTAATCCATGTGGTTCATGTACTTAAAAGAACTCAATGCTAAACAAACATAACGTGGGCGGCGCCGAAGCTTTACCAGCTTCGGCTGACACCATTTGCGCATTTAACCATGGTTAAGAAGACGACTGAAAACACGGACACAAAAGATAGCTCAAAGCATTTGCAAAATAACACGAAAAGCCTCTAGGCAAAACCCCGTTTTCACACTTCTTCCTCTTCCTCCGCCCAAAAAACCCCTGCAAGTTCTGTGATCGGACTTTGCTTCTCATGCTACAAAGAAAAAAAAGCGGTCCCGTTTGCCTTCCCTTTTTACTCGCAGATGCGTGCTTTCTTTTTCCCCGTGTGCGGTGGGAGTGCCCACCGAGATCAGTGCCAAGGGCAACCCGCATGGTTTGTTAATATGGGTCTGCTACCGAGAGCCCGGAAAGGCAGCAGAATTGACATCCCGGCTCAAGCATGAGTTAAAGTCTGGCCCGATACAGTACAACCTCCTATCCTAGCCCCTCGCCACCGACCACTTGTAGCTGACACCACAAAACTAAGCAAAAGGTCGAAAGGCACCATTCTGTACGTCCCACGGGATCATCGGAAACACGAAAGCAGAAGTTCGAAAGACACCAATCTGTACGCCCAGACGGTATCGTCGTAATCACACAACCATGGTGGGTTTTTGTGTGAGTACGGATGAACATCCGCAGCTAATCCCACACCATCATCAGGAAGCAAAGGAGCGGGGAGCAGGGCTCAACACTGTCCTGTGCGAGAGGACAGACAAAAAAAAAAAAAGGCGCAGCATGTTCGGCTCGCGGGCCTCGCAGAGCTTCGCCCGCCGGGCGGCCATGTCCCTGGGGCGGAACTCCGGCCTGCAGAACGCGAGCGTGCGCGGGGGGATGTTCCTGCAGAACTGCTCGATCACGACGTCTCCCTCGCGGATGACGAACCTGCAGCGGTTCACGTGCAGCATGCAGGCCCTCGAGGCTTCGGTCATGTCCGAAGTGTCCGAGGGTGCGGAGGCCTTCCCGCTCCTCGACATTGCCGTCCCAGCAACAACGATGCGCTGCAGCCTATTAAACTTGGATACCCTGGTATCTTGCATATCGATTGCGAGCACATCGCGGTGAACCAGCAGCACCCCCATCCAAACCCACCTCCCTCCGCACAAGCGAGCTGGCAAGGCGTGCGCGGTGGTGTCCAGCGTGAACTACATACCATATACCCGTCTTGTGGGTATCATCTGTGTGGGTGTACGGAGCACGCTAAAGTTTAGTGGTTGTGCCAGCATCATGAGGTGCCCTGTACGTGCTCGGCGATTTCACGTACCAAGCTGTACACAGCCGGTGGCGATAGGTCTGGCCAAGTAAAAGCAATGGTCCAAAAGGCCTCAGTTTGCAATTAGTCGCACAACGGCATGGCGGAGCGCCATGCACTATACATGCTCTGCAGCCTCGACTGGCAAAAGTGCTCTGGCGGTTTAAGGGCGTTTGGTAAAGACCGCCCCGTTGGGAGGGGTGGCGTACGTTCTCGCGGGTGAGGACCTGCGGTCAGTGCTCGACGAAGTAGGCATTGCCGGCCTCGGCTTCAGCGACGTCGGCATCACGATGGGAGTATCATTGAACTGCAACGTGCTGTTCGAGGCGGTCGGGGCCCCTTCGTACGACAACGGGAACAAGTTGTCGTTCCTGGGTAGCGACTTGTTGCTTGGGGTGACAGTCGAGAAGTGATTGGCGTTTTGCCAAGTCATGGCAGAAACCGCCATCAGCCATCAAGGGCGTTGGTAAAGACCGCCCCGTTCCCCTAATAAAGACAGACAAATAACGCTAAAGAGTGTGTTCCGTTTGGTTTCTGGAGGGCCCACAACTATCAAAACCGCGGAGTGGTGGCTCGAGTGCGTGAGCTTCCGGGCCGCACGTCTGGCATGCTCTCATGGCGGTGTTAACAATCCGCGGAAAGAATGGTTCGCGATTTAAGAAGAGCGATGTCGATTCGAATGAGAGACTTTATGCAGCGCTCTCAGCGGCTCTGGTTGTCACTAAATAAACTAGACGGATGCTGCGCTTCGGGTGTCTTCTCGTGGCCCTGCTGGAGCTTTCCGTCTGTTTGTGTCACAGACGGTGCTTCCGTTGGGTGGAGGGTCGTCGCCCCCATAACGCGCCCGAAATGCAGAAGACGTGGCCAAGGCTCGAAAAAATGGCCGAAAAATGCGGGAAAAAACAAGGAAACCGCACCTTCACAGTGTGCACACGTGCTCCGAAAGTCCGAGTGGAGGCCGAACGAAACCAGCGAAGATTCAGGGCGCAGGAGGAACATTCATCAGCCGTGGGGTTGTGCGCCCGCAATTGATTGCGTTCCGTCCGTGTGGACAACTCGAACGTTGTCCGCCGTCGTTTCGCGCAGCATTGTGGACCTGTGGACGAAGCTGGACTCATCACGAATGCTAGTCCTCTGTGAACCTTTGGACAAAGCTGGGCTCGTCACGAGAGGACACAGCATCTCCGCCAACTCTCGCGCCAACGGCGAAAAGTGTACCGCCGTGCGGGAACTGCAGTCCAAGATGCCTGGTCGAACGCTGTCTTGCTTTTTTTTTTCCTCTTTTTTTTTTTGAGCTCTCACACTCGCCCAACATCCGTCCTTTTTTTTGCTGAGAAAAGGCGACCATCATCCCGACCTCCCCTTTCCATCACCGCAGGCACACTTGACCGGCCCCTTTAGGGGTCTTCTTTTTCTGTTTCTTTTTCTGATGTCCTCTGGGAGCTTTTCTTCTTTTCGAATAGATGCTTGCTTATTAGGAAATACTCGAGGAGGCCGCCAGTTGCAAGACACAACAAGAGCACAAATAGCAACGGTTTAGTGCTGAGCGCAAGCGTTCATAGTTGTGTTGCTCCCCCCCCACTGACACGTACCATCATTCGCAACTCGTGCTTGGTGGCCATGAGTGTTACGTACAAGCCGCGTGAACCGCTGCGTCAAAACACAACGATGTCGAAGTACTCCGGGCGATGTTCCTCAAGGGCGACATGCGCTCGGTGCCGCGGAGGAAGCCGAAGACAGTGCCGCACACACCGCCGCTGAGTAAAAGCCGCCCCAAGAGGCTCCCCCACGCGCCTGAACTGGGACGACCGCATGACAGTCGAGCGCCGTCGCTGCCAGGTAGGGGGGGAGGTGGCTCTGGGCAGCCGCCTGCCCTGCTTAGCTCGGGCGAAGCAAAGTTCTGGTGAGGCAGAGAAGCTAAGTTCTGGTGAAGCAAGTTCGGGCGAAGCTAAGTTCTGGCAATGGGTATCTTCCCATATTGACGAAAGCCACCCGGAGTCTTTAAAACCTCGGAATTTCAAGCGAACTTTCACTCGAAAGAGTGGGGTTGGCTCGACAGAGCTATTAGTATACCTCTAGTCTCGGATTAGTAGCAGCGTACTACATGA
Organism: Diplonema papillatum; assembly: GCA_030068145.1. NCBI lineage: Eukaryota > Euglenozoa > Diplonemea > Diplonemida > Diplonemidae > Diplonema > Diplonema papillatum. The sequence goes on along the minus strand of JAPJBO010000396.1, from coordinate 71,749 downwards.
AACTTATCAACGCAGGTGCGTTCCGCGAAACCAACGAACTTTCACTTACGAATTCTTTAGCATGCAATACATGAACATGTTAGCGCTCGTGTGCCTGGCGGTTGCACGGGGCGCTAATGCAGGCTACACCGCAGACGCTTGTGCCGCCGAGGGGCAGACGTTCGATGTGTCCGAGAGGACTGGCAATCAGTGGGCGTGCTGCTGCAATAGCGACGATTATTGCAGCTCGAAGGGGATCTTGGGCGGTATCGTTTGACAACAATTGCAGATGGCGTTCGAACACGCGCATACCTATTGTACGAACACCGGCGCTCGCCTGTGCACGCTTGCGGAGCTGGAGGGCGGGAGGTGCTGCAACGCCAAATGCGATATCAGAAGCTCTCCCATTTGGTTCGACAACTGCGCGGACATGCCGTGCATCCACGGCTTCTGCGGGGCCAATGCCAAATCGTACACGTGCATTGATGGCGAGTACGTGGGGCCGTTTTCAAGGTACCCCCTCGACGGCAACTTCCTCGACACGGCACCTACGGACAACAGCCTGGCCGCGACGTTCACTCCCGCCGACGACTCCGTCTGCCGCGGCAGCCTCCGTGTTGAAAAAGGGGAGTTCTTCACGTTCCGCCACCCGAATGGACGATGTCCATTTACGCGAAGATGGTCGAAGCCCCAACGACCGGTGGGCGTGCGTTCATGAACCTGGGCGGCGCGCTCGGGTCTGAACTAGACGGGGACCAAAGCTTCTTTTTCGGCTACGTACACCCACACGGTCAGCTGTTTGCCAAGTTCGCAGGCAGCACCGGCATCGTTATCGATTCCGACTGGCATCATTACGCTGTGACGTACAACGGCAGCACGGTGAGAATCTACTTCGATGAGCAGGAAGCGGCCACTGCCGATATCGCCCTTGACCTTGTCGAGTCGTTAGGGTCTTCCACAATGATGATTGGCGATATTAATTTCGGCAATACACCTGTTGCTCGCGATGGCGTGTGGCTGTTCGACGAGGCTGTGTTTGGAAGAGGGGTCCTTGGCTTCGACGTGTTGAGCGCGCCGTGTGTGCGCACAGGAGCGTTTTCGAGGTATCCCCTCGACGGCGACTTCCTCGACACGGCACCCGCGGGCAACAGCAACCTGGTCGCGACGTTCACTCCCGCCGACGACTCCGTCTGCGGCGGCAGCCTCCGCGTTGAAAAAGGGGAGTTCTTCACGTTCCGCAACCCGAACGAGGTGCCGACGGGATCAGAGCCCTGGACAATGTCTATTTACGCGAAGATGGTCGAAGCCCCGACAACCGGCACGCGTGCATTCGTGAACCTTGGCGGCGGGGACGGGATCAAAGGCTTTTGGTTCGGGTACGGCAATGGTCAGCTGTCTGCAAAGTTCGGTGGTACCACCGGCATCATTATCGATTCCCACTGGCATCATTACGCTGCGACGTACAACGGCAGTACACTGAGAATCTACTTCGATGAACAGGAAGTGGCCAGCGTGGATGTCGCCCTTGACCTTGTCGAGGCGTCTAAGCATTCTACAATGATGATTGGCGAGAAGCATTCCGGCAATACCCCTAGTGCTCGTGATGGCGTGTGGCTGTTCGACGAGGCTGTGTTTGGAAGAAGGGTCCTCGGCTTCGACGTGTTGAGAGCGCCGTGCGTAGAACTGTTTTCGAGGTATCCCCTCGACGGCGACTTCCTCGACACGGCACTCGCGGGCAACAGCCTGGCCGCGACCTTCACTCCCGCCGTCGACTCCGTCTGCGGCGGCAGCCTCCGCGTTGAACAGGGGGAATTCTTCGCGTTCCGCAATCCGAATGGGGTGCCTACGGGATCAGAGTCCTGGACGATGTCCATTTACGCGAAGATGGTCGAGGCCCCCACGACCCGCATGCGTGTGTTCATGAACCTGGGAGGTGATGGAAGTAACGGGAACGAAGGCTTCTGGTTCGGGTTCCGCAGTGGTAAGCTGGTTGCCAAGTTCACTGGTACCACCGCCATCGTTATTGATTCCGACTGGCATCATTACACTGCGGCGTACAACGGCAGAACACTGAGAATCTACTTCGATGAACAGGAAGTGGCCAGCGTGGATGTCGCCCTTGACCTTGTCGAGTCGTCGAAGTATTCTACAATGACGATTGGCGAGACTCATTTCGGCAGTACACCTGTTGCTCGTGAGGGCGTGTGGCTGTTCGACGAGGCTGTGTTTGGAAGAGGGATCCTCAGCTTCGCCGTGTTGAGAGTGCCGTGCGTGCCCAACGCACCCGTCGAGTCACCACAGCTGAAGACTAAGATTTTAAGACTCCGGCAGTGTAAGGCGAAATTGCCACAGTTTGCTCCCAAAACCGCTGCCAGCACAGGTCTTGTACGACGCGCGAGATGATCATTGCTCGAACGTTGCCTTTCCCATTCCCGTTTCCCCATCTCCCCACGCACATTTTCGTCTCACACCACAGGGCTGGTCACCACACGGTTGCCACGTGTGACCCTTACTTGCCACATGAAAATGAAAAAAGTCATGTGGCGGATGTGGCGATTTCCCCAGGTTTCTTTTTGTATAAGCACCTGCTTTATAGGAAATACTACGAGAAGGCTGCCGGCTGCAAAATATCAAAGGCTGTAGCCCACACGAAACACAGGTGAATCTGGGTTTAATGGCGGGCGTAAGCGTTCAACAAAAAAGACCCACTTTGTAGTTGTATTGTTTCTCCCCCTCTAGCCTCCTTCGAAGTAAGCACAAGGCAGCCCCTCGAGTATTTTTGTCTACCGTGTTCGGAAAAATATTGAACCGGAGCAAATTTGGACCGGAAAAAAATTGGACTTTCGGGGGTACTGAAAAATTTGGACTTTTTTCCGCTCAAACCAAGTTTGGGGGTTTCGTTTTTTCGTTGTGGTATTTTGAAGCCTGACCCAGGGAACCTCTGCCACTCGTTTCTTTGTCAATATGCTCCGGTTGTTTGTAGTCGACGGTGCACCCGCTTCTGTTGAGGTCATCGTAGTTGACAACGCCTATCCGGTTTTAGGGGTCGTGGAAGTTGACCCGGCGCCCGTATGTGCTTCTGATGTGGAGATCGTAGAGCACGATGCACCTCTAGCGGCTGTCGACAAAGTGGCCCGCACCACCATTCAGACACAGCGGAAATGGTCGGTGCACACCCTGGCGTAGTCGTCGACCTTGACATGGGGGACGCCGCTTTTAGAACCTTGCAACGACAACATTATAGAAAACTATGGAGGTGGCGAAGACACTGATCAAAGCGAGTTGATACCCGAGGCGGAACTTTCAAACGTTCCTCTTGTGAAGATCAAATCGCAGAAAGCTGGTGAGCATGACGTCACAGAAAGCATCCGGGCATTCCGCGATCGAAGGTGAGAGCGATGATCAGATGGTGTACAATGAGGTGACGGAGGACGAGAGCACCACCGATGCCAATGTGCGCGTTGCCTCTTCTCTCACCGCTACGCCCGCCTCTTCTCTCACCTCGAGCTAGAATTCACTGAAGCAGGATGCAAACGGACTGCACGTCGCGTTATTGGGCCAAGCACGTCTAAGCAGTGCACTGCAGCGGCTGCGACACAGCAATCCGGAACACGGTCGGTACTCGTCGTTGTGCACATTGTGAATTTGAGTGGTGTGTTTACGCTTCTGACAAGTTGGCAAATGAAGATTAGTTCTTCATACCCTAAGTCCGCGCCACTTGGCTCCGTTGGCTTCATTTCACAAGGCATCAGTAAAACTAGTTTTGCCGGAAAAATATTCATTAATTTGGACCGGAAAAAAGTTGGACTTTTGACTTTTGGGGGGTCTGAAAAGTATTTGGACTTTTTTCCGGTCCAGCATGAGGTACCAGGGAAAGCCTGCTACACGGGAGCCAAGCTTCACGTGTTCGGCGGTACTGCAGAGCCACGGGCCTACGGGTCAAGTGGCTACCGATTTCCCAAACTAAATAATCAAAGCTTGGCGCACCTTGGGGCTTGGCGCTCGCGCTGAACACAAACTCGTCGAGACGGTCAGCCGCAGGGCAGAGCGGACGGGGTTTTAGCACTGTGCTGCCTCCGACTCAAGCTTTGCAAGCTGTGGTTGACCGTCACGTTCCTGGACCAGGAGCAGCCTTTTTCTTCTTCTTTTTCTTTTGGCAGATTTCTTCTTTAGCCCTAAGGTATTTTCGACTTTCTCTTATATCCCTAGCTATTTTCCCTTTTATCCCTAACTAGGGATATAAGGGAAAATAGCTAGGGATATAAGAGAAAACAACTAGGGATGTAAGAGAACCTATTAGGGATATAAGAGAAAACATTAGGGATATAAGAGAACACATTAGGGATATAAGAGAATGTTTTGTCTCACTGTTCTGCCCACGTGTCCTTCGTGTTTTTTTTTGTCATATTTTTGAAACTGCAGGAAGGCGGCTGCGAATGGGAAGAAGCCATACCGCACCCCTGGCATCGTCAAGTAGCCGGAGTTTCAGCTATGAAGGAATGGCATGGCGGCAATGGGTTTCAAGAGGATCAGACCTACCCACGGAACCACGCATAAGCACATTTTAGGAAGAATACAATCGAAGAAAACATGTCAGCACTACTAGTTGCAATCAGCCACCTGATGCCCTAGTTGATTCTGACAATACCCTGGGAACCTTGTTGGCACATGCGGCAGTGACAGATGTGTCCAACGTCGTTTCTGCACTAAAGGAAGTACCAGGAGTGCTGGCGACACTGCGCAACATATTTGCATCCACTGCCTGCCGAAAGAAGCAAGTCCACAGATCAAAGTATCCCTGTGGTGTAGAGCTTTGGACCCAAATTTCCGACCCAAATTCCAGCCCAATTGTACTCAATTTTACTCAGGACTTCTTTTCTCTTATATCCCTAAAGAGTTTCTCTTATATCCCTAATGCCATTCCCTTATATCCCTAATTAGGGATATAAGGGAAAACTTTTTCAACCCTAGGGATATAAGGGAATTACACCTTTTCTTTTACGTAAGCGCCAGCTTGAAAGGAAATGCTCGACGAAGCTGCCCGACAAAGAACAGACGGGATCCCAAGTGCTGTAGCTACCGAACCACGTGGTGAACGGACGTGAGGTCATGCGGGTCTACCCCGAAACGACAAATCACACAAACAAAACCGGTCAAAGTCCTGAGTGAGAAAGCAACACACGGTGGTGTAAGCGAAGAACAAAAAGGGATGAAGTGAAGTGAAGCAGGGAGGCCGCGGTGGAGTGGGTGAAGCAGGCTACGGTGGTGGTGTACGCGAAGAACAAATCAGATTGTGTTTGTATTGTATTTGCCCCTTACCTATATACCCTCTATATATTTCCTCCCTTCCATTCGGAGTCGAAGCAGCAACGTCGAGTATTTCCGGTCCAGCATTTTTCCGAACACGGCAAGCACCTGCTTTGTAGGAAATGCTTGAGGAGACTGCCAGTTGCGATAGATCAAAGGAGGTAAATGTGCTGTAGCCCACACGAAACACAGGTAAATCTGGGTTGAGTGGCGGGCGTAAGCGTTCAACAAAAAAGACCCACTTTGTAGTTGTATTGTTTTCTCCCCCTCTAGCCTCCTTCGAAATGAGCACAAGGCAGTCCCTCGAGTATTCCCCCTGTGAAAACCGGCCGCAATCGCCGTAGCACCAAGGGGGGGGGTCGAATAATAACAGTTATTTGACACACGTCTGGTTGTCTAAAAAATACTACCACCAATTGATCCTGCTACTCTTCGGCTACCCGGAACTTTCTTTATTATTCGACAAATCGAATAATAACACAGGGTGTTATTATTCGACCCCCCCCGTTCCTGGGGAGGTTTTCCACTTTTTTTGGATTTGTGGCCCTGTACTGCCCTGCGCAGTTACACCACTTAGTTAGTTCTTAGGCTCAGATGATCGTGACCAGTCGATGCCGTCGACCGAGGCCCCAGGCGAGAAAGCACACCCCGTTTCCTTTTTCCGACTGCTTTGCCTAAAGGCTCCTTGTCGTTGCATATCACCGCAACGCTGTCGCCACCTCCACCTTCTCGGCAAATCTCCGTCTCTCCGCCTCTCTCTCAATCTAAGTCAACGAAAGCATTGCCAACTCAATTCGGCCCATCGGGCCCAACAAACACGGATACCTTGGCTAACTGCCGTTCCTTCGCAGAGAAGCATGGAGAACGGAAGGATCTTTCGGAACGCGTTTCTTTGTAAGCTATCAGCTAACCGGTCGACACAGTCGCCCGAGGTGGGATCTTGTCCCATGCAAGAAAGCTTCATCTTTCGGAACGCGTTTCTTTGTAAGCTATCAGCTAACCGGTCGACACAGTCGCCCGAGGTGGGATCTTGTCCCATGCAAGAAAGCTTCATCTTTCGGAACGCGTTTCTTTGTAAGCTATCAGCTATCCGGTCGACACAGTCGCCCGAGGTGGGATCTTGTCCCATGCAAGAAACCTTCATCCCGTTCAGTTTTTCCGACTGCCCGCCCGTTTTCTGTGTGACTCTAAATTCTGGTCCTTCTCGCATGTTGGCTCGAATAGAGGCTATTCACATTGCATGTTCATAGACCTCCAGTCTCGAAAAATCGACGTGCGCCGGTAAAGACAGGCGCCCAGCGACTAGAGGCAGCAGCTACAGTTCGGGTAGCAGTAAAGTTCGGGTGAAGCAAAGTTCTGGTGAGGCAAACACTCTTGGGTGGATCACACCATCTAAAAAACGGAGAAGGTGCTCATTCAGTCATGAACACCAAGCAACCTGCTTTATGCTTTAAAAGACTCTACAAACAAACGATGGAAAGACTCTAAAAACAAACAAGGAGGAAAAAACAAGGAAACACACGATGGACGATGTCGAAGTACTCCGGGCGATGTTCCTCAAGGGCGCATGCGCTCGGTGCCGCGGAGGAAGCCGAAGACAGTGCCGCACACACCGCCGCTGAGTAAAAGCCGCCCCAAGAGGCTCCCCCCGCCCACGCGCCTGGACTGGGACAACATGCATGACAGTCGAGCGGGTCGCCCGCCAGTCAGCCGCCGGCCGCCGGCCCTGCCTACCTTCATCAACACGACACGCGACCGCCCGGCGGCAACTTCGTCGTCGTCGTCGTCGTCCCCTGCATGGAAGCCCCGGAAACACGGCTTTATCACGTAGACGGCCCTGAGATTACACCCTCAAGTGATGCGACTTCATCTTTAGCCATAACATTCTTGGGTGGATCACACAAATAAAGTAGAAGGTGCTCATCGTCATAATCGCCAAGCAACCTGCTTTATGCTTTAAAAGACTCTAAAAACAAGGAGGAAAAAACAGGGAAACCCACGATGGACGATGTCGAAGTACTCCGGGCGATGTTCCTCAAGGGCGACATGCGCTCGGTCGGAGGAAGCCGAAGACAGTGCCGCACACACCGCCGCTGAGTAAAAGCCGCCCCAAGAGGCTCCCCCCGCCCACGCGCCTGGACTGGGACAACATGCATGACAGTCGAGCGGGTCGCCCGCCAGTCAGCCGCCGGCCGCCGGCCCTGCCTACCTTCATCAACACGACACGCGACCGCCCGGCGGCAACTTCGTCGTCGTCGTCGTCGTCCCCTGCATGGAAGCCCCGGAAACACGGCTTTATCACGTAGGCGGCCCTGAGATTACACCCTCAAGTGATGCGACTTCATCTTTAGCCATAACATTCTTGGGTGGATCACACAAATAAAGTAGAAGGTGCTCATCGTCATAATCGCCAAGCAACCTGCTTTATGCTTTAAAAGACTCTAAAAACAAGGAGGAAAAAACAGGGAAACCCACGATGGACGATGTCGAAGTACTCCGGGCGATGTTCCTCAAGGGCGACATGCGCTCGGTGCCGCGGAGGAAGCCGAAGACAGTGCCGCACACACCGCCGCTGAGTAAAAGCCGCCCCAAGAGGCTCCCCCCGCCCACGCGCCTGGACTGGGACAACATGCATGACAGTCGAGCGGGTCGCCCGCCAGTCAGCCGCCGGCCGCCGGCCCTGCCTACCTTCATCAACACGACACGCGACCGCCCGGCGGCAACTTCGTCGTCGTCGTCGTCGTCCCCTGCATGGAAGCCCCGGAAACACGGCTTTATCACGTAGGCGGCCCTGAGATTACACCCTCAAGTGATGCGACTTCATCTTTAGCCATAACATTCTTGGGTGGATCACACAAATAAAGTAGAAGGTGCTCATCGTCATAGCTTTAAAAGACTCTAAAAACAAGGAGGAAAAAACAGGGAAACACACGATGGACGATGTCGAAGTACTCCGGGCGATGTTCCTCAAGGGCGACATGCGCTCGGTGCCGCGGAGGAAGCCGAAGACAGTGCCGCACACACCGCCGCTGAGTAAAAGCCGCCCCAAGAGGCTCCCCCCGCCCACGCGCCTGGACTGGGACGACCGCATGACAGTCGAGCGGGCCGCCGCGCTGCCGCCACCGCGGCCGGCGCCGAAGCGGCTATCGCCGCTGCCAGGCAGGGGGAGAGGTGGCTCCGGTCAGCCGCCGGCCCTGCCGACCCTCTTCAACACCACACGCGCACGCCCGACGGCCACTTCGTCGTCGTCCCCTGCCCCCGGAGCCGGCGGCGTGCTGGCCAACCGGCCCGCGTCGACGCTGCCGCTGGCCCTGCAGCACGGGGGTGCACTCGGCATGAAGAGGAGGCATCCGGCAGCGACGACGACGGCAGACCTGCTCAAGTACCACGACCACATCGCGGCGCTGGCCAAGCCGCGGCCGGTGTTCGTGCGCCCGTCAGGCGGCGGCGGGGCGGCCGACAGTGATGCCGGGTCGGTCGGCGGCGACTTCTTCTTCAAAAACGCGGGGAGCCAGCGGGAGCAAGAGGTGCGGGTGCTGCAGCGGGAGCAGCAGGAGCGGGAGCAGCAGGAACGGCGGAAGCAGGCGCAGCGGGAGCAAGAGGTGCGGGTGCTGCAGCGGGAGCAGCAGGAGCGGGAGCAGCAGGAACGGCGGAAGCAGGCGCAGCGGGAGCAGCGGCAGCGGCAAGAGCAGCAGCAGCTGCAGCAACACCGAAACCGGGAACAGGAGGAGCCGCAGCAACAACAACAGCAACGACAGCAGCAGCAACAGCACTGGCATCCACAACAACAGCAGCAACAGCAGCAACAACAACAGCAGCAACAGCACTGGCATCCACAACAACAGCAGCAACAACAGCAACAACAACAGCAGCAACAACAGCAACATCAAGAGCAGCACCAGAACGCACTGCAACAAGAACAGCAACCACAACAGCTGCACCGGCACCAAAGCCAGGAACGGGACCAGGAACAAGAGCAGCAACTACAACACCCGCATGCACAGCACCAGCACCAGCAACAGCAACAGCAACATCAACAGCAACAACAACAGCTACACCAAAGCCAACCCCAGAAACAAGAGCAGCCACGACAACACCAAGCAGCGCAAGCCCGTGAACAGCAAGCCGCCGACACCCCCGATTCGAACCCGATCACGCTGTCGAGCGTCCCCAGCGGCGGCAGCCCGCCCCTCACCGGGAAGCGGGCGCCGTGCGTCTCGTTCCTGCCGCCGGACGCGCCGGCGAAGGAAGCGTCGCACGAGTTTTTTTGCGACTCGGACACGCAGGACCGCTCGGCCAGCTCAGACTTCTCCCTCACGCAGCCCTCCGCGGCTCCGGAGCCCCAGGCGCGGAAAAGGGCGAGTGACGGCTCCCTTCCGTCGAAGGAAGGTGCAGAAAATCGACCCACGCTTCCCGAAAACGGGGAGAAGGGGGAGAGAGCAGACCCAAGCACTCGCGATGGGGCGAACGGCGGCGGCGATCACGAAGAAGGAAGGACAGGCGCCGACAGCAACAACGCAGCCGGAAAACCCGGTGGAGACGTCACCACCGCAACCGGCATCACTGGATTGGAAGCTGCCGAGAGTCGCGGCGATGGGAAGGCAGATGGGGCGAACGGCGGCAACGGTAGCTCTGGGATTGAGGCACTGGCTCACGAAGAAGGAAGGACAGGCGCCGACAGCAACAACGCAGCTGGAAAACCCGGTGGAGACGTCACCACCGCAACCGGCATCACTGGATTGGAAGCTGCCGAGAGTCGCGGCGATGGGAAGGCAGATCCAAGCACTCGCGATGGGGCGAACGGCGGCAACGGTAGCTCTGGGACTGAGGCACTGACTCACGAAGAAGGAAGGACAGGCGCCGACAGCAACAACGCAGCTGGAAAACCCGGTGGAGACGTCACCACCGCAACCGGCATCACTGGATTGGAAGCTGCCGAGAGTCGCGGCGATGGGAAGGCAGATGGGGCGAACGGCGGCAACGGTAGCTCTGGGACTGAGGCACTGGCTCACGAAGAAGGAAGGACAGGCGCCGACAGCAACAACGCAGCTGGAAAACCCGGTGGAGACGTCACCACCGCAACCGGCATCACTGGATTGGAAGCTGCCGAGAGTCGCGGCGATGGGAAGGCAGATCCAAGCACTCGCGATGGGGCGAACGGCGGCAACGGTAGCTCTGGGACTGAGGCACTGACTCACGAAGAAGGAAGGACAGGCGCCGACAGCAACAACGCAGCTGGAAAACCCGGTGGAGACGTCACCACCGCAACCGGCATCACTGGATTGGAAGCTGCCGAGAGTCGCGGCGATGGGAAGGCAGATCCAAGCACTCGCGATGGGGCGAACGGCGGCAACGGTAGCTCTGGGATTGAGGCACTGGCTCACGAAAAAGGAAGGACAGGCGCCGACAGCAACAACGCAGCTGGAAAACCCGGTGGAGACGTCACCACCGCAACCGGCATCACTGGATTGGAAGCTGCCGAGAGTCGCGGCGATGGGAAGGCAGATCCAAGCACTCGCGATGGGGCGAACGGCGGCAACGGTAGCTCTGGGATTGAGGCACTGGCTCACGAAAAAGGAAGGACAGGCGCCGACAGCAACAACGCAGCTGGAAAACCCGGTGGAGACGTCACCACCGCAACCGGCATCACTGGATTGGAAGCTGCCGAGAGTCGCGGCGATGGGAAGGCAGATCCAAGCACTCGCGATGGGGCGAACGGCGGCAACGGTAGCTCTGGGATTGAGGCACTGGCTCACGAAAAAGGAAGGACAGGCGCCGACAGCAACAACGCAGCTGGAAAACCCGGTGGAGACGTCACCACCGCAACCGGCATCACTGGATTGGAAGCTGCCGAGAGTCGCGGCGATGGGAAGGCAGATCCAAGCACTCGCGATGGGGCGAACGGCGGCAACGGTAGCTCTGGGATTGAGGCACTGGCTCACGAAGAAGGAAGGACAGGCGCCGACAGCAACAACGCAGCTGGAAAACCCGGTGGAGACGTCACCACCGCAACCGGCATCACTGGATTGGAAGCTGCCGAGAGTCGCGGCGATGGGAAGGCAGATCCAAGCACTCGCGATGGGGCGAACGGCGGCAACGGTAGCTCTGGGACTGAGGCACTGACTCACGAAGAAGGAAGGACAGGCGCTAGCAGTTCCGACTTCTCGCTCACGCAGCCCTCCGCGGCTCCGGAGCCTTCCGTTCCGTCGAAGGAAGGTGCAGGAGATCGACCCACGCTTCCCGAAGACGGAGAGAAGGAGGGGAGTGCAGACCCGAGCACACGCGGTGGGGCGAACGGCGGCATTGGGACGGAGGTGCCGACTCACGAAGAGGAAAGGGCGGGGGCTGGCAGCAGCAACGCGCAAACGGACAGACCTGAGGGAGACGCCACCTCCACAACCGCCGAGAGTCGTGGCGAAGGTATGGCAGACCCGAGCACACGAGTTGGGCCAAACCGCGGCAACGGTACCTCTGGGACTGAGGCGCAGGCACACGAAGAAGGAAGGACAGGCGCCGGCAAATTTGATGGAGACGTCACGTCCGTAGCAGGCATTGCTGGATTCGAAACTGCCGAGAGTCGCGACGAAGGGAAGGCAGACCCGAGCACAAACAGTGGGGCTGAGGCGCAGGCACACGAAGAAGGAAGGACAGGCGCCGGCAAACTTGATGGAGACGTCACGTCCGTAGCAGGCATCGCTGGATTCGAAACTGCCGACAGTCGCGACGAAGGGAAGGCAGACCCGAGCACACACAGTGGGGCTGAGGCGCAGGCACACGAAGAAGGAAGGACAGGCGCCGGCAAACTTGATGGAGACGTCACGTCCGTAGCAGGCATCGGATTCGAAACTGCCGAGAGTCGCGACGAAGGGAAGGCAGACCCGAGCACAAACAGTGGGACTGAGGCGCAGGCACACGAAGAAGTAAGGACAGGCGCCGGCAGCAGCAACGCAGTGGCCAAACCTGACGAAGACGTCACCTTCGCAACCGGCATCACTGGATTGGAAGCTGCCGAGAGTCGCGGTGAAGAGACGGCAGACCTGAGCAATGCAGAGGGGAACCCCGACCGGGCCACCAACCCAAGCACTGCGTGCCACTTCGCCACCGCCACGCCGGAGGCTGCCGCTGAGGACCCTGGAAACGAGAAGCCTCGCCCAACCAGCGCAGGGGGCAGAACCTGTGAAAGAGATACCGATGCCGTCGTCGAGCCGGAGATCCGCGAAAATGAAAGCACGCGTCCGAACGGCGCCGCCGAAGGTGGTGTCGCTGCAGGTGCCGACCCCGAAAAGAACGTCGTCCTCACCGACGATCACGATGGGGGCAAAGTGGACGCTAGCAGTGAACTAGTGGGGGCTGGCCCGGGCACCACGCTTCCCGTCAACGAAGCTGCCAAGGCTGAGGACAGCGTCGTCGTCACTACCAACGTTCACGACGAGGAGACGGCAGGCGCTAGCAGTGCACAGGTCAAGACTGAGGACACCATGCATCCCGTCAACGAAGCTGCCAAGGCTGAGGACAACGTCGTCGTCACTACCAACGTTCACGACGAGGAGACGGCAGGCGCTAGCAGTGCACAGGTCAAGACTGAGGACACCATGCATCCCGTCAACGAAGCCGTCAGGACTGGGAACAACGTCGTCGTCAGTACCAACGTTCACGACGAGGAGAAGGCAGGCGCTAGCAGTGAACAGGTCAAGACTGACCCGGGTACCATGCATCCTATCAATGAAGCTGCCAGAATTGAGGACAACGTCGTCGTCAGTTTCAACGCTCACGACGAGGAGAAGGCAGGTGCTACCAGTGAACAGGTCAAGGCTGACATGGGCAGCGTGCATCCCATCAACAAAGCTGTCAGGACTGAGAACAACGCTGTCGTCACCACCACGTTTCACGACGGTGAACAAGTCAAGACCGACAAAGAAGCCGCCAGGACTGAGAACAGCGCCGTCGTCACGATCAAGATCGACGACGAGGAGAAGGCAGGCGCCGGCAGCGAACAGGACCATCCTGACCCGGGTACTACGCATCCCGGCAGAGAAGCTGCCAGCACCGGCGCCACCGCGGCGGAAACCGGTGCTGGCGAGAAGGAAGGCAGCGACAGGCAAGACCAGTCGGCACGTGACGCCGAAACTGACCGAACCCCCGCCGCCGATCCAGCCGGAGAGCCCGGCAGGGCAGAGACCACCGACAGCGCCGAAGCTCGCGTGAGGGAACCAGACGTAACGGACGCGAGGCGAAACCCCGGAGCAAACCCATCAGCGGTGGCCGGCGCAGCGGAGACCGGCGAGTGTGCCGCATTTTCCGCGGGCGCCGATGGCACAACACAAATCGAAAGCACCGCGGTCGCCCATGACGACGGCAGAGCAGGAGACGTCGTTGCTGCCGAAAGCGGCGAGCTGAAGAAAGAAGCGCTGCCGACACCACCGAATGCCAACCAGCAACACGACGCAGCGATTCTTAATGTCTCGGACACAGACGATACGAAACAGCGGGACAGCACCGCTGTTGCCAACGACGACGACATAGCAGGAGACGTCGTTGCCGCCGAAAACGACGAGCCGGAGAAAGAAGCACCGAATGCCAACCAACAACACGACACAGTGATTCTTGCGAATGTCCCGGGCACAGTCGACACGGAACAACGGGAAAACACAGCTCTTCCCAACGACGACGACAGAGCCGGAGGAGTCGTTGCCGCCGAAAACGGCGAGCCGGATAATGAAGCACCGCATGCCAACCAACAACACGATCCAGTGATTCTTGTGAACGTCTCGGGCGCAGACGACACGAAGCAACAGGGAACCACCGCTGTTGCCAACGACGACGGCAGGGCAGGAGAGAGCCGGGACGCCAAAACGCGAGAAGTTTCGCTGCACCTGGGCCTGGGCCTCGACGACGTAGCCCACGCAGAAAGTACGTACCTGACGAGCGACGAGGACGAGCCGGGGAGCCACGCCGCGCCTCCACCGGCCTGAAGGAGGCAGCATTCGGGAGGAAGAACACCGAAGGCGGATCCCGCTGCCCAAAGCGTGTCGAAATTTGGAAGGCTGCCGAGTTCAGGTCGGTTTGACAGGTGACAAGCTCTTTCTCGAATTCCGTTTTCGTGCGCGAGCGAGGCTACTTGGCGTCAAAAAAAGGAAGGGCGCTGAAATTCGCCCTTGACGTTCGGATTGATCTAAGAACGATCCCAAGGAGTCTCTATCGGCTAGCGTCAGTGTTGTTGGATGCCCCCACCAGACTACCTACCGCCACCCTAGATTCTTCAAGCCTGAGATTCCCTCGGAAATCCGTGTCCCGGGGGGCCGCTCTACATCCGCAACGATGCTCAGATCCCTTCCTGTCCTAGATCCTAGCTGGGGGAGGTCTCGGCCCTCGGTCGAAAACCAGATTTTACCGAAAAACTGGTCGTAGAATGGTCGCAGCCCACTTGCACTCGAAAACAGAAGAACTGCCTTCAAGTGGGCTATCGGCGGGAGGTAGACACTTGCTATCCTTGGGGGAAAATAGTACAGACATTCATTCTTGGCCAGGAAAGACCTGGCAGTAGAATGCAGCAGGTGCTGCTTGCAGTGGCTCACCGACGCTGCACGGCGGAGCTCAGCCTCACGAGCTGTAGCTGGCTTCGAAAGCGGGCGCCATACCCGTTTTTTTCTCGGGTGTACATTTATACGCGTTTTGGGTGTGTAGCACGCCCGCTTCTCCGGCACACTCCAGCTTCTGAGGAAGATACCCAACCTGAGTTCACCTACCCCCCCTATGACGACCTGTACCGCGATTATGCTCTACTAAACTCACGTGCGAAGAGATAACCGCGACGCCGGCGATGCAGGTTCTCCCCACAGATTGCTTGCATCTTACCAGAATTGGATCTGGCGTCTTCTGGCGGGGATTAGCTTCTATATCCACATTCGGACTGTCAGTCCAAATTTGGAAAAGCCGGCGGGGCAGAAAAATGGCACTCCGACACTCTTTGATCCTGTTGGCTCGGGCTAGTTGAGGAGTGCTACCTTTTACCGGAATATTACTAGTTGTAGAAGCCAGCTCCACCCCGAATTCTCCTGGTGTCGATTCGAGGCGGTCGTGCTCATCTAGCCATGCGTCTTGCTCCTTTTCCCTCAGCAAACTGCAAGAACTACAAGGCTCGACAACGTCGGTCGGGCAGGGGGTGAATTGGCTCACAACCGAGAGAACCTGTTCAAAAAAAGAACGCGCTGCCGCTTTGTACGATTCGCTGTTAGGCACCCCCTGTAAAGGGGTTCATTCGTCGCCCATCCCCTCGCTCCATTTCGTACCATTTACCCTGTGAGAACGTGGGCGTCAACCTTTTCAGCGCGCCGCAAACAAGCGGCCTGTCGGAGCCTTCAGGCCTTCGTGTCCTGAGGTGACGAACGGGATGGACCACCTTCCAACAAGAGATCCAAACGACAACGGTACCCACAACCACTTCTTCACGTGTATTTGAAAAAACACCCAACGCCACGAAATTCGAGCTTCGCGGACGAAAGGTCAAACGACACCAATCTGTACGCGCATACGGCTTTGTTGGAAACACCAAAAAATACACGAGAACGCTTTCCAAACGAACGTGCCCTTGATGAGTCGAATAGTCGGCAATAGTTTTTGGGTTAGAATGCAAAGAATCTGTGGCGATTATCTGCATTTGCCACTGGATGACTACCTCTTCGATCGTACCGTGTCGTGCTTCTGGCGTTTGCATTTATTTGAGTTGTCGTCCTCGCGCGGTCGCTTTGCGACTCTTCCCTTCCTTGCCGGTTTGCATGCTTCTGCGGCCTTTGCCTTCGCTTTTACGGGCGGCGCTGGGCACTTCTTCTTCCGCTGGGGGGTCGTCGTCTCTCGTCTTCGATTTACCGGCGCTGATGCCTTCCTTGCTGGTGACGGCGGTATTGGCGGGGCCGGCGCCGGCGCCTGCCCGTCCGCGTTCCGGGGTGGAGTTTGCTGCTCTTTCGTGTGTTCTCCTAGAGGCGTGGCTTTGCTCTGTGGTCGCTGCCGGTCTCGCTGCTTTGCTGCGGCGCGTCCTAGGGGCGCTCGTTCACCCTGTTCCTTCGGTTCAGCCCCGGGTGTGTCAGGCGCTGGGGAATCCTCGCGCTTTCTGCGGCGCTGTTGCTCGCGTCGTTGCAGTACCTGGTAGCGGTGGTGGTGGCCTCGTTTGCAGCACTGGCCAGGCCGCCGGTTGCACAGGTCCGATATCCTCTTGCAGTCTTCGCACGCCGGCATGTCGTGGTCCAGACACCCGTGGCGCGACCCTCCGCAGCACTCTGCGACCGTCGCGCACGTCGCACAGATCGTCATCCGCTGCTTCTCGCAGAACTTGACGGCAAGCCCTGGTTTTCGCAGCACCACACCACCGTTCTCTTGTTCCGTTTGCAGGGCGCGCATTTCTTCTTCTGGTGACTTTGCACACCGCCCCTAGTTGTGAGCCCAGGCACACCGTCGGCTACACGCCACGGGTCCCCCCCCAGAGGTCTGCTCTCTTTGCTCTCTCCCGCGGGCGGTATCGTCGTCGAAGACGCTCCACCTTGCGGCTCGCTCCCCTCTCACATCGTCGTATCTGGGGAATACGTCCATCCCCCATGCTTCGCCACTGAACCCGTGCCTGCAGGCCACCAGCTACCCGCATGGTCTCCTCGCCAGCCCGAAAGATCGGGTGGAACTCGTACCCGGTGAGGCGCGGCGGGGCGCCAACGGTGCGCAACGACCCGACCTTTTGGAGCTGACCGGGCAGCAGTGGCCCTGCTCCAGATCTCTCGGTCGCTTCTCCGAGCATCTTCAACATCTTCGCCAAAACCTTTGCTCTCGTGCATAGCGGAGTGCTACTCGACGTTGCCGCCAGATTCCCCGGGAGATCTCATCCCGTGTACGCTTCGAAGGCCACCGCCAATTCTGCTGTGGACACATAGCCTTCGGCAATAGCCAACAAAAACACACACGCACGTGCTCGCTGCTCCGCGTGTACAAGAAGACGTCTCCCCCTGGATACACGTTGCAGCCAGCAGCACACGGGACACGAAGCAGGAGAACCATTGTCAAACGAGACTACATTTCCGGACAGCGCGTGGTCACTACGGGCAGCAAGAAGTAGCGTCAGCTGTGACGTGAGGAAGCCTACGGCCTGGGCCATACTCCGCAACAGGGGTTACCCATACATGAACTCTAGCACACACGCACACGCACTGACTATCACAGGTACGATAGGCACACCAGACTGCAATACCTCACAGGAACCCTTTCGACGATGGTCACACGGAAACCCCCCAACCCCCGGATCCTCAAGCGAACTTGTACACAGGAAAATGAGATAGGAAATGCGAGCGCGCTCTAAATTAAGTCGAATAGTCGGCAATAGGCAACAAAGATACATGCACAAGCACACGTACTGCTACTTGCGCACACATATACGCTACCTTCAAGGTACCTCTACGAACGACAATCGTCACCCGGAGACTTTAAAACCCCGGATCCCTCGTGCAAGCGAACTTCGCAAACTCTAAAAAAACGCCTCCGACAGGTGAACACATGCCAAAGGAAAGCCGTCGCACATTGCGAGGGGTGATTACGAAAGCTACCACCCCACTCGCGCCCTGTCCGTCTTTGTCGGCCCGTCCGGGAAGCGCGGAAAACTCGAAGGCGGCGAACTGAAAGCAACAACAGGGTCCGCACGCGAAAAAAAAGGGAAACCCAAGAAGAGAAAAAAAAAATTCAGAGAGAGAAAAGTCAGACATCAGAACGACGTATATCGTCGACCGCACAAAAACCCCCGCCAACACCCAAAACAGCTTCCGGCGGCAGAGAAAAACCTCCTAAAGAAATCAATTGCCTCCGGGTGGGCAGGTCTGGCACTTGCTGCCGATTGGGAGGAGGAAAAAGAAGAAGAACAAAAAAACGAAACTCGACGGTAACACAAACAGAAAATAATCTCTACCCCCATCTGGGATCGTCGGAAACACAAGCCCGGTCGCCCATCGAAACGACGTCTGGTGGGGCAGGAGAAGTGGGGCTGAAAGCGGCCGCCCGCCACCGAGCAGGAGAAGTCTGAGGGTTGTCCGGCTTTGTCCTCAGTTCTTTCGGATCAACGAAGTCTGCCTGTTTTGAGGGTGTCGTCCACACGGAGGGGTTTTTTGTGTGTTCGTCACAAAGAAAAGAAGCCGAACATGCCAAGAGACGCGCCGAACTACATGCGACCCACGCGGGCGGCCAACGTCAGGCGGTTCTCACAGTCGACGACGCGGCTGCGGAGGCTGACGAGCGAGCTGGCGGGCGTGCAGGGCAAGCTCGCAGCGCGCCTCAGCGAGTACCAGCAGGAGTGCGCCGAAGCCGAGCTGCTGGTGGCGCGGGCCGTCGCGCTGACGAACCGGCTGAAGAGCGTGCGGGAACGCCTCCGCGCCGCGGTCGGGCTGAGGGCCCGGTTGGCGGAAGCTGGGCTCATGGAGACCGACGATGCCGTCCCGTGGGTCGCCCGCCTCAGGAACGCCGGCACGCAGCATGACGACACCTACGGGTAAGTCCCTATCTTCGTTTCTTTTCATTTCCATGTAGCCTCTGTAGCTGATGCTAGCATCGTGCATGTTACACATCAAACTAAGATTTCACCCTATCATTCATTTCTGAATGACACCTCGATACAAAAAAGTTATCGACAACTAACACGTAAAAGTCAAGCGAACTTTAACTCTAAAATATTGAAACAAAACTGCACATATATTTTCATTTCCATGCGAAGAAGACTTGCTGCTCGCATCAATCATCATGCATGGCAGTGTTCTGCCTAGACTTTACGACAACTAACAAGTAAAAGAGTGTGCCGGGGTAAGCCTGCCACACGTCACGTGTTCGGCGGTACTGGAAAACTACGGGCCTACGGGTCAAGTGGCTACCTATGGCGCTTGCGCTGAACACGAGTTCGTAGAGACGGTCAGCCACAGGGCAGAGCGGACGGGGGTTGTGGCACTGTGCTGCCTTCGACCCATCCCGACATCCTTGTAGTACGACATGGCCCTCCCAGCCAAAACACGACAAACTAACGCAGCAGCTTCGAGCTGGAAGACACCACTGAACCCGAACCGGTGGCGACGCTCCCTGATTTCAACGACGGCTTGGACAAATACACGGACGAAGCCCCGTCCCACTTTCTGTGTCCGATCACCTGCGACATAATGAGGTCGCCCGTCATGACGTGCGACGGGCACACGTATGAGGAACGGGCCATCGTCCTGTGGTTCGTGTCGTTTCGCGAGGGATCGCACGCCCCGACCTCCCCGCTTACGAACCTGCCGCTGGCCTCACTCGAGCTGCGCCCCAACGAGAAGCTGCAGAGGGAGATCCGAGAATGGCTCGCGGTGCTCCAGGTGGGCCGCGCGGAAGACCAGTTGGACAGCAGTTCGATCCGGCGCATCAAGCGCGAGATGAGCCTGCGCACCGTGGCGGCGGCGGCGGCGTCGTCGCTGGGGTCTCCCTGCTGCGGCCGGCTGCAGCGGCAGCTGCTGGGGTCCGCCTCGAGTCAATCGCGAAGGGAAGGCACCTTCGAACCCGACGTGTACACCGCATCGGCGAGAGGGGCGGTCGACGATCGACGGCATCTCCTCCAGCGCCGGTGCAACGGCGGCTCCGCTTCGAGTCAACTCGAGCCCGATTTGTACACCGCATCGGCGGAAGGGGCGGCCGACGACAGACAGCATCTCCAGCGCCGTTGCAACGGCGGTTCCGCGTCGAGTCAACTGCAAAGGGAAGGCACCTTCGAACCCGATTCGTACACCGCATCGGGGGGCGGGGCGGCCGACGACAGACGGCACCCCCCGCGGCAGCGCCGCTGCGCCGGCGCCGTGTTCGAAACGGCGTTCGACGCCGAACGCGGCTCCCGCCTCGAACCCCGCAACCCTTGCCCCAGCGGGCACGACCACGCGGCTGCCGGGCCAGCGTTTTCGTCGGCGTTCCGCCCGCCGTCACCGCCGCCGCCGTTGTCTCCCCCACACGCCCATAGCCTCGCGCAGCGGCTCCGCTTCCACGGCAGCCCGCCGCGAGACCCGGTGGAACCCCGCTGGTCGTCGTCGATCGTCCTGGAGACGGAGCCTTTCGCACAGTCGCTCAACGCGCTGCGCCAGACGGGTGCGGGCGCAGCCCCGATTTGGTCGTCGTCGGTGGTGCCCGCGCACGAAGCCGACGCGGAAGCGCTCAACGGCATCCGCGGGTCAGCGGACTTCCGCCTGCCGGAGCCGCCGGGCGACGCTCCGGCCGCCGCCACCACCGCCGCCGCCGGCCCTGGGGCGGCGGCGGACCGGGCGGCCGGCGGCCGCGGCGTGCAGCGCAGGCAGGCGCGGTCGCTGCGCCCGATGCTGGCGTCGACGATGGTCGCACCGGCTTCGACGCCCATCGCCGGCTCGGTGTGCCGTCGTTTTTCACTTCCGCCGCTCTCGAAACGTGTCAGCTAGACTTTGGCAGGTAGAGCGAAGTGTCGTGCATGTCCGACATAGTTTCAAAAGTTGTCGTATCTGTCAGACACGGTTTCACAGGTTGTCGTTTATGTCTGACATAATTTCAAAGGTTGTCGTTTACGTCTGATATGGTTTGCGAAGTTGTCGTATGTCCGACATGGTCTCAATGGCTGTCGTATGTGTCCGACATGGTCTCAATGGTGGCCGACGGTCTCAATGACTGTCGTATGTGTCCGACATAGTTTGAAAGGTTCTACCCCGAGACCAAGACCAGAAAAAGCACTGTACGTTCACCCCACGCACTGTTTCGCCAGTATCATGCTAGCACCGACAGGAGCATGAGGTACTTCTCTGCGTGAACTGTAAACCAAGACCTTTCCCGAAACAAACAAACAGGCGGCTGCTGGGATGCGCATCCGAGCTCGCAGCCTCAACTTCAGGTGCAGGTGACCGTTGCCTTGGGTACGGCGTGGTGCAAAGAGTTGTTCGTCGGATTCACCCGCGTCCGCATCGGCGCTGGCGTGGGTGTTTTCGCAGCCTGGAGTTCTCCTTCGTAGCCTCCGTTTACGCCCGGCTGTCGTGTTTCGTTTGGTACTAACAATTTTGCTTGATTGGTTGCCCTTCAATGTATTGTGCAGGCTAAAAAGACGTAGGCAGCGCGTTTTGCCGCACGCACGAACAAAACGAAGCGCCTGCTGTCTTTTTTTGTCGCGAAGGGATGATAAGTCTGGCGGCGATGTTTTGTTGGTTGACCTGCAGGCTAGTCGGTACTCGCAAGGCAAGTGAGCGTGCCGCCACCTGCGATGTTGCGAAGATGCTCTGAGGACGTGACTGCCGCACTCGGTGTTGGACACGACACGAAGTGTCGACACACACCTGCAGCAACTTACTGCAGAATGCCTGTCACAACTTCCACCGGCAACGGTACTGGGGTAGACCGTCCCCCTGGCAGGAGGCACTATTTAGCACTAACAAACTAGCGGGTTGCCACGTCGCTAGCGTGTCCTGGTGGCTGATCCAATTTCCAAATGAAAATGAAACGGGGAAAACGATCAACCGGGCGTGCGCAAACGAAACGAGGCGTCTGTCTTTTTCTGGTGATACCCACACTCCGGACTTCAGCAGCCACATACCAAGTCAATGCGGGAGTGAAAAAGTGCGGAGTAGCCACACCCGCATTGAGGGAGTGAGGCCGACCGCACAAACGACCGCGAGACCACTCCAGCAATCCGGAGTGGGAGTCCGAGGTGCAAATCTAAAGAGTTATAGGACTTCTGGGGGGTCCTGTAGGGTGACACCGTTTTTTTCTTTTACATAAGCGCCAGCTTGGAAGGAAACGCTCGACAACAACTGCCAGGCAAAGAACCGAAGGGATCCTAAGTGCTGTAACTACCGAACCACGTGTTGAACGGACGTGAGGTCCAACACGACAATTCACACAAACACAACAGGTCAAAAGTCCTGAGTGAGAAGCAACACACAGTGGTGTAAGCGAAGAACAAAACAGATTGTGTTTGTATTGTATTTCCCCCTGTACCTCTATATTTCCTTCCCCCCTTCGGAGTCAAAGCAGCTGCGTCGAGTATTTCTTGTGTTAACAATGCAGTGTTGGTACTAAAAAATAGTAGTTGGCAGCGTACTACATGAACCTTACCAAAGCAGGTGAGTTCCGCTAGTGCGCACAAACAAAGAAAGTGCCATACTAATTTTTCGCGGTTGTTCTTTGTTTTCGAAACGGCCTCTTGTTCCCCGGTGAAAAACCAGACTGGTGTCACTGTCCTCCTGCACTCAAGTTCAAGCACTGATGATGGTCCGTCCCCTGCCGGCCTGAAGTGTCCAGCATAGCATGCACGGTATTTGCTTCTATGCCTCTGCTTGCTTTTTATTTGTTATGATTTGGGCGGCCCGCAGCGCTACAAGGCGGCGATCCCCCGCGAGACGAGCTCACCCGCCGGCCAGAGCGCCCGCTGCAGCACCAACTCCGGTGCTACCACTCACTGTAGCAGAGCCGCGACCTGCGGCGCGCCTCCGGAGCGACTTACGCCCGCCGTAGCAGTGCGAAGAGAAGTGAGGAGACCGGAAACTCCCCGGAGAGATGGTCCCTGCACTCTAACTCGTCTCTCTCTCTCTCTCTCTCTCTGATTTGGCGGTGGTGCTCGCCTTCCTACAACGAGCAAAACATGTTCTTGGCTGACGTGAGTATCTCCGATGCTTGCTTCGCACTCTATGTTAGAAGCAGCCGAAACACAGTGCAGGTAGGATGTTGGATCGAGCCTCGAGCCCACACCATTTCAAGCACGTTCTTGCCCCTCTCACGCGGCCACTTCCGTGGGTCCGCCTGACTACTCAAAGTTCAGTATTAGTAGTAGTAGTAGTAGTTTGAACTCGTAATACAGCAACAATCTGTGTCAATAGACTGCACAAGCCGCTACAGACTACCTCTTTGTACGCGTCGTGTCATGCTTCGGTCGCTTCTTGCCCCGCCTACTGTTTGTCAAAGTCTGGTCAAAGTTCAGTAGTAGTATGTGTCGTCTGCCGAAGCAGCCGGAGACAGCAGGCGCAGGGGGCAGGTCTTGCTTTACTTTTCTCTTCTTCTTGGAGGCATCCCGACTGTCCAATCTCGGTCGAGAAAGGTTTGCGCGCATTGTGATGAGGTGGTTGACCAGGCCCCCACGAAGCCTTATACACAACACGGCTACAACACGAGGATGCAGCCCTGCTTAGGTGTGCAGGCCATTGGCTGCGAAGCACCCCGACCGGTCGATTTGCCACTTTTGTGGCCCTCTATTCGCCGGGCGGTGCTGTCAGCACTTGTTCCGCGTCGCACCAAGTACATGATACTGTCACTTCCGGGGGTCCGCCTGACTACTACGCGAAGCTGTGCACTTTCATCCTGGCTGGAGAGCAATAAAGGTGGGCAATTCGTCAGAATCGTTCACGACGCTGCAAAAGAGACTCGGCAAGGAAGCAGGCGGCTTCGACTGCGTGATCGACGATGCCGGAGGCCTGGGCTCACCCAGTACGTCAAGATGATGAAGCAGGGCGGTATGATCGTGTCGTACGGCGCGACCGCCGGCGCTCAAAGTTCAAAAATACTCGAGGACTGCCTTGTGCTCATTTCGAAGGAGGCTAGAGGGGGCAGAAAACAATACAACTACAAAGACTTTAAGTGGGTCTTTTTCGTTGAACGCTTACGACCCGCCACTAAACCTAGATTTACCTGTGTTTCGTGTGGGCTACAGCACATTTACCTCCTTTGATCTATCGCAACTGCACGGCAGTCTCCTCAAGCATTTCCTACAAAGCGGGTGCTAATACAAAAAGAATTCGCTACCGTAATTGGAATATTAATGTTGAACTGGACGAAAGCTGTAGCGGGCAAATGACAGACCGGGTAAAACCTGGGTTGACCTGAAAAAAAAAAACGATCGTGAAAAAAAAAACGATCGTTTTTTTTCCATAGGGGTTTGCTTCGGTGTGTCGAGTGACGAGTAGTTCGAGTAAAGTTTTGTGTATCACGTTATTGCCACGACATCGCTAGGCATCAGATTCGTCTTTGAAGGAGCCCCTATCACGGAACGGTTCATCGGAGTTAGCCGGAGTCGAAGCATTGCCTCAGGAAAAGCCACAGCTGGGAAGCGCAACTGCAGCTAGTGTTCGAGGAAGTAAGTAGAAAAAGCACTTCGATGAGCAAAGCTTCAGTCTACGCCGCCAGCCTCAGAGGTGAGTTGGAAAGGATACATGTCGATAATCCCTGAGTGGGCATAGAAGCGCATGATTGCGGAAAATGACGAGAAAAAGAGCATGTGACTCACCATCCTGTGAACAGCCTTTTTGAGGAGCTCAACACTTGACCTTTTTGCAGTTTCTGAGGATGATAATTCCGCAGGCGACATCAACAGCATCGTGCAAAAGAGGGAGAAGGCGTCGGCCGCAGCTGCGGTGGTGACGATCAAACGTCAACATCAGAGATTACTGACATTGCTTAGCGTGCTGTTCGGGGTTGCTGGCTACCCTTTCCGACATGAAAGGCCATGAACCAGCTGAATCTGGCCACCGAAGTCAATTTTACACAAGAAATAGACGCGCCAAACATTGGTTGGTTCATAATTACAACAGGAAATCTTGAGAAGAAAAAACGATCGTTTTTTGAAAACGATAAAAAACGATGATATTTCACTTTCGAAAATGATCGTTTATATAACTATCGTTTCCAATCCGTGTCTAAGGGCATTTTTTTGGTACCTCTAAGGAAATAAACGAATTGTTTGGTACCTCTAAGGAAGATCACCCAAAAAAATAAGTTTGAGGTCAAACTTATTTAAAAAGGGGGTCGAATATTAACAGTTATTTGACACACGTCTGGTTGTCTAAAATCACTACCACTATTTGATCCTGCTACTGTTCGGCTACCCGGAACTTTTATTATTATTCGACAAATCGAATAATATCACAGTGTTATGATTCGACCCCCCCCTTTACACGTGCTGGGCCTCGAACGATAGTGAAGTATGCCCGAAGGATTGACAGATTGAGAGCTCTTTCTCGATGAATTGTGTGGTGGTGCATGGGCCGCTCCTGGCTGGTGGAGTGATTTGTCAGGTTGATTCCGTTAACGAACGAGATCTCGACCCTTAAATAGGTGGGCGTGTCGTTGTAGGGGGGTGTGTTTTGGCATCGGCGGCTTGCTGCTTACCCGAGACGCGCACTACTTAAGGGGACTACGCGCGACTTATAGCGCGCGGAAGAGCGAGCCAATAGCAGGTCTGTGATGCTCTTAAATGTCCTAGGCTGCACGCGCACTACACTGACGCATTAAACGAGTTTGAGAGCCTTCCGGCTACCTTGACTAGGACGAAGCCGGGGAACCCCTGAGCTTTTTGAGACTAACCGTCCTGCAGGTTGTCGTGCAATGTATTTCCGAAGGCTAAAAAGTCGCAGGCAGCGTGTTTTAGTGGCTGATCAGAGCTCCTAGACTAGCGGGGAAACGATCAACCGGCACGCACAAGGAGGCCTGCTTGCTCTTCTGTCTGCGCCGTCGAGTTTCCTCGTATCTCCATCCCTTTTTTCTTTGCCGTTCCATAAAGCAAAACGCATTTCTTAGTGCTTGCATTGTTACATTCTGAGCTACAAACTGGCGGGTATTATGTGAAAAAGACGTAGGCAAGCGTGTTGGTTGGCTAGAAAAAGGCCGCTCCTGGTCCTGGAACGCGGCGGTCAACCACAGCTTGCAAAGCTAGAGTCGGAGGCAGCACAGTGCTGCACCGTCTCGACGAGCTTGTGTCCAGCGCAAGCGCCAAGCCCCAAGGTGCGCCACGCCTTGATGCTTTAGTTTGGGAAACCGGTAGCCACTTGACCTGTAGGCCCGTGGCTCTGCAGTACCGCTGAACACGTGAAGCTTGGCTCCCGTGTAGCAGGCTTTCCCTGGTTACAGCAAGTGGGACTCCTGGCACGTCGAAGCGCTCACCTCATTTTAGTACTAACAACCTTGCGGGTTGCCCTTCAATGTATTGTGCAAGCTAAAAAGACGGAGGCAGCGTGTTTTGGTGGTGGCTCAGCATTTTTAACCTGAAAATGGCACGTGGTAAATACAAGTGGGAAAACGATCAACCGGCACGAAGCGCCTGTCTTCTTTTACGCTTTTCGGCAGCCCGGCGCGAAAGAAACGAGCTTTTACAAATCCAAAGGACACGGATAAGAGAAGGGGGTGGCATTTCTCCTCTCGCGGTATTCATGTTTCCCCACATTTTATACACCCTTTTTCGTGGCAGCCACGGGCAAGCATTGTACTCGAGGTGTCCGAACGCCGAAGCAGCAACCTTAGCAAAAACTACGCACTATGAACCCCCAAAGCCTGCCACGTCCAGGACCACAACACAAGAGCCGGACTCGACTCAAAGTATACTTAGAGCCATGCGCGGAGACGAGACATCTACCGACACACCACAGAACGACACGACAGCACACACCCCACACGAACACCCACAACACCAGGCACGTCACAGACCTCCAGTACCACCGCGGAAACAGAGACCAGCAGTGAAGACGACTTACGATGTCCCCACTGCCACACACGCACAACAACAGCCGGCCTCAAACTGAAGGGAAAACAAGGATTACGGACGCACCTACGTTACTGCAAGAAGAAACCACCCAGAACTTAGTCACAAGCAGAGACAACGCTGCGAAGCACCACCCAGAAACGAGAGAGATGTCCCTACTGCCACAGCGACGGACGAACCACCGTGGGGAAACCACTCTTCAAAAGTCTATACGCCACCATAAGCCCTGTTGCAAAAAGAAGCACCGTATACGACGCACAGCAACGACGACTCCATCAGACGAAATACCTCACTAACCACGTACCCAGTGTGCCCAGAGTGCCTTAACTGTGGCGAGCAACGAACAGTTTTACCCTGCAAATCTACCCAAAAAAAACCTTATTTTAGGGCGGAAACAACCCGCACCACGTGAAGCACCGCAAGTGCCGCGAAACCCAAACACCACACTGCGAGAAAATACATATAAACGCGGACAACAGACCGGTACGGGCTACAAGGCAACCCCTGCTCAACTTGTAGAACGTGGGGGGCCCAGGACTACACTCCACGAAGGAATGTACTTGGTGTCGGTCACAAACAGTCCCGGACATGGCTAGCCATAACCCATAACGAAAGCGTGCACTAAATATACAACCCGTAACCACATAGCCCTTTCTTGCTCTAAGAGAACCCATTCATGAACGGTCACACGGAGACCCTAAACCCCCGTAATTTCAAGCGAAATTTAACTCTAAAAAAAGGACGTGGATCTGAGGGTTTCTCTCCTGAGGGCCGGTTGTCCAATTCTAGGTCCTGGTGTCCAGTTTGTGATCGTTTAAGGTTAGAATGCAGAACTTATGCCTGTAGCGATGGCCCGCATTCTTCACCAGGTGGCTACCTCTTCGTACCGTGCCGTGCTTCAAGTGATACTGTGATACGACAGCTTCAGGCAATTCTAGGAAGCTCCAGGGAATAGGAACGGACCGGCTTAGGGCTACAAACAGCGTACCAGTTGACGCCTCGAAGCCAGCACCCAGTCTAGAGGACGCAGTGGTTGACACTGGTCGACCATTCGTTTTGCAGTAGTCGCCTGTGAGCTAAGCAGTGGTCGACAAAGTGGTTGACCACTGGTCGACCATTCGTTTTGCAGTAGTCGCCCATGGGCCAGGCAGTGGTCGACCATTCGTTTTGCAGTAGTCGCCCATAGGCAGTGGTTGGCAAAGTGGTTGACCACTGGTCAACCATTCGTTTTTGCAGTGGCCGCCCATGGGCCAGGCAGTGGTCGACCGTTCGTTTTGCAGTAGTCGCCCATAGGCAGTGATCGACAAGGGGTTGACCACTGGTCGACCATTCGTTTTGCGATGGTCGCTCATGGGCCAGGCAGTGGTCGACCATTCGTTTTGCAGTAGTCGCCCGTGGGCTAAGCAGTGGTCGACAAAGTGGTTGACCACTGGTCGACCATTCGTTTTTGCAGTGGTCGCCCATGGGCCAGGCAGTGGTCGACCATTCGTTTTGCAGTAGTCAGTGGTCGACAAAGTGGTTGACCACTGGTCAACCATTCGTTTTTGCAGTGGCCGCCCACGGGCCAGGCAGTGGTCGACTGTTCGTTTTGCAGTAGTCGCCCATAGACAGTGATCGACAAGGGGTTGACCACTGGTCGACCATTCGTTTTGCGATGGTCGCTCATGGGCCAGGCAGTGGTCGACCATTCGTTTTGCAGTAGTCGCCCATGGGCTAAGCAGTGGTCGACAAGTGGTTGACCACTGGTCAACCATTCGTTCTGCAGTAGTAGGCCCACGGGCCTGGCAGTGGTCGACAAGTGGTTGACCACTGGTCAACCATTCGTTTTGCAGTAGTAGCCACGGGCCTGGCAGTGGTCGACAAGTGGTTGCCACTGGTCAACCATTCGTTCTGCAGTAATAGCCCACGGGCCTGGCAGTGGTCGACAAGTGGTTGACCACTGGTCAACCATTCGTTTTGCAGTAGTAGCCACGGGCCTGGCAGTGGTCGACAAGTGGTTGCCACTGGTCAACCATTCGTTCTGCAGTAATAGCCCACGGGCCTGGCAGTGGTCGACAAGTGGTTGACCACTGGTCAACCATTCGTTTTGCAGTAGTAGGCCCACGGGCCTGGCAGTGGTCGACAAGTGGTTGACCACTGGTCAACCATTCGTTCTGCCGTAGTAGGCCCACGGGCCTGGCAGTGGTCGACAAGTGGTTGACCACTGGTCAACATTCGTTCTGCAGTAGTAGGCCCACGGGCCTGGCAGTGGTCGACAAGTGGTTGACCACTGGGCAACCATTCGTTCTGCAGTAGTAACCCACGGGCCTGGCAGTGGTCGACAAGTGGTTGACCACTGATCAACCATTCGTTCTGCAGTAGTAGGCCCACGGGCCTGGCAGTGGTCGACAAGTGGTTGACCACTGGTCAACGTTCGTTCTGCAGTAGAAGCCCACGGGCCTGGCAGTGGTCGACAAGTGGTTGACCACTGGGCAACCATTCGTTCTGCAGTAGTAGCCCACGGGCCTGGTCGACAAGTGGTTGACCACTGGTCAACCATTCGTTCTGCAGTAGTAGGCCCACGGGCCTGGCAGTGGTCGACCACTTGTCTACCACTTCGTCGGGGCACTTTATTGCCCTGCCCACTTTTCAAAGCACGCCCCACGTCCAGGTAAACACACAACAATGCCGACCTAACTGCTGCGGCGCCTGTCCAAGCGGGGGCCTTGTCGAAGGTCGTTGCCGCGGTCGGCGGGGGGGATGCGCTGCGCTCGTTCCTCGCCGAAAAGCTGCGGCCGCACGCCGGCGTGAAGCTCGTGTACAACGAGACCCTCAACTACTACGCGAAGCGAGGGGACGTCAGGCGCCTCGGAGCCGTCGTGTCCGCGATGCGCCAAGGGGGGCACCAGCCGACCCTTGTAAGCTACAACATCATGATCGGTACGCTTTTTTTTTTGTATAAGCCCTACCTGCTTTGTAGGAAATGCTTGAGTAGACTGCCAGTTGCGATAGATCAAAGGAGGTAAATGTGCTGTAAGCGTTCAACAAAAAAGACCCACTTTGTATGGTGTGATCGGTATAGCCATGGGGTACTACGGGGGAACTACGGGGAACTGGCCTTGGGGTGTCCTTTTTTTTTTTGGTGGTACTTGAGGGGCATAGGTCTCATGTTTCCCTCAGACTGCGGGGGCTTTGGAGTTAGTTAAAGGGTTTGGGGCTTTTTGGGGGTGTTGGTGGACAGGGGCACCAGGGGTCTTCAAACCGGCGCGTTTAAATTTAGGGAAAACGACAAAGTGGATTCTATATAACTGGATTACGACAAAGTGGATTATAATCCACTTTGTCGCCAATCCACTTTGTCGCCTAATCCACTTTGTCGCCCCGTATGGGGCATTTGTGGGGGGTCGCAATCATGCACCGTTGGTCAGAAGACCCTATTGGGATGGTACTTGGACTTCCTCGGCAGCTTTGATGAAACGACAGAGTATTCGAAAAAAAAGAAGAATATCGTCATGTACCTGACTCCTCGTGGTACCCAGGAGCGCTTCCGTCGAATAGGTTTAGCATTTGAGATCATTGCATATCCGGCGTTGAGGCGAATCTGGCAGTACGCTGGGGAAGAAGTACTCGACGACGACTTTACTGCCGGCTTTGCCAGCGATTTGATGGCTACCCTGGGTCTCTATTTCACAAAAATTCGAACTGGAAAGGACATTTTCGGGAATCCGCTGTGGATGGAAAAAGCGAGACGAGGTGTGACATTTCCTACGAAGGCCCCGGAAGTAAAGTTTGTGTGCCAGCGGAACTCCGTTCAGCAGTTCATTCGGCGTATGAAAGCCCACTTAGACGCGGCTGGCTCTATTGCGAGCTATTACGGAGGTCCCGGCGTGCAGATGCCAACCATTAAACCCATAGACGAGGCAACAGATTCAGCTTTCCTGTCTTCTGTTGCCCACAGGTTTGCCTGCGGCATTGTTGCAGAGCTGACCATGTACAGCAAGGCAACAGCGGATACCCCAAGACCCGTAAAGCTAGGACCGAGTCTCATAGAGGGCACCGTTGGATCCATGAAACGTCACCTGCAACAGCAGACAAACACGCGCATCCGCGATGAATGCATCAGGGCAAAGCTATCGAGCACCAACGCTCACCTGAGCATTCACCAGCCCTACCCAAAGACAATTCAGCAATATGCTGCGCAAAGGATAGAAACTATCCAGGCGAGGAAAGACCGATGCGGTTTGCTGAAGTTGACCCACTACAAGGCGAAGCAAGTTTCTCATGACGACAGGAAAAAGTGGCAGGCAGAACGCAATGACTTCATCAAAAGGATTCCTTGGCGATTCGATGCAGACAGTCATTGGCGAAAGGATGCGCTTGTGCAGCAAGCTGAACGGCGAGGTATCAAGTCCTGCCAAAACTGGAGCAAAGACAAGCTTGTGTCTGCATGTCAGGAAGCTGATGAGAAGTTGCTTCTTGACGAGCTAAAACAGCACGCCCTTGCCCGAAGCATGCGATTCCGGGCTAATGTTGTTGCTGGCAAGTTGCTCCATGACCTGGAACAGAAGGATGCAAAAACCGAAGAACCCGAGGCTTTGCCGCGTCCGAGGTCTCCCTCCCGGCAGCGAAAGAAGCAACCCCAAGAAGACGAGCCCCCCCTGAAAAAGGTGCGCTTCGAGACAGCTAATAGCGAGGATAGTGAAAGCAGCGAGGAGATGTAGCGCAGAAACGTCACAGGTTTGCAGACTGGGTTATTTCATCAAGATGTTGGAACCGTTTGACCGTCGAGATCCCACAAATTTCGCTTTCCAATTTCCGGAGGACGTGTGCCGTCTTGTTTTTTGGTCGTTTTATTTTGTTTTTACGCAGTGTCTTCTTCTTCATCCTCTTGGCTTTCCGACCTTCGTGGGCCAAATATCATCAGAATTGTGACAGAAAGGTGCAAAGTCGCTAGGAAGTGCTCACCAAGATCAAGAATCACAGCCCTGAAGTACTCAGCAAAAACTGAAAAAGCAAAAAAAAAAACGACACCCCCCCCCCTGGTTGAACTACGGGGGAACTACGGGGAACTGGCCCACCGACCACACCATTGTAGTTGTATTGTTTTCTCCCCCTCTAGCCTCCTTCGAAATGAGCACAAGGCAGTCCCTCGAGTATTTTTACGTAAGCGCCAGCTTGAAAGGAAATGCTCGACGATGCTGCCCGACAAAGAACCGAAGGGATCCCAAGTGCTGTAACTACCGAACCACGTGTTGAACGGATGTGAGGTCATGCGGGGCTTACCCCTACGACAAATCACACAAACACAATAGGTCAAAAGTACTGAGCGAGAAAGCAACACACGGTGGTGTAAGCGAAGAACAAATCAGATTGTGTTTGTATTGTATTTGCCCCTTACCTCTATATTTCCCCCTTCCATTCGGAGTCGAAGCAGCTACGTGGAGTTTTCTTTTTGTGTTAACAATGCATAGGCTACAACATCATGATCGGTACGCTTTTTTGTGTTAACAATGCATTGTTGGTACTAAAAATTGCGAACTTTAACTCTAAGAATTAGTAGTTGGCAGCGCACTACATGAAGCTTACCAAAGCAGGTGAGTTCCGCTAGTGCGCACAAACAAAAGAAAGCGCCATACTAAATTTTTTAGTCGTATAAGATCGCAGATCTTAGAAGATTCGTATATCCGACGAATCCCTAACACTCGTTACAAGGTTAAATAACCCCCGTCGCTATCCCGAAACCATCGTAACTTCACCCCTCGCTTGCCCACCCACCCTTGCCCCCTTTTTCGTAGTAACAATTAATTGTAAACACGAAAGAGAACGCTGGCAGCGTGTTTGGGAGAAGATTAGCCTACCGATCATATTCACTCACTATCACTCACTAACAGGCTAATCCTCCCCCGGCACGTACAAACAAAAAATGGACTGATATCCTCGAGGATGAGGTCAACTGGGGCACTGTGCCCGTTTGCAAGCTACCGCGCTGCGCGGAGTTTGACGACGGGGAGTTTGACTGCGTGTTCCCCTCGTGCATCATCGCGCACCGGCCGGAGCAGTCGACGAGGTGCGCCACATGTGGGTTCCTAGCCTCCGTCCTGCCTGAGCAAGAAGCTAGGGGCGGATGCCGCCGGTTTCTCCGCGGGTATAGAGGACGACGACTGGTCATGCCCACTCTGTTGCTGCCTGGCTCACAGGAACGACCGCGCAGCCTACCCGATTCTTGAAGAGGCGGTAGAGTTTCCCCCCTTGCGCCGACAAGACGACGAGGAAAGTGTGGGTGCGGATGCCGTCCAGGCGGTCCTGGACAAATTGCCCGAAGGACCCTGGCGGGAACCGTTCGCCCACCTCCTTTCCGGGCTGCACAGGCAGCTTGCCGTTACCCAGGGCCAACTCCGCAAGGTGGAGTCCGACGCGGCCCTGGCCCAGAAGGAAGCCGAAGAAGCGGAGCAGGCCGAGGTCGACACTCGGCGGGTGTTGACGTGGAAGCCGTTGCCGAAGTCGCCGGCTGGACGCCTGGCCCTCCGTAACCACGTCCAGAGGTGTTACGGCAAGGCGGCGGAGGTGTACTGAGGCGTAACGACGATTGTCTGACCTTTCTACTTTCGATAGGCATCGTCCGCGACGTGAAGAAGAAGCAGCAGACGGAGCCAGTATACGCAGTAGTAGGAGGATGTATTAGTACTCACAATCTTGCGGGTTGCCCTTCAATGTATTGTGCAAGGCTAGAAAGACGTAGGCAGCGTGTTTTGGTGGTTGCAAAGCGGCGAAGTCGCTCGCCGAGGCGCGGGGCGTCCTCACCCAAGCACGCCTTGTACCCCTCCTTCACCGCCCTCACCATGGTCCTCCGGGTGTGCGAGAACCCGGACGAGCTGTCGGAAGTCGTCGCCCTCGCGAAAAGCCCCTCCGACGGCGTCACCGACCCCGTAATTTGGGGCGGCGTCCTCCTCAAATCCTGCATCCTCAAGGAATCCCGGATTCTCAAGCGAACTTTAAATCTTTAAAAAAGCAGCAGATGGGCAGCTATTGAAGAAGCAAACTAATACAAACAACTCGATGAACGCTGTCGCAGGCGACTGACTGAGCGAATATCGCCGGAAACCAGGGGACTTTAAAATACCGGTTTATCGGTTTGACAAACCGAATAAACCGGTTTGAGTTTTTGAGGGGAAAAAAAAAAAATCTTATAGACCGATTTCAAAGTTTTACCACCTTCACTGTGTAGTAGTACTATAGTAGTAATGAACGTACCTGCCTGTAATAGCGTACAAATAAGCCCTCAAAAAACAGCTTAACCTAAAAAGGGGGAAAAACGGGGAGTGGGGGGGGGGGGGGGGCTCATCACGGTAGTATGCCCCCAAGGCGCCTCAGGGTCGAAGATGGGCGGGGGTCGCAAAACATTCTGGCTGCGTTCGGGTTGCCAGCAGCTCAGCGTCGGCGGGCTAGTGTGCGAGACACCTGTGTACTGCACGAAAACCACCACACTGGTTATGCACAGTGGGCAGAGAAGGACGATGAGGGGAAGGAGCTGTGGAAGTCCTTGCCCAAGGGGCCTCGTTCTTTAACTTCGTATCACGACTTCCTGTGCTATCAAGCAAGGATCAGGGAGATGAAAAACGTGCAGACCATTCCCAACAACACCTTGAGGAAAGCGATCGAAGCATTCGACACCCTCATCGAAGAGGACGACGCCAAACCTGCAGCAGAACGTCAGCTCCTGTCTTCATTGACGGACGCAGCAGTGCGACAAGGCACAGAATGGGTGCAGCAACAGCAACAGCAACAGCAACAACCGGAACCACCAGTAATGCAAATGGTGCCGAGCGTGAACCCACCCGCGATTGCTGCGTTGGATGAGCGACTGAGCAGCCTGGTTCAAGAACAGATTTGTGCCGAGGTAGACGAAGACGACATTGAGATACCTGAAGTGGGCGAGGGTGGTGCAGGTGGCCGCAGGGCGAGAAGGCAAGAAACAACACCCAGGCAATTCAGTCGTTTGCCAAACCCCTCCATTCCTTACCGAACGATGTCTGTTTCGGAGGTAAGGCGTGTTACCAGCGGCGCGGGTGTTATTGCGGCACCGACAGTCGTAGAGCTTCCGGCGGAAGTGACGGACGGTACTACACAACTGGTCTTCAACCGCAACGTTGTCACCCACTCGTGGATCCGGGTCACAAGCACGGGCATCACATGTGCATGCTGCACAGGAAAAGACAAACTTTTCTACGACCAAGCGCTGCCTTTCTCGGACATACGCGGCCGACTCACAGCAAAGGCGACAGAACACAGCAAATCCCATCTGCACAAGGCCGCCTACCCAGTCTTCATTGAACGCGAGCGCAACCTGCAGAGAGCCGAAGGTAATGCTGCTTTAGCGGCGATGCTTCGTAACGAAACCATCGACAGCATCCTGAAGACTCAGCACCTTGTCGTCAACATCCTGGCAACGGTCGCAGCGTGCAAAGAGAACAACCCTGTTCAGGGAGGATCACAATCGCATCTTCATTTCTCGTGCTTGCTCAATCAATGCGTGCGGGATCACATGAGAGGAGCGCGCAATCTTTCTGGTTCGGGCATCAGCCGGGAGCTGCTGCAGATTCTAGGTGACCGCGGACGCACAAGGGTAAACGCAACCTTAGCGCGGGCTTCTTTTGTTGGGTTCCTCACTGATGAAGCGCAGGACATTGCGAAGGTAGAGCAGTACGTTGTTTTGGCTCAGTGTTGGGATCCCAAGGAAACACGCATTGTCACGCGGTTCTGCGGCATCAGACCCCACAAAGAAGAAGGGAAAACGGCGGAGAAGATTGCCGGGCACCTCAAGGACATGACACGGGCATTTCCTTGGCCGAAGTGCACTTGTGTCTGCACAGATGGGTGTTCCACAATGAAGGGGCACTTGTCTGGGGTGCAGCTTCGCCTGCGGTGCGAAAGGTGTGTGAACGCCTTCTTCGTATGGTGTTCGGCACACCGGTTCAACCTTGTGTGCGTTCATACGGCCGACAGCTTCGACGTCACAAAGCAGGCGTATCAAGCACTTGAAAAGGTGTACTCTCTGATCTATCGGGGTCACGGCAACGAGAGGCTGAAATACTTCAAAAAATGCCGCGAAGCGTTAGCCGGCTTCTATACACAGCAGACCCTCGAGCTCGTTCAACCAGGCTCCACAAGATGGATCAGCCACGAAAAAGCCGCGAAGAACTTGCTCACACTGCACCGGGAAGTGGTACTTACGTTGAACAAGATAATTGCCGACGGTGCGGGTGATATGGTTGAGTCGGCACGGCATTTGAAGTCTGTGCTTGCATCCGCTTCCATTTTGGCGACATTCATTCTCCTGAAGACCCTGCTCCCGACACTGCGAAGATTCTCGAAGCTGCTGCAGAGGGATAACGTGACGTACGCCGACCTTCCAGTACTGTCATCGTATTTCTGCAGGGTTCTGGAGAAGTTTGCCAGTGACCACGCGCAAGTAAGCGCAGCCGAAATTCCGGAAGCAGCCGCCTACAGCCAGATGCACTCAACTGTGAACGACTTGCTGGATACCCCTCCCAGCGAGGCACGGAACGAGACCTTTACCCGAGCTTTTCATGAGGAAGTAGGTCAGCCGTTTGTGGCAAAACTGGTTGGTGAAATAAAGAAGGACCTCGTCAGCTCTCCACAGCTAAGTGGGTTTTGCGTGTTTGATCCACGCTGGGAGTTTTTCGGAGAGGTCGAAAAGTCCAAAGACAAGATCGCCCCGCTTGCGAACCACTTAAAAGTAGCCCAGAGTCTCTCCATGGATGAAGTTGCGTACGTCGCCACGTCTCCGCTCGTGCCTAATGCACACGACGTTAACGACGAGCTACAGGATCTGATTGCATTGATCCAGGCACGGGGATGGACCGACTTCAATCAGGTCCTTGCAAACGTTCTGGGTGACGCATACCTCAGATCACTGTACCCAGTTTCGACACAGTTTCTGCTGATTGCAGCAACAGTTCCCATCGGGACTGCCGGTGTAGAGAGGCTGTTTTCGCTCCTGAAGCTTGTCAAGAGCCGTCTCCGTGCCACTCTGTACGACGATACATTGGAGGACATAATGTTCACCACCTTGGAAGTACCGTTCTCCCACGACAAAGGGATGGAAGACGAGGACCTCGAGTGTGTTGTTGAGGCATTCAGGGCTCACTCCGCAAACCCCGACGAGGACGGAAGATCACGAACAACCCGTTACTGCTCGTTCAAAACATACAAGGAGGCCTTGGTGCGCGTACGCGCTTTGGACAATCGAACTTTTGTCTCTGTACACACACAAACAGAGTAGCTGGTGTATGAAGCTGGTGTTTCTTTACGTCTCCGCCTTTTTGTCATTTCTTATTGCAACCTTTTGTTCTGAAAGAAAAATGTGCTTTTCTGACCAACACAGTGCTTCTTTTTGCTTCCTTCATGTGGATCATGGAAACCGAGAGTGCCTAGAGTGCGGAAAACTCCACACAGAGTGCAGAAAGTAGCCCGCTCGTGATGCAGCACCGCATGCAAGTGTGATACACCGACCTACATAACCAAACCGGTTTTTTGGCTCAAACCGGGTTTTTGGCTCGGACCCCAAACTTTTAAAGTCCCCTGGCCGGAAACACAAAAAAAAAAAAAAAAAAAACCACAGGAGCATACGCCTCCTCGAACGATCTGCGGTCGGCGACGTCTTTGGTCAGGGCGCTTTGCGGAGACGGCTTCCGCCCGAACGACCGGACGCTGACGGCCGTGCTCAAAGCGGTGAAGTCGCTCGCCGAGGCGCGGGGCGTCCTCACCCTGTTCAAGGACAAGCACGCCGTGTACCCTTCCTTCACCGCCCTCACCATGGTCCTCCGGGTGTGCGAGAACCCGGACGAGCTGTCGGAAGTCGTCGCCCTCGCAAAAAGCCGCTCCGACGGCGTCACCGACCCCGTGTTCTGGACCGGCGTCCTCCTCCGGTACTCCCAGCTCGGCCATTTGCCTGGGGTTCGCTCCGTTTTCGAGGACATCCTCCTCCCGGAGCTGGAGCTACAGCGGGGGGGTGCAGGGGGCACGGCGCTGCTTGCCAGCGAGAGGTCCGTTTCGGTCGCGATCCAAGCGGTGCTGCGGGAAGCGCAAGGGGGCCGGATTTCGGTGGACGACTGCAAGAGGTGGTTGGACTTCGCGGAGCGGATCCGGAAGGTGGCCCCTCGCTCGGTCGACGCGGGGCTCATTCTCGACGAGCAGCTGATGTTCCTCTTCGGCGCCTGCAGGCACCCGGCCACCGACGCTGAAGTCCGGCGGCGGGCCGTCAACCTGTACTACAGCGTCGTCGACGCGCGGAGCCTCCGCCCGACCGCTTGCTTCTCGCGCGCGTACACCCAAGCCTTCGGCGTCGCCTCGGCGCCGCAGCGGCCGCTGCTCCAGTTGCGGTCGAAGGGTTCTCCTCTGCCGAAGCCGGCGGTGAGCCGCCGGGCCCCCGTCGGCAGGCCGGCAGCTCCAGCCGCACCGCCCGTCGAAGAGAAGGCGGCGCCTCGGCCCCCTCCACGGCGGAAAAGCATCTGGACTCTGTGACGGCGCAAAGGAAACACCGCCAACCAGGTGTCAACAACAAGTCGATCCCTTTTCAGGTGAGCGCCAGCGACGCAGAGCACGCTCCGCTGCCTTCCAGCGAGAAGCTAGACAACTGCCCGTTAGAAGCTTGGCCGTTAGATCATATCTGATAAGTCACTACGTGGCTACCTCTTCGATCGTACCGCGTCGTGCTCCAGGGCGATGCTGTGATAAAACAGCTTGCGCATCTATGAAGCTCCAGAGAATAGGGAAAGACCTGATAGACAGCTGGCAGGTAATTTGATGCAGTTCCAGGGACCGTTTCGGTCGCGATTCAGACAGGTCGGCGGGAAGTGCAAGGGGGGTCGGATCTCGGTCGCCCCCGATTGCAAGAGGTGGTTGGACTTCGCGGAGCGGATCCGGAAGGTGGCCCCTCGCTCGATCGGCGCGGGACTCATTCTCGACGAGCAGCTGATGTTCCTATTCGGCGCCTTCAGGCAACCGGTCACCGACCCTGACGTCCGCCGGCGCGCCGTCAGTCGAAGGGAAGGCGGCGTGCCGGTGAATCACCAATAAGTCGATCACGGGAGTTTGCCTTCAGTCTGGCTCCGGCTATGTGCAGAGGCAGAGCACGCTCCGCTGCCTTCCAGCGAGAGGCTGGACAACTGGCCCTTAGAAGCTGCCCGTCAGCAGGAAGCTGGGAATAACTGTTTCCGTGTGCATACTCCAAGGTGCGAAGGAGATGCTTCGGAGGATTCTTTCGTGGCCAAGGCTACTCGTTGCAACGGGGTTTCCACAAACTGCCCACAGAACTGTAAAGTGTGGAGTTCTTTCGCTGTAGTTCCAAGGGATAGTTCATCAATTGGTTGGCTGATACACGAGTCCAAGAACCTGCAGTCATAGTTTGTTGTCTTCTCGGGACCCACTGAACGTTCTGCCGTGCAGTTAACCAGCCCTTGCACCGCTGGCCTCAGAATGTCTGACGGACGCGCTCAGTTCGACTTTCCCCCATCAGAGGCAGCTGCCTAACTTTCTGAATCAGCAGTGCGTCGTCGGCGTGCAAATCCTCGCGATGGCCCGTTGCTTTTCTCTGTGCTACACACGCTAGACAGCCACACTCCGGGTCTTTCTACAAT
The DNA here is from genome assembly GCA_030068145.1 of Diplonema papillatum. Classification (NCBI taxonomy): domain Eukaryota; phylum Euglenozoa; class Diplonemea; order Diplonemida; family Diplonemidae; genus Diplonema; species Diplonema papillatum. Next base: position 32,320 of record JAPJBO010000396.1, on the reverse strand, counting down.
GGTGCTGAGTCTCCAGCCGACCACGAAAGGCATCTTTCTCTCTCCCTTTCTCTCGCATATCTGCTGCTATGTACCACAGATTGGTGGGCACCAGTTCGTACGCATTGGCAGACCGCATCCGACCCCGCGTCTCTAGAACGTCAGATGGTGAGCCGACGAGAAGTGCCTGGGTCTGCTGCGGGAAAAGCAAGTTCGCCGAGCCGTCCGCGACGGTTTCGAAGCACGGCTGCCTTACAGACTGTAGGGTGGGGTGCATAAAACAGACTGTGGGGTGGGAAGCAGTGGTGGGATAAAATGCGACCCATCGCGGCGGTTCTATCGCGGGCAGTGTGCCCGGGTAGCGGGAACGAGACGGCGGCGCCGTGCGCGCTGGGGAGGAACCTGCGGCACGGCATGGGCGACACCGCCGACGATTACGGCTGGGTCTGCTGCGGGAACAGCAAGTTCGCTGAGCCGTCCGGGACGGTGTCGAAGCACGATGTGGCCGCACTTGCGTGAGATGATTGACATCGTCGCTGATCATAAACTTCACCGCCCTTGCCCGTCATGTTCTTCGAACGAGCGGTAGGGATCCTTCGTCAACGACAACGCAATCCTAATCTCCCCCTATCAACCAGCCGCCATACATAATATTACAGACTGTGGGGTGGGAAGCAGGGGTGGGATAAAATGCGACCCATCGCGGTGGTTCTATCGCTGGCGGTGTGCCTGGGTAGCGGGAACGAGACGGCGGCGCCGTGCGCGCTGGGGAGGAACCTGCGGCACGGCATGGGCGACATCGCCGACGAGTACGGCTGGGTCTGCTGCGGGAACAGCAAGTTCGCCGAGCCGTCCGGGACGATGTCGAAGCACGGCGACCTCGCGGGCGTGATGGAGGCGGACGCGAGGAACGGGCGGAAAACGACGTTCTACGACGTGTCCTGCGGACTGCCCGTATTCGTGGCGCCCGTCAACCGGACGGTGGCGGAGTGGCTCAAGGAGAGCAGGAGCCACGGGTGGCCCTCGTTCCGGCCGGCCGAGGTGGTCCATCAGAACGTCGTCCACCAGCGGCACGGGGAGGTGCTCAGCGCCTGCGGCACCCACTTGGGGCACAACATCCCGGACCGCAAGGGCGACCGGTACTGCATCAACCTGCTGTGCGTCGCGGGCAACCCGCCGCGCGAGGCGCCGGCCGTGCGGCCTGCGGACCGCGCGGCCGCCGGCCTGCCGGCGGCGCCATGGTTCTACTTGGCTTCCGCCGCCTTCGCGCTGTCCGCTGCCGCGCTGTGGAGATGCTACAGCGGCAGGCGCCGCCGCGGGCACAGCCACACCGTCTGATTTTGTTTTGTATAGGCACCTGCTTTGTCGGAAATGCTTGTGGAGACTGCCAGTTGCGAAGGAGGTGAATGTGCTGTAGCCCACACGAAACACAGGCAAATCTGGGTTTAGTGGCGGGCGTAAGCGTTCAACAAAAACTTTAACCCTAAAAAAGACCCACTTTGTACTTGTACTGTTTTCTCCCCCTGTAGCCTCCTTCGAAATGAGCGCAAGGCAGTCCCTCGAGTATTTTGTATAAGCACCGGTCAGTCCTGATTTGTAGGAAAATATTTGAGGAGGGTGCCAGTTGCGAAATCTCAAAGGCGGTGGCGGAGTAGGGCTCAAGGAGGGCAGGAGCCACGGGTGGCCCTCCTTCCGGCCGGCCGAGGTGGTCCATCAAAACGTCGTCCACCAGCGGCACGGGGAGGTGCTCAGCGCCTGCGGCACCCACTTGGGGCACAGCATCCCGGACCGCAAGGGCGACCGGTACTGCATCAACCTGCTGTGCGTCGCGGGCAACCCGCCGCGCGAGGAGGCCGCCCGTTGCAAAACTGCAAAAAAAGAGGGAAGACGTGCGTGTGCAGCCCACACAATTTCCTCGGGGCGTTCAACCAGGGTACTTGCTAGACCCTGGGCTGGCTGCATACGTGCATACGTTCGTAGATTTGAAAATATGAGTACGTTGGCGTTGCCACGCGGGCGTCCCTGAGCCGCACCGTTCCTATACGAAGTTTCTGAGCTCGGATTGGCCACTAGATGACTCCCGCGAGGCTTCTCCGTCACCCAAAATTCGATTTTGTGGGGGTTTGTGCCCCCCCAAGCAGGAATTGCAGCACGTCGGAGTCTATACTGATGGCAACGCCTGGTCGCTAATTAAAAATGGCATAATTTCTAAGGCATTTTTGTGACGTACTCACACGCACACGCATACGGCTGCTACGTATGCACGTGGGGCTATGAGGGCGTGGACGACAGGTTTCGCACGCTTGAGGGAGTGAAGGCATCGTTTGATGGTCCGTGGCGTTTGCTACAGCGAGTCGCTCAGCAGATCCTGGGACAGCCATCTTCGGTTGCCTCATCGGAGCGCGGCTGGTCGGCGTACGGAGCCGTCAAAAACAAAGGGAAGCAGCCTTGATGACGCGAGCACGGATTCGCTTGGGCACGCGAGTACTTCGTCGCAGATGAGGTGAACACCGAGGGAATCGAAGCGTTGGACGAGGAGGGAGGGCATGCGCTTGCCCGTACCCCGGGTTGCGGCGGCAGCAGGTTCCGTCGGAAACCTCGGGCTCGCGAAGCTCTGCTTTTAAGCATCCTTTTCGGCTCCTCCTGGACTAAGGAGGAGCCAGAGAATGCATCGTACGCGTATGCAGGTTTGGGCGCATACGCGTATGCAGCCAAATGCAGCCGTATGCAGAGCTACGGTGGGGTAAGTAAAGAAGCTGGTCTCCAGGCCAGCTTCTTTTCAACGACCAAGCGAACCACACCCACGGCCGAACGAAAGACCTCTCCATCCGAATCAAACCTCTCTCCGGCAAACCGAGCTTGGTTCCATTAAACGCCAGTAACCCAGCCGGGAAGCACGATGTGCCCACTGTGATACAGCCAAACCTGAAGCGGTGACATACTCAGTTTCACTGGTGTGCCCTTTCCCGGCGAGCTACAAGGGAATTCAACAGAAAGAGCACCAACACTGCTCTTTTCGCACAGTAGTTACACCACAAAATCCAACGGAAATTTGCACTCTGAAAAACGTGTCGTGGGATAAGCCGCCAGCCTCTGCACAAGATTACACCGCCACACTCCGTTTTTAACCGTATTCCCGCTGCGCGCCGGACTCCCCCCCCTCCTTCTGGTGAAAGGGGTGATTATCCAACCACACAGGATAATCCCTGATCTATCCTTTCACTCACCACCTGAGTGGTTTGGTGTTATGCACATCGCCACCGCCACGAACGAGCCAATTGATGACCACCCCATCCGTTTCATTGTTCGTATGGGCAGGGCGACGCTACAAAGCCGACTGCAAGCGCCGTCCCGCCGTCCAACATGCATAGACATCCGATTCCAGACACGCAGACATGCACATCCACTATAAAAGCCCAAACCGGGGGGTTTAGCATACATCGGCTTTATTGCTGGTCCGAAAAAGTGCTAAAAGTCACCTGGCTAGTCTGCGTTTGCAACGAAAAGACACATTCTGTCAAGGCGGGTCACCGCCTTGATGTTGCATGTTTAGTCGTGCGTACAACGGAGCCCCAGAGAAGCCGGGCGCCTAAGCTGGGTTTCCTTCGGCCTTCCGGCACGCCCCCCCGCTCTTGCCACGTTCTTGCCCAGCAGTTTCTCCGACTTGGCCCGTTATCTCTTTTTGTACAAGCACCTGCTTTGTAGGAAATACTTGAAGAGGCTGCCAGTTGCGAAATCTCAAAGGAAATAGTGTGGCACTCGTCGGCATGCCGATGACTTCCCACTATCGCAACAATATTCCAATCTCAAAGGAGGTAAATGTGCTGCAGCCCACACGGAAGACAGGTAAAATATGGGTTTAGTGGCGGGCGTACGTGTTCAACAAGAAAGATAATGTTCCTGACAAAACGCCAAGACTACACTCCACGAAGGAATGTACTTGGTGTCGGTCACAAACGGTCCCGGACATGGCTGGCCAGAACCCATAACGAAAGCGTGCGCCAAATATACAACCCGTAATCATATAGCCCGTTCATTCATGAACGGTCACACGGAGACCCTAAACCCCCGGAATTTCAAGCGAACTTTAACTCTAAAACCCTGCTTCTCACGCGGAATCGACAACTCCCCGTTGTCTAAACCCGCAAACCCGTTCTCGAGAGGAGCCACGAGCGCTGGCCCGCCAGCGAGGACGGCGCTTACCAACATACACGCAACGCAGCCAACTGGAGACTTCAGACTTTACAATACCGTCCTTTCTAACCACAAGCATCACCAAGAAGAGCGTTTGTATCGACAAAGCTGCGCAGTGTTTCAGGAAAGGGAGGGGAGACAAGCAGGCAGTATGAACGGCGCCGAGCTAGCCTCGGGCGTTGCCTGACAAGGGGTCCTGACGAAGAGCGGCGGGCGCGCGCTGTCGAGGATGAGCGCTGGTTCGAGCTGAGCTTATGTACTATGCCGACAAGCCGCTTGGTGTCATCGAGCTCTCGACGAGCACCTTCGCCTGCGACGACGGCGCGAACCAAAAAATGCATGCCCATCCCACCTGAGACTTTACAATACCGTCCTTCCATTTAATACGTAAAACGAAGGGCGAATGCAACAACACAGCTACGCAGTGTTTCAGGAAAGGGAACGGTGAAACAGACAAAACATGTACCAGCCTCCACGGCTCTATTATACCAACCTTCCGAACCACAAATATGACTGAGAACAACAAACCTACGCAGTGTTTCAGGAAAGGGAGGGGCGACAAGCAGGCAGTATGAACGGCGCCGAGCTTGCCTCGGGCGTTGCCTGGCAAGGGGTCCTGACGAAGAGCGGCGGGGGCGCGCTGTCGAGGAGCCACGAGCGCTGGTTCGAGCTGCGGGGAAACCAGCTCGTGTACTACGCCGACAAGCCGTTGGGTGTCATCGAGCTCTCGACGAGCACCTTCGCCTGCGATGATGGCGCGAACCAAAATACACACAGCACAGTCACCCGAGACTTTACAATACCGTCCTTCCATATAACATATGGTACGATGCCAAAAGGGGGGGGGGGTTTGGGCGGAAAAATCCCCGCATAGTTCACCAGGGTCTGACGGGTACTGAGGCCCCATACCCTTCCTAAAACATCATTCTGCGTTCAAATACGCCCTCAGAAGCCTCCGGAGAGCCTTCTATGATGTCCCAAATGCGATTTTGTGGGTTTTTAGGGGGTCCCCCCGTCTGCTGGCCGTAAACCGCCATAGTAGAAACATATGCAACCTGACGCTGGGTCGCTTCTCTGTGCAAGATCCCAGCCCAAACACACGTTTTCGGCGTTCTCTAGCACTCTCCAGGCGCATTCGACCCTCGGGCTTCGTGGTTTCTTTCACTCACAGGTGTTCCGGGACGTGCAAAGATAAGGAGAATGGCCCCCTGCATTGGGGACAGACCGAACTACGCCCTGCCTGTCTATACAGGCTTTGGGGTCAAATTGCACCGGCTTTGGCGCCACATCCACCGTTTCGGGCTTCGGTTGTGCTGCTTTGGGGTCCATTAAGAACTCTGGTCTGATTTGCGGGACGCTTTCCTCGGTTTTGGCGCCCACTTTCACTGTTCTAAGGCCTGTTCAGGCTTCTACCTGCATCATGTTATGCTATTCTGGTGATTCTGCAAGGCTTGGTGAACGAAGTAGGACAAGCGTTAAGTAACAGGCGATCATCAGCCGTTCTCAATCGTCGTCGAAGCGGTTGACTACGACGCGTTCACTTCATGATTTTGAAGCAGGCTTCACCGCTTTCAGGGCAGGCTTTCAGAGCTTCCCTGGCAATGTCTTCCCTTCTGGCACCTTTCTCACCCATGGCTGCAAAGTGCTTCTCGCTGGATGACTTTGCACAGGCGGCACATGACCCGAGGGATGTGTGGCAAGCTCCTGTGCAGTGAGCTTGGTCAGACAAACTGTGTGGCGCACACACCCGCCATGGTCGGCAGTATCACCTGGGCCAGTTTGAGTCCTGTTCCGAGACCCGCTCACGGTGAAGTGGTGCCTACTGGGTCGCTTCCTCTCCAGCTTCGGCGCAAAGTCTTCACCACTGGATGCACTTTGAACGGTGAAAGTGGGCACCAAAACCGAGCAAAGCGTCCCGCAAATCAGACCAGAGTTCTTAGTGGATCCCAAAGCAGCACAAACGAGACCAAAACGGTGCACATGGCGCCAAGGCGGCGCAATTCGACCCCAAAGCCTGTATAGACAGGCAGGGCGTGGTACGGTCTGTAGGGTCCAGGCAGCATCACCAAGAAGAGCGTTTGTATCGACAAAGCTGCGCAGTGTTTCAGGAAAGGGAGGGGAGACAAGCAGGCAGTATGAACGGCGCCGAGCTAGCCTCGGGCGTTGCCTGACAAGGGGTCCTGACGAAGAGCGGCGGGCGCGCGCTGTCGAGGATGAGCGCTGGTTCGAGCTGAGCTTATGTACTATGCCGACAAGCCGCTTGGTGTCATCGAGCTCTCGACGAGCACCTTCGCCTGCGACGACGGCGCGAACCAAAAAATGCATGCCCATCCCACCTGAGACTTTACAATACCGTCCTTCCATTTAATACGTAAAACGAAGGGCGAATGCAACAACACAGCTACGCAGTGTTTCAGGAAAGGGAACGGTGAAACAGACAAAACATGTACCAGCCTCCACGGCTCTAATATACCCACCTTCCGAACCACAAATATGACTTAGAACAACAAACCTACGCAGTGTTTCAGGAAAGGGAGGGGCGACAAGCAGGCAGTATGAACGGCGCCGAGCTTGCCTCGGGCGTTGCCTGGCAAGGGGTCCTGACGAAGAGCGGCGGGGGCGCGCTGTCGAGGAGCCACGAGCGCTGGTTCGAGCTGCGGGGAAACCAGCTCGTGTACTACGCCGACAAGCCGTTGGGTGTCATCGAGCTCTCGACGAGCACCTTCGCCTGCGATGATGGCGCCAAGGCGTGTGAGATTCGAGGGCCGGAGCTGAAGCGGCCGTATACTCTCAGCTGCCAGAACCCCGGGCACATGGCGAGCCTCGTCGGCGGCGTGCAGAAGATGCAGGCCGACATGAAGAGGGCCGGCGACATGACGCGGGAGGAGCTGGAAAACAGCGTGTCCGCGCTGCAGGCGGAGGTGACCACGTACCGGGAGACCCGGCTCCACGCCGCCAGCGGCGACGTGCGCGAGCTGTCGGACAGGCTCGTGGCTGCGATGGTGCTGAACGAAGGGCTCCAGACCGAAATCGGCATCATGCGTCAGAAGGTCGAGACGGCCCAGGCAGACTCGATGTCCGCGGAACGCAAGGCTTCGCGGCAGATGGAGCGCCTGTCTTCAGAGCTGCAGCAGGCGCGGCAGGCGAACGAGCAGCTGGAGTCGCTCAACCAGGAGCTGCAGGACAGCCGCGAGGAGATTCGGGCGTCGCGGTCGGAGCTGGTGCAGTCGGAGACGGAGAAAACCGAAGCCGAGCGGGGGCTGCAGCGCCGCATCGACGACAAGGACGCGGCCAACGCGGCGCTAGAGGCCGACCTCGCCCGGAACCTGGAGTCCGCGGCCCGCCTCGAGCTGGAACTCAACGAGACGCGCGAGAAGCTTGCGAAGGTACAGCGTTTGTCATCTTTTTGTGTCATACCACATGCAATTTGTCAAGAACAAAAACAGATCGACGGCAGCGTACTATCCTCACTCCCGTTAGATGAACAAAACAGGTTTGAAGGAAGTGCGCACAAACAAAAGGGGACGTAAGTGAAAATGCCTGCCAACAATCTTGCGGGTTGCCCTTCAATGTATTGTGCAGGCTAAAAAGACGTAGGCAGAGTGTTTTGGTGGTTGATCAGAATTCCTTACCTGAATATGCACAGGGTAAATACAAGTGGGAAAACGCGGCACACAAACAAAACGAAGCGTCCGTCTTTTTTAGAGTGCAATTTTTTGCGACAGCCAATTTCTGCTTCCCTGGAGACAGTATTTGTTACAGCTAAAAACTTTAACTCTAAAAAGAACGCTGGCAGTGGTTTAACCAGAACACATGCAACAAACAATGCATTGCAAACACGAAAGAGAACGCTGGCAGCGTGTTTGGGAAAAGATGAGCCCAGTGATTATATTCACTCACTATCATTCACTAGCAGGCTAATCCTTCCCCGGCACGTACAAACAAAACACACGCCTGTTCTTTTTTGTATAAGCACCTGCGTAAGCGTTCAACGAAAAAGACCCACTTTGTAGTTGTATTGTTTCTCCCCCTCTAGCCTCCTTCGAAATGAGCACAAGACAGTCCCTCGAGTATTTTTACATAAGCGCCTGCTTTGCAGGAAATACTCGAGGAGGCTAAGTATCTTAGCATGCCGATGACTCTCCAATATCGCAACAATATTCCAATCTCAAAAGAGGTAAATGTGCTGTAGCCCACACGAAGCACAGGTGAATCTGGGTTTCGTGGCAATAAATATCTTGGGGGCTAGAAAGGACGGTGGTCGATCTGAATTCCTCCTGACCCTGACAATGAAACAGGGTAAAAGCAACCGGCACGCCTGTCTTGTTCGTCGTGTAAACCAAACTGAGATGTCACCCTTGCGAAAGGAGCACCTCTTTCTTGAATACTGTCACGGCTTGCTAACACTTCCGAATACCTTGCACTTGTACAAAGTGCGCGGTTGTCCCCATCGTAAAGCTCAGAGGCTGTGGGACTTGCCACTTTTCGTGCTTCGGAAGCGTGTTTTGGTGGTTGATCAGAATTCCTTACCTGAATATACACAGGGTAAACGATCAACCGGCACACCAACAAAACGAAGCGTCTGTCTTTTTTAGAGTGCAATTTTTTGCGACAGCCAATTTCTGCTTCCCTGGAGACAGTATTTGTTACAGCTAACAAGAACGCTATGACACACTGGCACCCGAGAAATTGTCCATTCCCACCAATGAACAGGCGTCCGAAGAGTCATCGGCGGCAGAGACGAAAAGTCAGGACCGCATCAACGAGCTGCTTAGTCAGGTGGCCTCCTTGGTACGTTTTCTTGTGTTTACAATGCATTGTAGGTACTAAAGCTTTGCCAACGCAGGTGGTTTCCACTAGTGCGCACAAGCAAAAAGGAAGAACGCAGTAGGCCCACACCAACCGAGGAGGACTCTCTTGCTTACTACGTGTTGTGTGTGCCTAGTCTTCGCTGTTTCTTCGTGCGTTGCGTGCCTTGTTGCGTGTTGTGTCCGTTGTTTGCTGTTTGTCGTATGTTGTGTGCCCCCTGTAGTTTTACAGAAGCGCCAGGTTGAAAGGAAATGCACGACGATGCTGCCTGCCGAAGGGATCCCAAGCGCCGTAGCTACCGAACCACGTGTTGAACGGACGTGAGGTCATGCGGGTCTACCCCTACACGACAAATCACACAAACACAATAAGTCAAAGTCCTGAGTGAGAAAACAACACACGGTGGTGTAAGCGAAGAACAAAACAGATTGTGTTTGTATTGTATTTGCCCCCACCTCTATATTTCCTCCCTCCATTCGGAGTCAAAGCGGCTACGTCGAGCATTTGCTTGTCATGTGCGCCTTCTGCTTGTTGCGCGTCGTCTGTTTGTTGGTGTGCGCCTGTTGTTTGCTGGTTGCATTCTGTTGCTCCTGTTTGTTGCTTGCCGTGTGCCTGTCGTTCGTTTCGTATTCGAGCCGCGCGCCCTTCTGTTTGTTTTGCGCGTTGGTGTGTGTTCCGTGCGTATAAGTCGATCTTTGAGTGCGTGAGCCCTCCGAAGAAAGGTCCATCACACTAGTTCCAGACTACTTAGCCCAGGTCTATGGGTCGTGTCCCCTCCCTTCTCTTGGTCGCCTGGTCTTGCGTCTTGCTGGTCCGTCCAGGCTGGTCGCTTCGCGCTTCCCCTTCGTCTTGCATTATGAGCCGGTCCGTCCCTATCTCTTGAAACTGCATCGAAGTGCCTGCCGCTGTTTATCACAGTGAATCACGGTCCACCGCGGTCTATCAGGTCCATCCCTAGTCCCCTAGGTGCTGTATTCTTCGGTCTATCACGGTCTATCAAGAGGAGATGTCTCGGCTCACATTACGTCGACTCCACTCGCGTTGCTGTGTGTTCCGTGCACCGAAAGCTGTTTCGTTACGCGTTTTCTTGCTTCAACACCGCCCTGCAACAAAAGCCACCGAACAGGCGGAAGCGAAGGAAACCCTGACGGGGAACTTGGCAACCGCGCAGAAGCAGCAGCTGCGGGACGCCGAAGACCGCGGAGCGCACGGGGCAGTGTCCCAGCGCGTGCGGGAGCTGGAAGAGGCGGTCGCCGGCCTCAACGGCGACGTGGGGCGACTGACCAACGAGCTGAAGGTCGCGCACCGCGACGCGGAGGAGGGCAAAGCCGCCGCCCTGGTCCTCACCGAGCAGCTGACCGCCGCCCGGTCTGCCGCCGAAGCCTTGCAAGGCACGCTCGACGCCTCGAAGAAAGAACACCAAGCCAAGCTCGAAGCGCGAGCCGCCGAAGCTGTCGCCGCTTTAAAGCAGGCACAAGCCGACTCATCGACAGCCACCGCCGAGCTGAAACAGAAGGAAACCGAGCTCAACCAACGCATCTCCAACCTCACCGTGCAGCTCGAAAAACGAGAAGTCGAAGCGAGTGCCGCTTTGGAGCAGGCGCAGGCCGACCACTCGAACGCTGTCGCTGAGCTGGCAACGGAGCGCGAATCGCTGCAGCAGAAAGAAACCGGGCTCAACCTACGCATCGCCGACCTCACCGCGCAGCTTGACGCACGAGGAACCGAAGCAAACACCGCATTGGAGCAGGCGCAGGCGGACCTATCGAAAGCTGTGGCCGAACTGGCAGCGGAGCGTGAATCTATGCGGCAGAAAGAAAGCGAGCTCGAACAACACATCGCCGACCTCACCACGCAGCTTGACGCACGCGGAACCGAAGCAAACACCGCATTGGAGGCCAGCCAGGCGGAACTCCGGCAGAACGCCACCGAACTGGAGGAGCTGCGCCGCGCGGTGGAGACGACCTCTTCCGGAGCCAGCGACCTCTCGAAAAAGCTCGAAGCAGCCGAAGCCGACCTTGCCGCCGCCCGATCCGAGGCCGAGAGCCTCAAAGCAAGCCTCGAATCCACGCAAGCCGACGCAGGCACGGCCAGCTCGGAACTCCAGGAGAGAGTCGCGCAGGCGGAATCCAAAGCCAGCGACCTCTCGAAGAAACTCGAAGCAGCCGAAGCCGACCTTGCCGCCACCCGATCGGAGGCCGAGAGCCTCAAAGCAAGCCTCGAATCAGCGCAAACCGACGCAGGCGCCGCCAGCTCAGAACTCGAGGAGCTGAGCCGAAAAGTCGCACAGGCGGAATCCGAAGCAAGCGACCTCTCGAAAAAGCACGAAATAGCCGAAGCCGACCTTGCCGCCGCCCGATCCGAGGCCGAAAGCCTGAAGGCAAGCCTCGAATCCGCGCAAACCGACGCCAGCTCGGAAGTCGACGAGCTGCGCCGAAAGGTCGCACAGGCGGAATCCGAAGCAAGCGACCTCTCGAAAAAGCACGAAACAGCCGAAGCCGACCTTGCCGCCGCCCGATCCGAGGCCGAAAGCCTGAAGGCAAGCCTCGAATCTGCGCAAACCGACGCCAGCTCGGAAGTCGACGAGCTGCGCCGAAAAGTCGCACAGGCGGAATCCGAAGCAAGCGACCTCTCGAAGAAGCTCGAGGCCGCCGGCGGCACCCTGCGGGCCACGCAGGCAGAGCTGCACACCGCCCGCGAAGCCTCGGACGGGACGTCCCCCGCGGCCGAGAAGCCGAACGGAACCTCTGACCCGGCAGCCGAGGACCCCCTCCCCGCCGCCGCCGAAGCGGCGGCCCTGCGGGCCGAGCTCGAAGGCCTGCGCGCCGAGACCGAAAAAGCAGCCGCCGACCGCCAGCGGCAGGGCGCGGCGGAGCTGGCGGCGCTGCGGTCCGAGCTGGATCAACTGCGGGCCGAGTCCGAGCCCGCCGCCGGCCAGCGGGCGGCGCTCGAAGCATCCCAACAGCAAAAAGACGCGGAGCTGGTTGCACTGCAGTCCGAGGTAGACCGGCTGACCGCCGAGCGCGGCCAAAGTGCAGCAGAAGCAACCGAGCAGTTAGCAAAGCTCGAAGCATCCCTACAGCAAAAAGACGCGGAGCTGGTTGCACTGCAGTCCGAGGTAGACCGGCTGACCGCCGAGCGCGGCGAAAGTGCAGCAGAAGCAACCGAGCAGTTAGCAAAGCTCGAAGCATCCCTACAGCAAAAAGACGCGGAGCTGGTTGCACTGCAGTCCGAGGTAGACCGGCTGACCGCCGAGCGCGGCCAAAGTGCAGCAGAAGCAACCGAGCAGCTAGCAAAGCTCGAAGCATCCCTACAGCAAAAAGACGCAGACCTGTCGTCCGCTCAAGCCGAGGTCGCCCGCCTTCAGGCTGCATGCGACAAGGCTGCAACAGAAGAAGCGGCATCCCAACAGCAGAAAGACGCAGACCTGTCGTCCACCCAAGCCGAGGTCGACCGTCTGCGAGCTGAATGCGACAAGGCTGCGGCCGAAGCCGCCGAGCAACTAACAACACTCGAAGCATCCCAACAGCAGAAAGACGCAGACCTGTCGTCCGCTCGAGCCGAAGTAGACCGCCTGCGAGCGGAGTGCGGCAAGGCAGCAACGGAAGCAGCCGAGCTACAAGCAGCATCCGAAGCATCTCTACAACAAAAGGACGCGGAGCTTGCGGCCGTGCAAACCGAGCTGGACCGACTGCGGGCCGACTACGAGAAAATCGCGGCAGAAGCGACCTCTCAGCGCGCGGATCTGGAAGCATCTGCACAGCAGAAAGGCGCCGACCTGTCGTCTTTGCAGTCCGAGGTGGCCCGGCTGCGGAGCGAGTGCGACGAAAGCGCCGCGAACGCAGCCGAACTGCAGGCGAAGCTCGACGCTGCGCGGCAGCAGAAAGACGCCGAGCTGTCGGCGGCGCAGGCGGACTGCGAAAAGATCGCAGCGGAAGCAGCCGAACTCCGGGCGAAACTCGAAGCGTCGGAGCAGCAACAGGGCGCAGAGTTGTCGACCGCGCGGTCCGAGGTGACCCGGCTGCGTCGCGAGTGCGACGAAAGTTCCGCGAACGCAGCCGAACTCCAGGCGAAGCTCGACGCCTCTCTGCAGCAGAACGCCGCCGAACTATCGGCGGCGCGGGCTGACAGCGAAAAGATCTCAGCGGAAGCAACCGCTCTGCGGGAGACTCTCGCGGCGTCCCGGCAGGAAAAGGACGTCGAGCTAGAGCAGCTACGGGCTTCGCTGCAGGCAAAGCTCGAAGAGTCCGAGAGGCAGAAGGAGGTGGAGCTGGCGTCCCTGAGGGCCGACTGCGAGAAGGCGGCGGCGGCGGCGGCGGCCGAGGAGCGAACGGCGTTCGAAGCGTCCCAGCAGCGCAAAACCGCGGAACTGTCCGACATGCAGTCCGAACTGGACCGGCTTCGGGCCGAGTGCGACAACGCGGCGTCAGCAGCAACACCAGCGGCGGCGGCACACCTCCCGGCAGCCGATACCGGAGGAGACGGCGCGCTGCGGCGGGAGAACAGCGACCAGCGATCGTCGCTGGCGGCGTTGCAACCCGAATCGAGCCGGATACATGAGGCCAACGACGCGGGGTCGGCGGCGGAAGGGTTGCGGGAAGAGCTGGCCGAGAAGTCGAAGGCGATCGACGACGCACGGGCCGCGCAGCGCGTGGTGCTCAAGCAACTCGAACTGTCCGAGCAGGCGCGGCAGCGGCTGGAGGAGGAGTCGGCCCGCCTCGAGAAGCAGGCCGCCGCCCACAGCCAGCGCCTGAGCGAGAAGGCCCGGGACATCGACTCGCTGAAGGCGGAGCTCGAAGCATCCCGGGGACTGCACAGCCCCCGCCCCCACCACCACCACAACCGCCGGGCCTCCGCATCCTCTCCCATCCCACACGCACTCTCCGCCTCCTTCGGATCGCACTTCTCCGACCTGCCGGCGCACGCCCAACCCGAAAACGCGTCCCTCAACTCCGAGCTGGCGGCAGCCAAGCAAACCATTCGCACGCTGGAAGACGTGCTGTCCACGACCAAAATGCAGAGCTACAAGCTGAAGGAGAAGATCCGCGCGTACGAAGGCGACGGCGTTGTGACAGCGCAGGAAGCTGACGCACTACGGGCTGAAAACCGCGCCCTGGGGAAGAAAGTCACGGACCTCGAAAAAACGGGAGAGCAGTCGTATTTCAAGCAGCTCCGCCGGCTCAGCCACGACTCGCCGGCCGCCGAGCGGTTCATCGAGGAGCGCAACATGTGGAAGCAGAAGCTCGACAAGGTACCGGCTCTTTTTCTTGTTTTGCACACGCACCTGAAGGGTACCAGGGAAAGCCTGCTACACGGGAGCCAAGCTTCACGTGTTCGGCGGTACTGCAGAGCGGGTCAAGTGGCAACCGATTTCCCAAACTAAAGCATCAAGGCTTGGCGCACCTTGGGGCTTGGCGCTCGCGCTGAACACAAGCTCGTCGAGACGGTCAGCCGCAGGACAGAGCGGACGGGGTTGTGGCACTGTGCTGCCTCCGACTCAAGCTTTGCAAGCTGTGGTTGACCGTCACGTCCCTGGACCAGGAGCGGCCTTTTTCTTCGCACACGCACCTGCTTTGTAGGAAATACTTGAGGAGGCCGCCAGCTACAAAAGATCAAAGGAGGTAATCACCTTCAAGCGAACTTTATCTCTTAGAAATGAGAGCGCTCTAAAATAAGTCGAATGGTCGATAAACGACAACAAAGACATACACACAAGCACACGTACTGCCACTACCGCAGATACGATACGCATGCACACTACTAAAGGGGGGGGGGGGGTCGAATAGTAACACCTGTGTTATTATTCGGTTTGTCGAATACTAAAAAAAGTTAGGATCAAATAGTGGTCGTGTTTTTAGACAACCAGGCATGTGTCAAAGTACGTGCGCTCGGCTAAACGCCGGCACTGGAGGCAGCTGTTAAAGTTCGGGAAACAGCAAAGTTCGGGCGCAGCTAAGTTCGGGCGATGCTAAGTTTGGGTGGTGCAAATTTCTGGTGAAAAAGTTCGGGCGAAGCAAAGTTTGAGCGCCGTGGGCACCGCCCGCTGCACACGGGGATTCGTTTGCGACAATAAAACCTCGGACGGCAAAAGCCTGCGTGTTTATCCCACTCAAGATTGTTTTCGAGGTTTGTTGTGTTTCGGGGTCCAATGTGCCCGAAATTTGCGTTTTTGCGGAGTTTCTCAGTATCTCGCGGTATTTGGGTCACGGGAAACAGAGTCGGGGGGGGGGGGTCCGGGGGGGTCTCCCCCCCCCGGGTGCCACTGGCGCCGAACTTGCCAACACAGCCTAAACTTGCTACCACACGCCGAACTCAGCATCACCAGAACCCGAACTTTGCTTCACCCGAACTTTGCTTTGCTTTACCCAGCTGCGCCCGAACTTTGGTTCACTGGAACTTAGCTTCACACGGCACCAAGCATCCATGCGGAGCATCACGTATCAGGCTGCCACACAAACCCACATCATCGCACACACACAACGCACATACACCCTCTCCGGTAGCTCCGGTCCGCTGACCTCCGCGGCCTTTGAAAAGTTCCTTGCCTAGTGTTCCTTCCGCGTGGAGGCACACGGAAGAGGGCCTCCGCAGGGGTGCCTACCCCCGCGAGTAATAAGGTGCCTCTTCCAAGGCAGGTTTTATCTAGCAAGGTGGCCGGTGCCTCCTCACGGGCCCCGACGCACGCCGCGTCCTCCTCCAAACCCTCACTGTCGTTTCTCTCCACTCTCTCTCTCTCTCTCTCCGCATGTGATACGAAGAAGCTAGGTTCGTCACGGCAGCCATCCCAGTGAAGGGAAATGAAATTCGACCGAAAACGTGTGATGGGCGGGGTTCGAACCCGGGCCTACCGGCCTGAAGGCCGACGCCCGCTCACTCTGCCACCCCTTTGCGTTTTGGCAGGGGGAAAAAAAAAAAGCTAACTTTGCACATCCCCAGCTCCAAAAAAACAATACACTTATGAGTGTAGAGAAAAGTGGGGTTGGCTCGAGTAGAGGCTATTCACATTGCATGTTCATAGGACCTCCAGTCTCTGTTATTATTCGACCCCCCCTTTATACTATACCTTAACCACTTACGGACGAACTACGCCATACGGCGGCGTAGTTAATTCATTAATTCGCGGGTATCTGCAAGACGCCACGGGTGCCCGTCCCGAGTCACTTCCATGTGCATTCATTCAGCGTCGAGGTGCGCATTAGAAAGATCTGCCACGATATCTTTCAGACGCGCCCCTCGGTTCCCATTTTTGACCTACGAACCCCTTTTGAGTATGACCCAAGGGTTGCCTTGAAAAGTCCATTTTCCCAAGATTAACACCCACCCTCCGTCCGTATGTGGTTAAAGGAACCTTTACGACACAATGGTCACCCGCAGATCTCTAAGCGAACCTACGCTCTAGAAAACAACACCGCGTCAGGTAACCGGCGAGTTGGAGGTCACAGCGAAGGCGTCGTCGGCGAGCACGCAGCAGGTGGTTTTGCTGCAAGCGGAGCTCGACGCGATGAAGGCCTCCGGGGAGGAGGCCGAAACAGCGGTCGCTGACCTTTACTCGGTGCCGAACCGGCCTGCTCCATCGACAAGGAAACGCAGGCATCGACTCACTCTGTAAAGGACCATACCGCAAAACAAACAAGAGGTCGAAAGGCACCAATGTGTCCGTCCCACGGGGGATCGTCGGAAGCACAAAGAAAGCAACAACACCCAACGAAGAAATCCCGGAACATCAAGCGAGTTTTAACTCTTATAAATGAGAGCGCGCTCTAAAGTACGTCGAATAGCCGGCAATAGGCAACAAAGACACACGCACACGCACACATACTGCCACTACCGCAGATACGATACGCACAGTACTGTACGATACATTAAAGAACCATTTTTACGACAATGGTCACCCGGAGACTTTAGGATTTCTGGTGACGCCCCGTCTGGGTTTCTGATGTTTTTCTTTAAGGAATTGCCTAGGAATTGGCTTGTGGAGGTGATCTCGTCTTGTTTTTGCATAGGATTTCTGATGACGCCCCGTCTGGGTTTCTGATGTTTTTCCTTAAGGAATTGCCTAGGAATTGGCTTGTGGAGGTGATTTCGTCTTGTTTTTGCATTCTGCAGCCATTGTTTCAGCCTAAACGAGCATCCGACCAGTTATTTTGAATTTCCCGAGCATTTTAGGACCACCCTAGTGGTAGGTTTCAAACCCCGGATCTCTATATGTGAACTTACACTCTAGAAAACGACACCGCATCAGGTAACCGGCGAGTTGGAGGTCACCGCGAAGGCGTCGTCGGCGAGCATGCAGCAGGTGGTTTTGCTGCAAGCGGAGCTCGACGCGATGAAGGCCTCCGGGTCGCTGACGCAGCCTTCCCCGCAGGAGCGGGAGGAGGCCGAAAAAGCGGTCGCCGACCCTTACTCGGTGCAGAACCGGGCCATGCGCCTGTACATCGACCTGAAGAAGGCCCTGCACGACGCTCGCGACTCGCTGTCGAAGACGGAGTTCGCCTTCACCATCGACAAGGGAACCCCGGCGCTGGAGCTGCAAGTCGACGGCAATATCATCACAGAGGTGACACCGGGCAGCCGTGCAGAGGAGCTGGGCCTGCGGTCTGGCATGGCTTTCAAGTCCGTCAACGGCCAGCCGTTCACCTCGCACGCAACCCTGACCCAGCAAGTCGCGTTGGCCGACGTGGCTGTCGCCGTGCAAGAGTCCACTGAGGACGTCGTCGTCCGGCTGGAAGCCCGCGAGGTCTGCTCCTGCACCATTTCGATGCTGATGATTCTCCATTCGGCGTCATCCAAATCGTAATAAAATCCTCACTCCTATGCTTGTGTCTGTCACTCTTGTCCACCGCTCCTGCTCTGCTTGCCGCGCGCCGTATGGTTGGAGTAAAAGGTGAAGCCAGAAAGCTGCTAATCTTGCTGCTGACCACATGCAGTGGTGCAAGCTACTTTGTTCCTCTGGACGTCGTTCGGATTATTATTAGTCTTCAAAGAAACAAGTCTCTTTTCCTACCAAAATACTCGAGGGACTGCCTTGTGCTCATTTCGAAGGAGGCTAGAGGGGGAGAAAACAATACAACTACAAAGTGGGTCTTTTTTGTTGAACGCTTACGCCCGCCACTAAACCCAGGGTTACCTGTGTTTCGTGTGGGCTACAGCACATTTACCTCCTTTGATCTATCGCAACTGGCAGTCTCCTCAAGCATTTCCTACAAAGCAGGTGCTTATACAAAAAAAATAAGTAGGAGGCGGGTAGGCGCAACAATTTCGTTTCGTGTCGTCTTGACCACGGCTCCTCCTTCACCCTCATCAATCAGTTGATGCTGTTCACCCACAGTCTTTCTCCTAAGCCGTGTTCCCTGCCTGACGTTGAGCGAAAGACTTGACGAGGGCTTCGAGACATGCCGGAGGGGTAGTGTTCCGCCTGAGCATTGATCTAACGACCTTTCCCGATCTGTTGGGGGGAGGGCATCTTCCAAACAATTCTCAACATACAGGCGCTCCTAGGTCCAACGCCCATCGAGCTTGAGAGGTCGAACAAACATCTCCGCAGTCAAGTGAAAGTGCTGGGCGAACGGTTGGTGCAGGCACAGGTACTTTCTTGTTGGGCTTTGTAATTAACGCTCGTTTGCATGTCGTCAGGATGAATCAACCGGCACGCACAAACCCACACCCAAAACCCCCAAGCCACTACCCGCGATTGCAGAAGAGGAGACACCTCCAGGGGGCAAAGGCAAAATCACGAGATTTTCCCTTTAGAAACGCACCTCTTAAAGGCAGCGGTGTCGGCAGACGTGCAGACGTCTGCATCTGCACGTCTGCAGATTTTGAAAACGCAGACGACGCGTCTGCAGGATCGGCCTGCAGGCCAGCCTGCTCGAGGATCCTTTCATATGCGTGGGTGAAATTTGTGTCGACGGAATGGACTTCAACCCTGAACATACCGCATTGCGGGAAAGTTGGGGCGCAGTACTGAGAACACGCTCTCTCTCCCTTAGGGTCGCCGCCCGAGGGAACCGGCTGTGAGCCGAAACTCGACGCCGGTCTCTCCGGATTGCACCAGAAGAGAACTTCGCGGCGGATCACAAAGCGCCCGCCCTGCACGAGGCACGCGCCCAAGACCCGTGCATGGCTACCGTACAGCACCCTCCATGTTTGCACCTTCCTCGGATGCTACGGTCGGGAAGGGGCTTCAATGTAGTTGGGAAAACACGTTCCCCTTCCCCGCGTTCTGCGTGTGGGGTTGCCACCGGGCAACTGCCGCAGCAGCCGCAGATACGTCCTTCGCCCTTTCGCTCACTTTCGGGAGGTGTCGCTGCTCACCTACCGGTGTGTTCCTGGTTGTTGCCCTAAAAGAGTGGTAGTGGTAGTGCGTCACAGGTCACAGCCAGGGCCAAGGTCTTAAAACGGGTTCACCATAACAGATCGAGGTCGCGGAGCTGCAGGTGACGGCAGAGACACTGCGCAACGACGAGCAGCAGCGGTTCGAAGAGGTCCGGATATCCTTCGAGCGTCTGGCCGTGAAGGAGGCTGAAGCTGACGAGTTGCGCGCGAGGCTCGAAAATAGCTCTATCAACAGCGGGTCGACCGAAGACGAGGTACTGTTTTTCAACACTCTATTTATACTAATGGGCCGCGTCGAATGATGACGCCGTGTTGCTAATCGATTTGTTGAAAACTAAAAAATACTTCGGGAAACGCATAGTGTCGACGGACTAAAACTAACCCAAACGATTTCGCTCGATTGCATTGGTCACGTGCGATCGAATCAGGGTCCTGAGCTAGGCGAGCACATCCCCGAACACTCAGTATTTACCACCCATCCAAATCCACAAACGACAGCGCAAGGGCAAAGCAGCCGGATGGTTGCGGAACAAGCTGAAGAAGAAGGATGTCCCAGCGCCGCTTCGAGCCACCAACAGCACGTCAACCCCCGTGGCAAGCCCTGGGGCAGCGTCTCCGGGCTTCAAGGCCAGACGGGCCAACGATGTGAAGGAAAACGTTCTTTGAGCAGCCGTCGGCTGCTGGTCTTTGGGTAGATTTTCCTGCACGTGGTGCCCGCGAGGCGCCGCCAGCGGCAGACGTTGTTTGCCGACGCGGCGTGGCAGAAAGCAGCTGATCCCTTTGCAATGCCTGCATACGATATTTTTGTTGAGTGGGATAACCACGCAGTCTTTTCCCGTCCGAGGTTTTATTGTCGCAAACGAATCCCCGTGTGCAGCGGGCGGTGCCCACGGCACACGGCGCCAAGCATCCATGCGGAGCATGAAGCTCGTGTAACATCAGGCTGCCACGCAAACCCACATCATCGCTTACACACCCTCTCCGGTAGCTCCGGTCCGCTGACCTCCACGGCCTTTGAAAAGTGCCCGCGAGGCGCCTGCTTTGTAGGAAATGCTTGAGGAGACTGCCAGTTGCGAAAGATCAAAGGAGAATAGTGTGCTGCTCATCGGCATGCCGGTGACTCCCCACTATCGCAACAATATTCCAAGCTCAAAGGAGGTAAATGTGCTGTAGCCCACACGAAACACAGGTAAATCTGGGTTTAGTGGCGGGCGTAAGCGTTCAACAAAAAAGACCCACTTTGTAGTTGTATTGTTTTGGTTTTGAGTTGGTTTTCTCCCGCTCTAGCCACAGGCAGTCCCTCGAGTATTTCACTTCGACGGTTTTGTGCAAAGCCGCCCTCTAGTACGGGCTGGCGTTTGTTCGGCTTCTCCGAAGCGTGGCGCACACGCATTTCTTCGCCGCATGCAATGCGCATGAACCTGATCCGCCCGAGTCCTTTGGTCGCGATCAATTGCCTACCACGTCCAGGATTTGGGTTCAAGATAGTACGGTCAACGAAACCGCTAAGTTTCCTCTTCTTCTTTTACATAAGCGCCAGCTTGGAAGGAAATGCTCGACAAAAGGTGCTCGACAAAGAACCGAAGGGATTCCCAAGTGCTGTACCTACCGAACCACGTGTTGAACGGACGTGAGGTCATGCGGGTCTACCCATACACGACAAATCACACAAACACAACAGGTCAAAGTCCTGAGTGAGAAACCAACACACGGTGGTGTACGCGAAGAACGAAGCAGATCGTGTTTGTGTTGTATTCGCCCCCTCTACCTCACTATTTCTCCCTTCCATTCGGAGTCAAAAGCAGCTACGTCGAGTATTTTCTCCCAATCTCGCGCCACCATGGTCGGGGGGACGGGCCTGACATAAGGATGACTGCATGATCCAGTCCGGTCGGAAGGACAAGAAGCCGGGATCGACTAGGGCAGCAGTCGCAAACTTGCCCGTGCCCGAGTACCCTCAAGACGTCCCCTTCTTTCAGTGGAAGCTGAAGTTTCCCATCAAGGCGCTAACCGTAGGCCGTGCAATTGCCAAGAACAGCCCGTGACGCGTCAAGACGGTACTTCCCCGCGAAACGGGCTCGCTAGCCAGATCGGCCCCGGTTGTGTCACCACCGACGCCGTCACCCTCGGTGACTACGGCCCACCGCGCCTCCGACGGAACGACCTACGCCCGCCTTAGAAGTACGGGATTGTAGTGAGGCGACCGGAAACTCCTCGGAGAGGTGGTCCCTGCACTCCAACTCGTCTCTCTCTCCCCCCCACTTGCTCGGTAGCCATGCAAGTCTTGGCATAAATGAAGTACCGATGGGTGCGCTGACGGTTCACATTTGAATCAGCACTCTGTGGCGGAAGGTCCCCACAGGGCCCAGCTGGTAACTTGATTTGTAGTCTGTGGCAGCCACGATCAACGTCAACCGTGACTAGAACCACCGCCTCCTCCGGGATTCGCAGTTCGCCGCCTCGCGTGTGCTAAACCCCAGTTTCATTGAGAGAACATTTCCCGTGCTCCAAACGTATCGACGAACGTGACCCAGTATTATTTTTTTGTTTTTGTAGTAACCGAAAGGGGAACCTTTTCTGCACCTGAGAAAATTTAGCAGCTCGCCCCTTCTCTTTTGAAGGGCCTTCGCACCCCAAGAACTTTCGCTCACAGTTCTCTTGTCCGACAAATTCCCCGATGGGCATTTTGATTGTTTCAACTTGTGCGGACCCTACCTCCGGAAGTGTTTCGTTCGTTTTTTTTTTTTTTTTTTTGTATAAGCACCTGCTTTGTAGGAAGTGCTTGAGGAGACTGCCAGTTGCGATAGACAAAGGAGGTAAACGTGCTGTAGCCCACACGAAACACGGGTAAATCTGGGTTCTGTGGCGGGCGTAGGCGTTCAACAAAAAAGACCCACTTTGTAGTTGTATTGTTTTTTCCCCTTCGAAATGAGCACAAGGCAGTCCCTCGAGTATTTTTAAGCGCCAGCTTGAAAGGAAATGCTCGACGATGCTGCCCGACAAAGCACAGAAAGGATCCCAAGTGCTGTTACTACCGAACCACGTGTTGAACGGACGTGAGGTCATGCGGGTCTACCCCTACACGACAGATTATACAAACACAACAGGCCAAAGTCCTGAGTGAGAAAAACAACACACGGTGGTGTAAGCGAAGAACAAAACAGATTGTGTTTGTATTGTATTTGTTACCTCTATCTTTCCCCCCTTCCATTCCGAGTCGAAGCAGCTACGTCGAGTATTTTCGAAAGAGCCGCCCTGGCGGCCGTCTTGCGCCACTCGTTTGTTTGTAAAGATTGTCCCGTTCTTCTTCCAGACTTGCTCCAGAGAAGAACGATACTGAACGAACCAGCCGGAAAGGCTGCGGAAGGAGAAACCTATGAGAAACGACCGCTTACTACAAGAAACAGTCTATAATTGAATGAGAGCAGGCGTCGAGTCGCACGGGAGCTGACTCGGGAGTGTGAATCACTGTTGTACCCGGTGGAGTCCAGCCTCAGAAGCTGGAAACAAAAGCTGGGGGTAAAAGAAAGGCGGGTGTCACGCCCGCTATTCGGGTGTGGATTTACACGCGTTTTTTTTTTGTTAATATAGCACGCCCGCTTTCGGGTGTGGCTCGGGCGCACCCTCTTTAACTCCAGATTCTGAGGCTGGACCCTCGTCGTAGAAGCGATTTGTCCGTGCTCTCGTCGTAGCCCTGGGTAGTCGTCGTAGTCCTGGCTGACGAGCTACGAAGAGCCGCCTGACAAGCCAGACACACATCGGTGTCCTGCATGCAGGCGCTCAGGTTCCGCGCTGGTGACTCGGCTATCGTGCCCGTAGCTTAAAGGACGGTGCCGATCTGCAGACAGGACGTATTGTTTGAGCTCACACCCATTCCAAGCACGTTTTTGAACACCCGCCGTGCCCAACACCAAATGTCGTACACCGAAAAAATCACTTTTCAGTTTCCCCAGCATCGCGGGTACAAAAAGTGTTTCCAACGCCGTTTTTGGTGACATCGGACGAACGAAATCCTGCTTTGTTGGTCAGTCGGAGCATGTGTAAAAGCTGAGCGGAACGTCGTGACAAAAAAAAAGGGAATTCCGCGTGTCCGACAATTCCCGGGGGATCTTGACCATTTCACCTTCAAGTCTCCGCCCACCCTCGGTAGCTTGAGTGGGATGTGAGCCCCACACAACACGATTCAACTGCTCTCGACGAATTTGACCCTCTCTTCACTCCACAACGCTTTCACAAAATCATTGTATTGACTTTGGCTTATGTTTCTGTTGTTCTGTGCAACACCTTTTGTCAATTCATCAAAAAAGAATACGGAGAGGGGAAAATAAAGAAAGCAACCATAGGATCTTTGCCACCTAGGCGGGTGGAGCTTACTAGTAAGGGGGCGTTGCATTGAGTCAGTTACTCCGATTACCGTAATTGGAATAATGTTGAACTGGACTAAAGCTGGAACAGGTAAATGCCAGACCGGGTAAAACCTGGGACATCCGGGGGGGTCTGGAGGTGTCCCAGGTAGTCACCTGCGTGACTGCACCAGTGGTGGTCCTGCAGCCTCCTGTGACAGCAGGATCGAGTTGAGTATTGAGCACCCGAAGGCACGGGCAAGCACCAGGGTCGCCATATTCTGCAACGTACACAAAGTCACAAACCCCGAAAAAAAAAAGAAAATGCCGAACCGGGTAAAAACCTGGGACACCCGGCCCCATTTTCATCGGTTCAACATTCATCCAATTACGGTATGTCAAAAAGGCCTTGCTCAGAAATTGGTTGCTCTTGGCCCCTTGTGCGGCAAACTGCAGATTGCCCGCAGGAGCACAGTACACTAGGAAGGTGTCGCCTTTTGGCCTGAAGAAGTGGTTTACGACAGCAACACGGGAATCCGGACTCGATAGCGGACCCCTCATGTGTCCCACTCCGTGCCACTTCCCGTGTTGGCGTCGCTTTTCTCACAGAGATGCCTTAGGGGAAGGCTACTTGTACAAATTTGGTAACCTGGCCCAGTATCATGACCTCCCACAAGGACTTGACAGTACTGCAAAGCGCGCCAGCAGTCCTGTGCACTCACAACTTTCATCATGGCCACAACATATTCCCACAATACATTGTGGCTATTGTGGTTAGAATCTTTTTCCTGTGCGGTCCATTGCAATTGGACCCAACAATCAATGTCGGGGTTGACATCAATTCCGTCGACACGATTTGTTCCCCACACATCATGCGACCAAGGACCCTAATTTCCCTGGGTCATGGGGGGAAGATTCTAGCCACAATCGCCACATGGGAAAATGTTGTGGCTATTCTGACCACATTGTAGGAACGTTGTGGTGCACAGTACAACATAGCCACCCACGTCCTACAGAAGTCCTTTGTATCCATTTTTGATGTCACAACCTTTTTGCTACCTACCTAAGCCGGTCCATCCCTATCTCCTGGAACTGCATCGAATTGCCTGCCGCTATTAATTGTCGCGAATCGAGGTTCACCACGGTCTATCAGGTACATCCCTAGCCCCTGGAGCTGCATAGAATTGCCTGGAGCTGCATTCTTCTGTCTATCACAGTGGGATGGACCGGCTAACTACTCGTCTGGTAGAATGAAAACTCCGAGTTGTGGCACCCACCCAGCTCCTGCAGAGGTCCTATATTTCCGATTTGGAGAACACACCACATGAACCAGTACATTGGGAGTTTCTGCTCTTCGTATTGACGAGAACTGCCTAGCAGAAAGCGAGAAGTAAGAGCACGTCTTTGTAACTGATAGCACTAGCGCAAGGTAATGTTGAGTGACTGACACCATCCACCAAAACTTGAATTTTTCTTTGAACCAACCACACCCTGAAGGCTGTGTGAAGTTCTCTAATCGACTTTTCGTGGCGCATCAACTCCCTCAGGGAAACTGTGACAAGCCCCGCCGAACACCCATCGTCCTGCAGCAGGTCATTGATTGCCGGGACGCGAATCAGATCGATACTGATGCTCTCGCCAAGAAGCGCCCCTCCCCAAGTCGTCGCTTTCTTTTTTATTTTGCGCAAGGGCGGGCGTCCAACCAGACCCAATCTGACCCGATTTCGGCTTCAACCCCTTAATCCAAGCTCCAATCCTGCCGGTTTGCGCCCTCAAAATACTCAGCAAAAAATGCAAACAAGCAAGCCAAATGAAAACACCCGCGGGCATGATCATAAGTGGAATGCTGTTTGCGTGCTCTTATATGTATGCGTGAATGCGACCCATCGGATGCCAAGTTAGCCGCATGCACCCGGGCATCAGCGTTTCCGAGGAAAAGTCCAAGTAAGCGACAAACCGTTCTTGCGGAAGCTTTTTGGCCTTGGGAAGTCCAACTGTCGCGAAGCGACGTGCTCGGTGTTAAATAGCACGGAAGGTGTAAAGGCGCTTCACTCGCGACAGATGGCGCAACGCCGCTCGCAATTCTATGACATGCTTCAAATTGGAAATTTGTGCCACTGAAGACGGCGGGCTGGCGGAAGACCCGTATGTCAACACGCAGGTCCAATAAGACAGGAGAAAACGTTGCGGTGCAGTTCCAGGGAATAGGGGTGGGCCGGCTTATTGCAGCTTACTGAGGGAATAGGAGCAAGACGCATGGCTAGACGAGCACGATCGACACCAGAAGAATTCGGGGTGGGGCTTCGACGACTAGTAATATCCCGGTAAATGGTAGCACTCCTGAACTCCCGCACCAACAGGATCAAAGAATGTGAGCGTTCGTGTATGTAAGCTTGCTTGCACCTTGAACACTGGGAGAGCACACCTGGCAAGCGCACGGGTTCTGTCAGATATACGTTTCCGTCTATACATTCCCTCGCCCCTTTTCTTTCTCTTCTTCGCAGAAAAAGGACAATTCTGCCCTCCAGATTACGCAGGGAGAATTTTATAGGCTCCGGAGGGCTCGGGAGAAAAGCTTCCTTCCGACAGAACATTTCTCCGGAGGCAGGGTCTTGCACTGAGAAAGACACAATGGGTGATCGTCGTCGCATGCACAAGAGACAGATCTTGATGTAAGCGCCAGCTTGGAAGGAAATGCTCGACGAAACTGCCAGACAAAGAACCGAAGGGATCCCAAAGGCCGAAAAGACCGACCTACGTGTTGAATGGTCGTGAGGTCATGCGGGTCTAACCCTAGACGACAAGACCCCCAAACACAGTAGGGTCAAAAGTCGTGAGTGAAAAACTAACACACGGTGGTGCAAGCGAAGAACAAAGGGGGCGGGTTTTCTGCGCTGACACATTTTTTTGGTCTCGTCTACCTTCATCCAATGTGTCAATGTGCAGCCGTTGATTCGGGAATCTTCCATCGCATGGCAGCTACGAGAAGGTAAAAAAGGGGGAAACAATGGGGAACAATGCGCTTCGCATACCAGTTCGTTTGGGAATCACGATAGTAAGAAAGAAAGAGAGGGAGCGAGGGAAAACTTGCAGGAGCGTTGGGGTATCTCTCGGCCTACACGATCGGGGTCACATGGGGAGGGGAGGGGTGACTGTTTGGTGCTCGAGTAGCCTTCACTCCCCTCCATTCCTCCGGGTTTACTGGCTATGTTGCACTGCTCTGGTTTTGGATGTCGGATTCCCACAGTGTAACTACTGAGAAAATGTTGCTTTTGAGTTCAACAGTGCTTCCAAAACAGGAAGTGGGTTGGAAAGACTTTCTCCAACTCATCCGCTACCGGCCATAGAGTCAGCCCCCGTGTGGTAAAGTTCAGGAAGTAAACGATATGCGAGAGTACCAGCGCGTGTTCAGCACAAGCGGACACCCGAAAAAGGTATCTCTTCTCAATCGAAAATAATACTAGATCCTGGAACCCCTTCCCCTCCATCCTCCTGAAGAGTGAAAGGAAATTCCAAGTAGAAGTAAAAAAAGACAGGCGCTTCGTTGTGTTTGTGCGTGCCGGTTGATCGTTTTCCCACTTGTATTTACCCTGTGTATATTCAGGTAAGGAATTCTGACCAACCATCAAACACGCTGCCTACGTCTTTTTAGCCTGCACAATACATTGAAGAGCAACCCGCAAGATTGTTAGTACTAAAAAATTGCAACACATACAAACATAGCTAGCCGTAGTTAAAGTGTATAAGCATACCTACTACCCTCATACCACCCGCCTCACAGCCTCAAAGGTCAACCGGAGACCCTAAAACACCGAACCTCTAAACCACAATAAACGCTAAAAACACCCCAGCGGCCACACGGGTGCATACCCTTGAGGCACAGGGGGTGGCAACAAACGCTTCCGCTACCTCCTGCTGCTCCATCCACACGAACGTCGACTCCACTATGCGTGGCTTTCAACGTCGTGTCCTGGAACCGCTTTCGCTTGGCCAGCATTCTTTTTCGCTTCCGCCCTCGGTTCTCGAGGACTCTTCTTGAAGGGACAGGGAAGCCGTTGCGAGGCGCGTGTTTACATTGTCGTTTCGCAGCTTTTGGCGGCATTCTGCACGGCGAACTCTGGTCTCAGCCAAAAAAAAATAATAATGGAGGTAGTCTCTTTCGGCAAAAAAGCGGACCGTCAGCTGTAACGGCACCGTGCTTAGGAGGGGCCTATTCAGTGTGGACGGTGTGTAGATAGCCGCTGAAGCTGCAGTTAAATGGCAGCAAAGGCCGATTCACCGACACTCCGCTCCCGTGTGGCCACAGTATATCGACGCCAGTTGTGACCCAAGCAGCTTGGTGCTCCATACCGGATGTCCGTAGAACACCGGTGCAAGCTTGGGATTTGCCTTATTCACTCGCCCGCAACCAGTCTGCACTGCACTGAGTTGCTGAATTTAGCGTGTAGATCTTCAACAGACCGAAGGCTGCTCGAGCGTAGCGTTGCCTGCCACAGTCCAGCCCGCCAGCACCCGCGGTAATTCCAGCACCAATAGCGTATATTAATGCTGCTGCTGTTAAAAAGCTCGTAGTTGGATCCACCCCTCGCATCAAGACCTGTGCTCTATTAACGGTGGTAATGGTGCCTTGCAAGTTATCTCTTCATCGGGATGAAAGCGCTTACGCGTACACCATGCGCATATGGGTCGACCACCGATGTTACTGTGAACAAACCAGCGTGCCCAAACGTTGCACCACGGTCTAATAGGTCACCCGTTCCTTCCGAAGCTGCACGGAATTGCCTGCCGCTGTCTTTCAATGTCTAAGAAAACAGGCTACCATCGAAAATAACCCATGACCGGCGCCGTGTCAAGGGCGTTTCGGGTTTTAGGCGCCCAAGCCGCCACGAAACCGGTTTTGCCACGGACACTCCAGCACCCGTAGACCAGTACGGATTTAAGAGGGTTCCTACCCCCATTTCTAATACGCAGGGAAAACACCACAAACACACTCACGCCCGTATACACACAGTCTCTCCCCCGGAGCCCCGGCGGAAACGTGCAGAAAAGAGAGAAGACTTCAGCATTCAGGATGTTCAGCTGGGTGCAGCAGCAGACGCAGACCCTCGGAAGGGACGTGACGGAGTTTGCCGCCGTTGTGAAGAGCGACGCTGAGACGATCGCCCGGCACGCGGAGTTGAAGCGTGCCGCGAAGTCCGGATCCGAGACGCCGCTGCAGCAGTTCCAAGGCGACATCCACGTGTACACGAACCCCGTCGGCGACGACAAGCTGGCGCAGTGGGCGGCGGCCGCCGGCTGGGCGCTCGCCGCATTCAGCTTCAAGGCAACGTACCCGTAGACTAATACCGTTCGGATTTGAGAAGTTCATGCCACCTATTTCTTATAACGCAGGGAAAACACCACAGACACACACTCTCTCTCACACAAACCCACATATACACACATTCTCTCCCCCTAGCCCCGACATAAACGTGCAGAGAAGAAAGAGGAACCCAGCATTCAGGATGTTCAGCTGGGTGCAGCAGCAGACGGAAGGGACCTGACAGAGTTTGCCACCGTTGTGAAGAGCGATGCTGAATCGATCGCGCGGCGCGCGGAGTTGAAGCGTGCCGCGAAGTCCGGAGCCGGACGCCGCTGCAGCAGTTCCAAGGCGACATCCACGTGTACACGAACCCCCGCGTTCAACTTCAAGGCAACGTACCCGTAGACTATTACCGTTCGGATTTGAGAAGTTCATGCCACCCATTTCCTATAACGCAGGGAAAACACCACAACACACTCTCTCTCACACAAACCCACATATACACACACTCTCTCCCCCTAGCCCCGGCATAAACGTGCAGAGAATAAAGAAGAACCCAGCACTCAGGATGTTCAGCTGGGTGCAGCAGCAGACGCAGGCCCTCGGAAGAGACCTGACAGAGTTTGCCACCGTTGTGAAGAGCGATGCGGAGACGATCGCGCGGCACGCGGAGTTGAAGCGTGCCGCGAAGTCCGGAGCCGAGACGCCGCTGCAGCAGTTCCAAGGCGACATCCACGTGTACACGGACCCCGTCGGCGACGACGACAAGCTAGCACAGTGGGCGGCGACCGCCGGCTGGTCGCTCGCCGCTTTCAGCGAAGCCGTCGAGACGACGCTGGCGGGCAGCGACCGGGTTGCGACGTTCCACGGGGAGCTCGTCCCGGGCGCGGTTTCCGACGAGGAGTTCTGGAAGCGCTACTTCTTCCGCCTGCAGATATGGGAGCGGTATGTCTCTAGAAGGGGGGGAAGCTGAACCTGCTGTCTGTCACAGTCTATTCGCAATCGATCACAGGCTAGCACAGAGGCTATCACAGCCATTATAGTCTATCAGGAGTCCATCCGCCGGGGGTAGGGTAATGTTGGGAGCGGTATGTCTCTGAGAAGGGGAGGGAGGCTGAGCCAGTGCATCGAACTGCCTGCTGCTGTCTGTCACGGAAAAGCATGGTGCGAAAACCTGCATCGCCGGCACCGCGGTTATCTCTTCGCACGTGGCGTATCGTGCTTTCTTTGACAGACTGCAACAGATTCTTTGCATTCGAACCCAGCGCCGCCGAAGGCAGGGGTCGCAGAAGTATGCAAACCGGCAAGGAAGGGAAGGGTCGCAAAGCGACCGCGCGAAGACGATGATTCGAATGAGTGCAAACGCCCGAAGCACGACACGGTACGATCGAAGAGGTAGCATGCAGGGTCAAAACCTTGTGTCTTTTTGGAAATGGCCAATTTTTTTTTTTCCGGAAAAAAATTGGGTTTTTTGAATTTTAAAATTTTGGAACAAAAACTGCGGTAATTTTTGAGGAAGTTGAGCAAATTCTTTTTTTTTCCAAATTTTTTTTTTGGGGGCCATCGGTTAGGTACCAGGGAAAGCCTGCTACACGGGAGCCAAGCTTCACGTGTTCGGCGGTACTGCAGAGCCACTGGCCTACGGGTCAAGTGGCTACCGATTTCCCAAACTAAAGCATCAAGGTTTGGCGCACCTTGGGGCTTGGCGCTCGCGCTGAACACAAGCTCGTCGAGACGGTCAGCCGCAGGGCAGAGCGGACGGGGTTGTGGCACTGTGCTGCCTCCGACTCAAGCTTTGCAAGCTGTGGTTGACCGTCACGTTCCTGGACCAGGAGCGGCGTTTTTCTTTCTGGGGGCCATCGGCCCCGCGGGAGCGTTTTAAAGACACAAGGTTTCGAACCTCAACTAGCCAAAACCAGTCTCCCAGTACGAAGTCGGCAGACCTACCAAAAGTCAGTGCATCGCGAACCACAAAAATGCCGGTATTTCTTGAATCGTGAAGCAGCAGTGTTCGCGCTAAGGAAAAAAAGCGACCGCTTGGGTACTGGCTGAAGCTCGCGGGCACCCCACTGGGTGCTGCCGGGGTCATTGTCCAGCTGAGGATGGGGTGAGTTGAAGTGCTCATCTGACCCTGTGCGAGTCTCTTTGGGGACATCGGAGCGGCCATTTTTCACTTTGTTGCAGAAGATAAAACCTGGTTGTGAGAGTAGATATTGTGTCGTGAGTGAGACTTTGCTGGTTTCTGCCGGAAAAAAAATTTCTTGAAAAACTGACCGGCTGATAATCAGCCGGCTGACTTTTGGTAGGTCTGCCGATCAGAAGGTTTTTGCGACAGCATCTTGATTCACATCTTGCCCGGTTTGTGCATCAAGCTGATTCCGCCCCATGGGCGAGCTTACACTGTCGAAAATCGGCTGATTTCGTGCGAGTCTGCCGGTAAAAAAAGGCTCGAAGTTTAATCAGCCGGCAAGCCGGCTGATCGCGGGCACACTGTGAAGCAGTCGAAAAAAAGTATACTCCGTGCGCGCTGGCGCCGCACACGCTGTCTCTGCGTTCGTTTTGTTCCACACGCTGCAAAACTGCGACAGGGAGGAAGCGCGCAAGCAGCTGCTGCAGAACCTTGAATCGAAGGCTGCCGCGGCGTCGGCGGACGCCGAGGACCTGTGGGAGGACTGCCTGACAGAAGACCCCGAACAGCTCAAGAAGCTGCTGTCAGACAGCCGGTCGCAGTGCGCGGCTGCGCTGGGTCAGGTGTGACTTTATCTTTAGCCATACTTCAACTCTCTTGTGCGCGCCCTGCGTTTGTCCTATCTTTTTGGGTGTATGCTCTTTACGCTGCCTGGGTGCGCCGGCAATGCCGGGATTGGAGACACTCCACGTTTTGCAGCTGGACGGAGGACAGAGGTGATGTTAAACGGCATAGAAACAGTATGCTCCAAAGACAGCTGGAACGACGCCAAACCCGTGTGCCCTCAGGACGTAGCCTTCGCTCAATGGAAGCTGAAGTTTCCCATCAAGGTGTCAGCCGCCGCCGTAGGCCGCGCAGTCGCGAGGAAGAAGAGGGCCGCAGCGCTACAAGGCGGCGACCCCCCGCGAGACGAGCTCACCCGCCGGCCAGAGCGCCCGCTGCAGCACCAACTCCGGTGCCGCCACTTACGCCCGCCGTAGCAGTGTGAAGAGAAGTGAGGAGACCGGAAACACCCCAGAGAGATGATCCCTGCACTCTAACTCGTCTCTCTCTCTCTCTCTCTCTCTCTCTCTCTCTCTCTCTCTCTCTCTCTCTCTCTCTCTCTCTCTCTCTCCTCCTCTCTCTCTCTCTCTCTCTCTCTATCCTCGCACTCTCTCCCTGACTCTCTAG